>CM042419.1:11324469-11344469 GCA_023634145.1 Thymallus thymallus
TGCTTCTGCAACAGATAATGCAGATCCTAATGAAATACCAAATACCAAACAGGACACAATCAAGGAATCAAGGAAAGACAATTGAGACAGAGCCCCAGCCAGCCGTATCTCCTTGGTGATCTGCTGTGACGCAGGTTTGGTGATGAGGAGAACCACTTTTGTCCCTCCGATCAGGTCCTTCATTCATTACGCTGTAATCAACTGAGAAGAGAGCTTTGTTTGTTTGCTAACTGAGACCGTGATGCTAATGCTTTTCACTCTGATTTGTTTTGGGAGACTTTCAATTGAATTTACTGCAGGGAAAATTACCTTTGCTAACACAGGCGTCAGTGTGTGGGGCTGTGAGCCTTTCTCTAGTTCTGTCTGTCTCTATCTCTCTGTGCTCTCTGTCTGTGTCTCTCTCTCCTCTGCTCTCTGTCTGTGTCTCTCTCTCCTCTGCTCTCTGTCTGTATCTCTCTCTCTCCTCTGCTCTCTGTCTGTATCTCTCTCTCCTCTGCTCTCTGTCTGTGTCTCTCTCTCCTCTGCTCTCTGTCTGTATCTATCTCTCCTCTGCTCTCTGTCTGTATCTCTCTCTCCTCTGCTCTCTATCTGTATCTCTCTCTCCTCTGCTCTCTGTCTGTGTCTCTCTCTCCTCTGCTCTCTGTCTGTATCTATCTCTCTCTCTCCTCTGCTCTCTGTCTGTGTCTCTCTCTCTCTCTGCTCTCTGTCTCTCTCTCCTCTGCTCTCTGTCTGTATCTCTCTCTCCTCTGCTCTCTGTCTCTCTCCTCTGCTCTCTGTCTGTGTCTCTCTCTCCTCTACTCTCTGTCTGTATCTCTCTCTCTCCTCTGCTCTCTGTCTGTCTCTCTCTCTCTGCTCTCTGTCTGTATCTCTCTCTGCTCTCTGTTTGTGTATCTCTCCTCTGCTCTCTGTCTGTGTCTCTCTCTCCTCTGCTCTCTGTCTGTATCTCTCTCTCTCCTCGCTCTCTGTCTGTATCTCTCTCTCTCCTCTGCTCTCTGTCTGTGTATCTATCTCTCCTCTGCTCTCTGTCTGTGTATCTCTCTCCTCTGCTCTCTCTCTCTCTCCTCTGCTCTCTGTCTGTGTCTCTCTCTCTCCTCTGCTCTCTGTCTTTATCTCTCTCTCTCCTCTGCTCTCTGTCTGTGTATCTCTCTCTCCTCTGCTCTCTGTCTGTGTATCTCTCTCTCTCCTCTGCTCTCTGTCTGTATCTCTCTCTCTCCTCTGCTCTCTGTCTGTGTATCTCTCTCTCCTCTGCTCTCTGTCTGTATCTCTCTCTCTCCTCTGCTCTCTGTCTGTATCTCTCTCTCTCCTCTGCTCTCTGTCTGTATCTCTCTCTCTCCTCTGCTCTCTGTCTGTGTATCTCTCTCTCTCCTCTGCTCTCTGTCTGTGTCTCTCTCTCTCCTCTGCTCTCTGTCTGTATCTCTCTCTCTCCTCTGCTCTCTGTCTGTGTATCTCTCTCTCCTCTGCTCTCTGTCTGTATCTCTCTCTCTCCTCTGCTCTCTGTCTGTATCTCTCTCTCTCCTCTGCTCTCTGTCTGTATCTCTCTCTCTCCTCTGCTCTCTGTCTGCATAATATTTTGTAACTCAGGTGTTATCTCACTGTTATCTCTGTTCCCTATAGTTCAATAAGACATAAAGCCACTGTTATTATCTCTGTTCCCTGTAGTTCAATAATACATACAGCCACTGTTATCTCTGTTCCCTATAGTTCAATAATACATACAGCCACTGTTATCATCTCTGTTCCCTATAGTTCAATAAGACATACAGCCACTGTTATTATCTCTGTTCCCTATAGTTCAATAAGACATACAGCCACTGTTATTATCTCTGTTCCCTATAGTTCAATAAGACATACAGCCACTGTTATCTCTGTTCCCTATATTATTTGATGCACTTTACACAGCAGTCTCTGTGGTTCATCAGTTACTACTGGCTGCCTCCCCCACTCCCTTCCTCCCCCTCTCCTCCTCCTCTCTCTCTCCTCCTCTCCCTCAATAGTAAATCTATCTAACAGAGAAAGGTTATATCCAGTGTAAATGTTGCCTGGCTCGCTGCTGTGTCAGTTTCCTACCCAGACCCACTAGGAGACCGGTACTGCTGTCTGTGAAGCAGCTGAGCCTGGAAAGCTGAAGGGCTTCAATAAGCCACAGGAAACAGAGGATGAGAGCACAGTGGAGTAGAAGGAGCATCCTCCATCCTGCTGGGACAACCCTCTTTTAAAATAAAATAAAATAGCTATTAAGTTCGCCGAAAAGGCCAAGGAAGTGTGTGTGTGTATGTGTGTGTGTATGTGTGTGTGTGTGTGTGTGTGTGTGTGTGTGTGTGTGTGTGTGTGTGTGTGTGTGTGTGTGTGTGTGTGTGTGTGTGTGTGTGTGTGTGTGTGTGTGTGTGTGTGTGTGTGTGTGTGTGTGTGTGTGTGTGGGCATTATGATCGCTGATTAGGAATCCCTGTAGTTCGGTACATGGCATAAGTGTTGCATCCCTAATGGCACCCTATTCCATGTATAGTGCACTACATTTTAACATATCAGTATGTAACCTCCATATGACCAGAATATGACCAGGACCAATGAAGCATGAGCTGTAGCAGACTCTGTAGAAACACAGTTTTTGACAGATGTTCACTAGTCCCTGTGCTCTGGTCACTACATTGAGAATGAGGTCCCAGTTGAGATACAGTCCAGATGGTGTATTCCACAGCAGAACAGAGAACAGTAATTGCTAACTGTGTGTTTCCTTCTTACAGGGCTGTTTGCAGAAGGAAGATGGGTTGTGTTACACATTGTGGGGAGAGAGGCATGATCTTGTTATCTTGAGGAACCACATGTGAAAGAGGATGTGACGCTTCTGGTTTGAAAGTGCAGACAAGACAACAGGGACCGAGAGAAACAGCTTCAATCTCCAGGCCATCAGACTGATAAACAGCTTCTATCTCCAGACCATCACTGATAAACAGCTTCAATCTCCAGGCCATCAGACTGATAAACAGCTTCTATCTCCAGACCATCACTGATAAACAGCTTCTATCTCCAGACCATCACTGATAAACAGCTTCAATCTCCAGGCCATCAGACTGATAAACAGCTTCTATCTCCAGACCATCACTGATAAACAGCTTCAATCTCCAGGCCATCAGACTGATAAACAGCTTCTATCTCCAGACCATCACTGATAAACAGCTTCTATCTCCAGACCATCAGACTGTTAAACAGCTTCTATCTCCAGACCATCAGACTGATAAACAGCTTCTATCTCCAGACCATCAGACTGATAAACAGCTTCTATCTCCAGACCATCACTGATAAACAGCTTCTATCTCCAGACCATCAGACTGTTAAACAGCTTCTATCTCCAGACCATCAGACTGATAAACAGCTTCTATCTCCAGACCATCAGACTGATAAACAGCTTCTATCTCCAGACCATCAGACTGTTAAACAGCTTCTATCTCCAGACCATCAGACTGATAAACAGCTTCTATCTCCAGACCATCAGACTGATAAACAGCTTCTATCTCCAGACCATCAGACTGTTAAACAGCTTCTATCTCCAGACCATCAGACTGATAAACAGCTTCTATCTCCAGACCATCAGACTGTTAAACAGCTTCTATCTCCAGACCATCAGACTGATAAACAGCTTCTATCTCCAGACCATCAGACTGATAAACAGCTTCTATCTCCAGACCATCAGACTGTTAAACAGCTTCTATCTCCAGACCATCAGACTGATAAACAGCTTCTATCTCCAGACCATCAGACTGTTAAACAGCTTCTATCTCCAGACCATCAGACTGATAAACAGCTTCTATCTCCAGACCATCAGACTGTTAAACAGCTTCTATCTCCAGACCATCAGACTGATAAACAGCTTCTATCTCCAGACCATCAGACTGATAAACAGCTTCTATCTCCAGACCATCAGACTGATAAACAGCTTCTATCTCCAGACCATCAGACTGTTTGATTGTAGTTGTCTTCTAGGAAGCTACTGTCCAGTCTGTTAATTGGAAATATCAAATTGAACGGGTATAGACAGAGTTCTTGACCATCATATTGTTGCTCAGTTGAACTTTCTCACTGTGTGTTCATGAGTCACTCTACCTCAAAAGTAGTGCACCATAATGAATAGGGTGCTGTTTGGGACGCACACTCAGTTTACACCGAGTGGTTCATGCTGGGATGATTGAGCAAACAAGCTAATTGGTTACCTAGCTAGGAGCTTGTCATCTCCATGTCCTGCCAATATGATGAAGGCAGAGGAGTTGTAATGACTTTGAACCAATGTGGGACTTAGTTCATCCTAGCTTTGACTTACACTACTGAGGTGCAGAACTAAAGCCTGGCCTTAGTAGAGATGCTGTTGTTATAACACACAGAGGGTTGTTATAATACACAGAGGGTTGTTATAATACACAGAGGGTTGTTATAACACACAGAGGGTTGGTATAACACACAGAGGGTTGTTATAACACACAGAGGGTTGTTATAACACACAGAGGGTTGTTATAACACACAGAGGGTTGGTATAATACACAGAGGCTTGGTATAATACACAGAGGGTTGGTATAATACACAGAGGCTTGGTATAATACACAGAGGGTTGGTATAATACACAGTACCAGTCAAATGTTTGGACACACCTACTCATTTAAGGGTTTTTCTTTATTTTCTACTATTGTCTACATTGTAGAATAACAGTGAAGACATCAAAACTATGAAATAACACATATGGAATCATAAATAAAACAATTGGGTGGTTGTGGAGGCCAGATCATCTGAATCAGCACTCCATCACTCTCCATCTTGGTAAAATAGCCCTTACACAGCCTGGTGGTGTGTTTTGTCATTGTCCTGTTGAAAAACAAATTATAGTCCCACTAAGCCCAAACCAGATGGGATGGCGTATCGCTGCAGAATGCTGTGGTAGCCATGCTGGTTAAGTGTGCCTTGAATTCTAAATAAATCACAGAAAGTGTCACCAGAAAAGCACCATCTCACCTCGTCCATGCTTCACGGTGGGAACCACACATGTGGAGATCATCCGTTCACCTACTCTGCGTCTCACAAAGACACGGTGGTTGGAAGCAAAAATCTCAAATTTGGACTCATCAGACCAAAGGACAGATTTCCACCGGTCTAATGTCCTTTGCTCGGGTTTCTTGGCCCAAGCAAGTCTCTTCTTCTATTGGTGGTTTCTTTACAGCAATTCAACCATGAAGGCCTGATTCAACCAGTCTCCTCTGAACAGTTGATGTTGAGATGTGTCTGTTACTTGAACTCTGAAGCATTTATTTGAACTACAATTTCTGAGGCTGGTAACTCTAATGGACTTGTCCTCTGCAGCAGAGGTAACTCTGGGTCTTCCTTTCCTGTGGCGGTCCTCATGAGAGCTAGTTTCATCATAGCGCTTGATGTTTTTGCGACTGCACTTGAAGAAACCTCTTGAAAGTTCTTGAAATGTTCTGTATTGACTGACCTTCATGTCTTAAAGTAATGATGGACTGTTGTTTCTCTTTGCTTATTTGAGCTGTTCTTGCCATAATATGGACTTGTTCTTTTACCAAATAGGACTATCTTCTGTATACCAACCCTACCTTGTCACAACACAACTGATTGGCTCAAACACATTGAGAAAGAAAGAAAAGTTATCTTTATGAAGTGTTGTATCTTTATGGCGTTCTGTATCTAAGTCAAACAGAGATATCAGTTATTATGTATATTATATTACACAGCTTGTATAAGATATAAAATAACTGTCAACAGACAGAACAGTAGCCATTCCATCCTATATAACTCAGCTTCACTCTGGTCTGACAGAACAGTAGCCATTCCATCCTATATAACTCAGCTTATCTCTGGTCTGACAGAACAGTAGCCATTCCATCCTATATAACTCTGCTTCACTCTGGTCTGACAGAACAGTAGCCATTCCATCCTATATAACTCAGCTTATCTCTGGTCTGACAGAACAGTAGCCATTCCATCCTATATAACTCAGCTTCACTCTGGTCTGACAGAACAGTAGCCATTCCATCCTATATAACTCAGCTTCACTCTGGTCTGACAGAACAGTAGCCATTCCATCCTATATAACTCAGCTTCACCATCTTGACTCTGGTCTGACAGAATAGTAGCCATTCCATCCTATATAACTCTGCTTCACTCTGGTCTGACAGAACAGTAGCCATTCCATCTCAGCTTCACCCTCTTGACTTTGGTCAGGACTTCTTCCCATTAATTTATATTCCTCTTGTTTACAGGGATATTAGCCAGTGCCACAGACTACCAAATAGACGTCTAGGTTGATACCCACCACAAGCCATTTTGGGTTCACCATAGACTTAAAGCCACAATCTGTAATTTAACTCTGGGTGCTGCCCACTGACGTAAAGGAATGTCCTGGTTACCTACCAGACTGTGTGCTGCCGTATGTATATAGTTGTTTTTTCCCATGAAGTGGTTGTCTATAACCCTGGTGTGTGTTTAACAGTCACAGTGTTTACTGTGTAACCAGGCAAAGGAGGAATGTGGAGTGGTTGTGGCTGGGCTGGCTAGGGGCTGTTAGACCATCTGGAGTGCTGATCTAGGATCACTTCTGCCCTTTAGATCATACTGTATAAGATGACATGGACCTGATCCTAGCTAAGCTTCTCTAAGACTTCGACATATGGTTTCTTGTTTGTCCATCTCTGCCAACATTACGTCTGTGACCAATCGCAGCTTCAAGAGCATTAAGTTAACTTCTCATTCTTCTGTTTCCATGATGCAAAGATAACAAGGTCTGGAGCTTTATGGATTTATGATGAATTGAAAGATGTTCATAACCACAATGGAAAAAACATCCTTTGTCTTTTAAAAGGGAAATTTACCGTGACATGGGGTATCAGTACCAATTCAATGATAGCTTGGCTTTTATACAGTGGCAAGAAAACGTATGTGAACCATTTGGAATTACCTGGATTTCTGTATAAATTGGTCATAGATGAAGATCAGATCAAATGTCACAACAATAGACAAACACAGTCTGCTTAAACTAACAACACACAAACAATTATACGTTTTCATTTCTTTATTGAACACACCATGTAAACATTCACAGTGCAGGGTGGGAAAAGTATGTGTACCCTTGGATTTAATAACTGGTTGACCCTCCTTTGGCAGCAATAACCTCAGCCAAACGTTTTCTGTAGTTGCGGATCAGACCTACACAACGGTCAGGAGGAATTTTGGACTATTCCTCTTTACAAAACTGTTTCAGTTCAGCAATATTCTTGGGATGTCTGGTGTGAACCGCTCTCTTGAGGTCATGCCACAGCATCTCAATCGGGTTGAGGTCAGGACTCTGACTGGGCCACTCCAGAATGGGTATTTTCTTCTGTTGAAACCATTCTGTTGTTGATTTACTTCTGTGTTTTGGGTCGTTGTCCTGTTGCATCACCCAACTTCTGTTGAGTTTCAATTGGCGTCCTTACATTCTCCGGCAAAATGTCTTGATAAACTTGGGAACTCATTTTTCCGTTGATGATAGCAAGCTGTCCAGGCCCTGAGGCAGCAAAGCAGCCCCAAACCATGATGCTCCCTCCACCGTACTTTACAGTTGGGATGAGGTTTTGATGTTGGTGTGCTGTGCCTTTTTTTCTCCTCACATAGTGTTGTGTGTTCCTTCCAAACAACTCATCTTTAGTTTAATCTGTCCACAGAATATTTTGCCAATAGCGCTGTGGAACTTCCAGGTGCTCTTTTGCAAACTTCAGACGTGCAGCAATGTTTTTTTTGGACAGCAGTGACTTCTTCCGTGGTGTCCTCCCATGAACACCTTTCTTGTTTAGTGTTTTATGTATCATAGACTCGTCAACAAAGATGTTAGCAGGTTCCAGAGATTTCTGTAAGTCTTTAGCTCTAGGGTTCTTCCTAAAGATGTTAGCAGGTTCCAGAGATTTCTGTAAGTCTGCGCTGTGCTCTAGCAAAGAAGCAACAGTGCTGAACTTTCTCCATTCATAGACAATTTGTCTTAATTTATTTTATGGGGCAGGGCAGCTCTAACCAACAATCTCGTCTCATTGATTGGACTGGAGAAGTCATTAGCCTAGGGGTTCACATACTTTTTCCAACCTACTCTGAGAATGTTTGAATTATTTATTCAATATAGACAAGAAAAATACAATAATGTGTGTATTATTAGTTTAAGCAGACTGTGTTTGTCTATTGTTGTGACAAATTTTATGACCAATTCATGCAGAAATCCAGGTCATTCCAAAGGGTTCACATACTTTTTCTTGCCACTGTACATGGGGTACCAAGTCAATGATAGCTTGGCTATATACATGGGGTACCAGTACCAAGTCAATGATAGCTTGGCTCTATACATGGGGTACCAGTACCAAGTCAATGATAGCTTGGCTATATACATGGGGTACCAGTACCAAGTCAACGATAGCTTGGCTATATATATGGGGTACCAGTACCAAGTCAACGATAGCTTGGCTATATATATGGGGTACCAGTACCAAGTCAATGTGCAGGGGTCCGAGGTCATTGAGGTAGATATGTATCGTACATATAGAGTCGTGATAAAGTACGTACACCCCCTGGAAAGTTCTCTTCTTTTTTTTTTTGTTTACATATTTGTACAGATGGATATGTTATCTTCACTTCAACACTAAAAAAAAAAACGTTGAAAATGTTATGCAATTAAAATAAACAAAATGCCTTTTCCTTAAGGGGAAAAGTTAGTGTACCTTTACCATCACATAACATGGTTATAATTAGGTACCAAAACAAGTGCAAATGATTAGAAAACATTAGAGAGAAACTTAGGAGGGTCCAGCCTTCCATAAAGATAAGAACATTGGTCTGGTTTGGTCTTAACCATATGGGTGTGTGGTAACACATCATTCAAAGATCAAAAGACCTACCCGAGGCCCTCAGAAGAAAGATTGTTGATGCCCGTGAGTCTGGGAGGGGTTACAAATCCATTTCCAAGCAACTCGAAGTACATCATTCCATTTCCAAGCCCAAACATTTTTTTGTGTGATTTGTTAAGTTGGGTAACCTTTATCTGTCAATAGTGTTGAAGTGAAGATTACATATCCATCTGTACAAATATGTAAACAAAAAAAAAAGGAGAACTTTCAAGGGGGTGTACTTACTTTTTCACGACTGTAGGTAGGGGCAAAGTTACTAGGCAACAAGATAGATAATTAACACTAGCAGCAGGCTATGTGGAGTCTGTGTGTGGCGAATGTGTGCCTGTGTGTACGTGTTAAGTGTGAGTGTGTGTGTGTGTGGGTAGAGTAAAAAAAGAGTTAAAAGGGTCAATGCAGATAGTCTTGGTAGCTATTCGGTTAACTCTTTAGCAGTCTTATGGCTTGGGGGTAGAAGCTGTTAAGGAGCCTTTTGGACCTAGACTTGGCGCTCCGGTACCGCTTCCGTGCGGTAGCAGAGAGAACAGTCTATAACTTGGGTGGCTGGAATCTTTGACACTTTTTAGGGCCTTCCTCTGACACCGCCTGGCATAGAGGTCCTGGATGGCAGGGAGCTCAGCCCCAGTGATGTACTGGGCCTTACGCACTACCCTCTGTAGTGCCTTACGGTCAGATGCCGAGCAGTTGCCATAACAAGCGGTTATGCAGCCAGTCAAGATGCTCTCGATGGTGCAGCTGTATAACTTTTTGAGGATCTGAGAGCCCATGCCAAATCTTTTAAGCCTCTTGAGGGGGAAGAGGTGTTGTCGTGCCCTCTTCACGACTGTGTGGCTGTGTTTGGACCATGATAGGTCCTTAGCGATGTGGACACCAAGGAACTTGAAACTCTCGACCCGCTCCACTACAGCCCCATCCATGTGAATGGGGGCGAGTTCGGCCCTCAGTTTCCTGAAGTCCATGATAAGCTCCTTTGTCTTACGGACGTTGAGGGAGAGGTTGTTGTCCCGGCACCACACTGCCAGGTCTCTGACCTCCTCCCTATAGGCTGTCTCGTTGTCATCGGTGATCAGGCCTACCACCATCATGTCATCGGCAAACTTGATGATGGTGTTGGAGTCGTGAGCGGCCAAGCACTCAATGGCTTCATGATCCACAGGCTTGCCTCGTTGGGGCAGGAAGTCCATATACGGCTCGGGGGTGGAGCCAGCGGGCTGCAAGATATCTTCCTTCAATCACCACTCTCCTTACCTCTTACTGCCATCTGCCACAATATTTATCACATCATATGGAGACAGAAACTTAAACCTTTTACCTTATCATAAGTAGACATAATTGCAAATTATTAAATCCTTCCAATAGAAATAAAAAAAATGTTTTAGTTACAAATTGAACTTTAATTAAATGATTTGACTCTTCACATGGGATGATTTCACTGAAAAACAAAAGGGAATATTGAATGATCCCCAATGATCCATCGCATTTCCCAAAAACGTTTTCAACATATATCTGTAAAATGATAGTCTAGAAACTAAAGCTTTGGTTGTCTTCCTCTCAGGCTTCCATGTCTTCTCCCTGGACCTCCTCAATGTCCACCTCTTGAACATCAGACTCTGAGGCCTCATCTTCACTGTCACTTTCAAACCTTGTTGAGGATGGCTCAATGTCAGGCTCAAAAAGCCTAGAATTTTCCCTGATGGCCACCAATTTGTCACCCCTTGTATTGGTCAGCCTGTTGCGTGCTTTGGTGTGTGTGTTCCCAAACAAGGACCAGTTGCTCTCTGAGGCGGCTGATGTTGGTGGGATTTGGAAGATAAAGGCAACAGGGGAAAGAGCCTCAGATCCACAAAGTCCCTTCCACCAGGTGGCTGATGAGATATGTTGGCACTACTGCCATATTGCATCTCCATCCCAAAGCCTTTGCTTGGAAGTATACTTCGCCAGACTGCCAAGAGCCTTGCCCCCATCCAGGCCAAGGTGGCGAGACACGGTAGTGAAGACACCATAGGCCTTGTTGATCTCTGCACCAGACAGGATGCTCTTACCAGCATACTTGGGGTCCAACATGTACGCTGTGGCGTGTATGGGCTTCAGGCAGAAGTCTTCACGCTTTTTGATGTATTTCAGAACTGCGGTTTCCTCTGCTTGGAGCAACAGTGAAGTGGGCAGGGCAGTACCGATTTCTTCTCTTACATCTACAAGCAGAGTCTGAACATCAGACAGGATGACATTATCTCCCTCAATCCGTGCAATGGATCCATGTCTGGTGGGGTTGGTTCTATCTCTACCGGTGTCAACCATGTCTGGTGGGGTTGGTTCTATCTCTACCGGTGTCAACCATGTCTGGTGGGGTTGGTTCTATCTCTACCGGTGTCAACCATGTCTGGTAGGGTTGGTTCTATCTCTACCGGTGTCATCCATGTCTGGTGGGGTTGGTTCTATCTCTACCGGTGTCAACCATGTCTGGTGGGGTTGGTTCTATCTCTACCGGTGTCAACCATGTCTGGTGGGGTTGGTTCTATCTCTACCGGTGTCAACCATGTCTGGTGGGGTTGGTTCTATCTCTACCGGTGTCAACCATGTCTGGTGGGGTTGGTTCTATCTCTACCGGTGTCAACCATGTCTGGTGGGGTTGGTTCTATCTCTACCGGTGTCAACCATGTCTGGTGGGGTTGGTTCTATCTCTACCGGTGTCAACCATGTCTGGTGGGGTTGGTTCTATCTCTACCGGTGTCAACCATGTCTGGTGGGGTTGGTTCTATCTCTACCGGTGTCAACCATGTCTGTCTGCAGCTGTGTTGTCCTGTTGCTGTCAACAAACTGATGTTAGCGGAAGAAACCATGTCTGGGTCCTAAATGCCATTATATTCACTATATTGTATAGTGCACTACTTCTGACCAGGGCCCACATGTTACAAATGGCACCTTGTCCCCTATATAGTGCACTACATAGGAAATATCTCATTGGAGTTTTGGTTAGAGTGTCGGCCCTGAGATTGGAAGGTTGTGAGTTTGATCCCCGGCCGAGTCATACCAAAGACTATAAAATGAGACCCGATGCGTCTCTGATGGGCAAGCTGTCTCACTACAGAAACAGGAGATAGACTAGTGTCCTGTCCAGGAGGTGTCCTGTACATCAAGCTGTCTCACTACAGAAACAGGAGATAGACTAGTGTCCTGTCCAGGAGGTGTCCTGTACATCAAGCTGTCTCACTTCAGAAACAGGAGATAGACTAGTGTCCTGTCCAGGAGGTGTCCTGTACATCAAGCTGTCTCACTACAGAAACAGGAGATAGACTAGTGTCCTGTCCAAGAGGTGTCCTGTACATCTAGCTGTCTCAGTACAGAAACAGGAGATAGACTAGTGTCCTGTCCAAGAGGTGTCCTGTACATCTAGCTGTCTCACTACAGAAACAGGAGATAGACTAGTGTCCTGTCCAGGAGGTGTCCTGTACATCTAGCTGTCTCACTTCAGAAACAGGAGATAGACTAGTGTCCTGTCCAGGAGGTGTCCTGTACATCAAGCTGTCTCACTACAGAAACAGGAGATAGACTAGTGTCCTGTCCAAGAGGTGTCCTGTACATCTAGCTGTTTCACTACAGAAACAGGAGATATACTAGTGTCCTGTCCAGGAGGTGTCCTGTACATCTAGCTGTCTCACTACAGAAACAGGAGATAGACTAGTGTCCTGTCCAGGAGGTGTCCTGTACATCTAGCTGTCTCACTTCAGAAACAGGAGATAGACTAGTGTTCTGTCCAGGAGGTGTCCTGTACATCAAGCTGTCTCACTACAGAAACAGGAGATAGACTAGTGTCCTGTCCAAGAGGTGTCCTGTACATCTAGCTGTTTCACTACAGAAACAGGAGATAGACTAGTGTCCTGTCCAGGAGGTGTCCTGTACATCTATCTGTCTCACTACAGAAACAGGAGATAGACTAGTGTCCTGTCCAGGAGGTGTCCTGTACATCTAGCTGTCTCACTTCAGAAACAGGAGATAGACTAGTGTCCTGTCCAGGAGGTGTCCTGTACATCAAGCTGTCTCACTACAGAAACAGGAGATAGACTAGTGTCCTGTCCAAGAGGTGTCCTGTACATCTAGCTGTTTCACTACAGAAACAGGAGATATACTAGTGTCCTGTCCAGGAGGTGTCCTGTACATCTATCTGTCTCACTACAGAAACAGGAGATAGACTAGTGTCCTGTCCAAGAGGTGTCCTGTACATCTAGCTGTCTCACTACAGAAACAGGAGATAGACTAGTGTCCTGTCCAGGAGGTGTCCTGTACATCTAGCTGTCTCACTTCAGAAACAGGAGATAGACTAGTGTCCTGTCCAGGAGGTGTCCTGTACATCAAGCTGTCTCACTACAGAAACAGGAGATAGACTAGTGTCCTGTCCAAGAGGTGTCCTGTACATCTAGCTGTTTCACTACAGAAACAGGAGATAGACTAGTGTCCTGTCCAGGAGGTGTCCTGTACATCTATCTGTCTCACTACAGAAACAGGAGATAGACTAGTGTCCTGTCCAGGAGGTGTCCTGTACATCAAGCTGAAACAAGCCACTACAGAAACATTTGGGACACCTGATGATGACAGACCAAGACGTGGCTGTTTGCATTCTGACCAGCAGAGTGAAAGAAGAGGACTATAAAGAATAGAGTGCCATTTGGGACGGAACAAGATAAACTAGGTCCATCAATGACCTTTTATGCATTCAGGCATCCAACCAGCAGGAACTAGTTTAATGCATTCAGACATCCAACCAGCAGGAACTAGTTTAATGCATTCAGACATCCAACCAGCAGGAACTAGTTTTATGCATTCAGGCATCCAACCAGCAGGAACTAGTTTAATGCATTCAGGCATCCAACTAGCAGGAACTAGTTTTATGCATTCAGGCATCCAACCAGCAGGAACTAGCTTTTATGCATTCAGGCATCCAACCAGCAGGAACTAGTTTTATGCATTCAGGCATCCAACCAGCAGGAACTAGTTTTATGCATTCAGGCATCCAACCAGCAGGAACTAGTTTTATGTATTCAGGCATCCAACCAGCAGGAACTTGTTTTATGTATTCAGGCATCCAACCAGCAGGAACTTGTTTTATGTATTCAGGCATCCAACCAGCAGGAACTTGTTTTATGTATTCAGGCATCCAACCAGCAGGAACTTGTTTTATGTATTCAGGCATCCAACCAGCAGGAACTTGTTTTATGCATTCAGGCATCCAACCAGCAGGAACTTGTTTTATGTATTCAGGCATCCAACTAGCAGGAACTAGTTTTATGTATTCAGGCATCCAACCAGCAGGAACTAGTTTTATGTATTCAGGCATCCAACCAGCAGGAACTAGTTTTATGTATTCAGGCATCCAACCAGCAGGAACTAGTTTTATGTATTCAGGCATCCAACCAGCAGGAACTAGTTTTATGTATTCAGGCATCCAACCAGCAGGAACTAGTTTTATGTATTCAGGCATCCAACCAGCAGGAACTAGTTTTATGTATTCAGGCATCCAACCAGCAGGAACTAGTTTTATGTATTCAGGCATCCAACCAGCAGGAACTAGTTTTATGTATTCAGGCATCCAACCAGCAGGAACTAGTTTTATGTATTCAGGCATCCAACCAGCAGGAACTAGTTTTATGTATTCAGGCATCCAACCAGCAGGAACTAGTTTTATGTATTCAGGCATCCAACCAGCAGGAACTAGTTTTATGTATTCAGGCATCCAACCAGCAGGAACTAGTTTTATGTATTCAGGCATCCAACCAGCAGGAACTAGTTTTATGTATTCAGGCATCCAACCAGCAGGAACTAGTTTTATGTATTCAGGCATCCAACCAGCAGGAACTAGTTTTATGTATTCAGGCATCCAACCAGCAGGAACTAGTTTTATGTATTCAGGCATCCAACCAGCAGGAACTAGTTTTATGTATTCAGGCATCCAACCAGCAGGAACTAGTTTTATGTATTCAGGCATCCAACCAGCAGGAACTAGTTTTATGTATTCAGGCATCCAACCAGCAGGAACTAGTTTAATGTATTCAGGCATCCAACCAGCAGGAACTAGTTTAATGTATTCAGGCATCCAACCAGCAACCACGGCCCTGGTCAACATTAGTGCACTAAATAGGTAATAGGGTGCTGTTTGGGATGCAGCTGTCCCTTTCCTTTTATCCACCAGGGAGAGAAGGCTGACAACAGGACTTCCTGTGTCACCAGACACCAATGAGGAAGAAAGGAAAGACAGTTTCATGTTCCTGTACAGATGGTTGATGGGAACATCAGCTGACTCTAGACAGGGAAATGGGGTCACAACTAGGTTTAGTAATAGGGATAGGGTTAGGGTTAGGTTTAGGGTTAAGGGTTAGGGTTTAGGGTTAAGGGTTAGGGTTAGGTTAAGGGTTAAGGGTTAGGGTTAGGTTTAGGTTAAGGTTTAGGGTTAGGGTTAGGTTAAGGGTTAAGTTAAGGGTTAAGGGTTAGTGTTAGTTTAAGGTTTAGGTTTAGGGTTTAGGTTTAGGGTTAAGGGTTAAGTTAAGGGTTAAGGGTTAGTGTTAGTTTAAGGTTTAGGGTTAAGGGTTAGGGTTAGGGTTAGGTTTAAGGTTAGGGAAAATAGGATTTTGAATGGGAATCAATTGTTTGGTCGACACAAGAATAGTAAAACAAATGTGTGTGTGTTTGTGTGCACACATGTAGATTGAGAAAGGCGTGGGAGGACACATGTAAATAACATGTAGCAATACGTCTAAATGTTGCCTGGATCTGCTGGACTGCAACAACCCACATGTAAATAACATGTAGCAATACGTCTAAATGTTGCCTGGATCTGCTGGACTGCAACAACCCACATGTAAATAACACAAAGCGCTATAGAGAAGCATTGACCATAATCTTTCCTTATGTGGTTCCATCTGTTTCCACAGGCCACACAGGAAATGTGTGTGTGTGTGTGTGTGTGTGTGTGTGTGTGTGTGTGTGTGTGTGTGTGTGTGTGTGTGTGTGTGTGTGTGTGTGTGTGTGTGTGTGTGTGTGTGTGTGTGTGTGTGTGTGTGTGTGTGTGTGTGTGTGAGAGAGAGATATTAAACTCCTGTGGTGGAAATTCTAATTGATCAAATGAGGAGAGACAAACGTATCACACAAGTCAGAGTTATACTAAGCCAAATATTTATTAATATCTTGTTAACAAGGGAGCAGGTCAATACAACACACACATACAGGGTGAATCGATAGAGTGCTCCAATAATACAGAAACGCAAGGGGTTTTATATAGAAACACAAAACTGCAGAGTCGTTGTTGGTTCCAATCCCTTCCTGGCATCATAAGCTATCTTGTTGTCTTGTTGTGGCCAGGTGTATTGGGGGTGTGAGGTTATAGCAGACAAACACGTTTTTCTCCATTCTCTACCAAGCTAGCCTCCGTTATCTTCTGTCTCCCCACAGCTGTGCCCTTGGAAGACAGTAAAATAACAGAATAGACTGAAGAACTGTGGTCACTCTGAGGCTCTTTGTTTTGACCATGTGACTAAGTTGAACAGAAGCAGAGTGGAAAAACACCAGCTTCCTCTTACAAGGGAAGCACAGCCGCGAGCTGCCCAGTGACACGAGCCTACCAGACGAGCGAAATCACTTCTATGCTCGCTTCGAGGCAAGCAACACTGAGGCGTGCATGAGAGCATCGGCTGTTCTGGATGACTGTGTGATCACGCTCTCCGTAGCCGACGTGAGTAAGAGCTTTAAACAGGTCAACATTCACAGACAGACAGATTACCAGGACGTGTACTCCGAGCATGCGCTGACCAACTGGCAAGTGTCTTCACTGACATTCAAACAGACAGTCGGAAATGTACAGGTTTAAGGCTCATACAGCGCTTGACAAATGATGTAATCATGTCACGTCACTCCAGACAGTGTCACTGTCGTTGCTGTAGAGCTTTGTGACAGGAAGTCACTTGTCTCAGTTTATCAGTGGATTCCATCCTCTTTCAATGCTTGACACCATTATAAAATAAACGTTCACGAGGGTGTATTCTCTGTAAACCCAGAACTAAAATCTCATGTTATTTGGTCAGTCTGTCCACAGGAGATTAACAAGGGTGGAAACAATGTCTACCTTTCATAGTGACCTCAGAGTGTTGGGAAAAATGGCTCATTTCTTCCCATACTGAAACATTTCTCCCGGCTGCTCAATTCAATCCTAGAATGATGAGGTCATCATAATCTATAGCCCAGATGTTTGGGTCTGTTCAAGACATGATAAAAACACAAAATACTAATATTACTTTGATTTGATTTATTTTAAACTTTGGAGCTACATTGAAAATACAGCTTTAGATGTAAATAATGCAACTTATCCAGTATAGGCCTGTCAAAGCAAGACAAAGCCAGGACGGAGTTAGGTTCAACAGTAGGTCACCACGCTCAGAGCAGGGGCCACATTATGACAGCAGAATAACACTGGTTTAAGACACACCTCGCCTTGTGCTTGTTCTGTGAACATGTGTGTGTGTGTGTGTGTGTGTGTGTGTGTGTGTGTGTGTGTGTGTGTGTGTGTGTGTGTGTGTGTGTGTGTGTGTGTGTGTGTGTGTGTGTGTGTGTGTGTGTAAATGTTTGTGTGGTGTGTGTGTGTGTGTGTTGGCATGTTGGTAGAAAAACAGTGAAAACTGGGACACACCAAAAGGCTGTATAAACATATATATGTATTTTTTTTTGTTAACCTTTATTTAACTAGGCAAGTCAGTTAAGAACAAATTCTTATTTACAATGACGGCCTACACCGGCCAAACTCGGACGACGCTGGGCCAATTGTGCGCCGCCCTATGGGACTCCCAATCACGGCCAGTTGTGATACAGCCTGGATTTAAACCAGGTTGTCTGTAGTGACGCCTCTAGCACTGAGATGCAGTGTCTTAGACCGCTGAGCCACTTGATAGACCTTATTATTATAATATCAATGGAATGAAAACCAGACTGCATGCAGCTTTCTCATAACTGTCATAACAGTCATATAACTATATTATACACTGGTCTGCAACATGAAATATATCTCTATTAGACTATATAGGACAAGGCAAGAACAACACAAAACAACAACCAATATGTCCATACTTTCAGAAGAATCATCAGTAACCTTTAACCTTTCCCAAAATTAAAGAAGATAGAGAAATATGAAACAACGTTTTTTAGTCTTTTCGCCGCTGTCCATTTCTGCAGGTAGTCTCTTTACCGTACAGGTGAGCATCACATTACGTCACTGTCCTAGTCCCTCAGGTAGGCTACCTAATGGAAGGTAACGGTCGGTCAATCCCGGGAGAACACGTACTCGGTGTAGCTGGTCCAGATTTTGTCCTCATTCGGGTCGCTGCTCGCGTACGCGCACGTGCCCGTGGAGCTGCAAGCCACCATGTGGAACCCGACCTCCGCGAGCCTGTCAAACGCCTGCTCGAGGAAGTTATACTTCAGATAGTACCGGGAGGTGTACCTCTCAGGTGGTTTGTCCGGGTCTCTGCTCTCGTTCAGAGTCTCTCCAAAAACTTCTTTGGCCAGGGATGTCTTTCCGCAAACCGTTATTCTGGCCACTCTCCTGAACTTGGCGTCAGTTTGAATATCCCTCCCGATGGTGTAGGAGCCCCGGTACCCAATGGTAATAAAGCCATATTTCTGGAACGGAGAGCGAAGGCTCGGGCTCGGGCTGCTCACGGCGGTCGTGGTGATGCTGCTGCTACCCAGAGCGCACGCAAGCGCAACCTCCTCCGGGTCCCCATGGGCTCCCACCTCGTCACCGAGAGAGTTGCCTTTACTCACCGCCGGTCCGACGGAGTTGACTTGACTCACGGTGGGTCCGAGACGCTGTGAGAGCTCGTGCAGCTGGAAGAACTCTGCCTCCTTCTGTAACCGACCCCTCTCCTTGAAGAAGTCCGGTAGAACGATGTCCCTTTCCCGCAGGTAATCCAGAATATACCTGAACAGAAATCCGTCCCGGTCAAAGAAGTAGCGTCCTTTCCTGTCTTTCGGTAGTTCTGTGGGGCTCTTCTGTCTGAACATAGTCCACAGGAGAGAGTTTGGGACGGAGACTAGAGTTGCATGTCGAGTTACATACACCTGCCCGCCGACGTTTAATTCTATTATATCAGAAAAGGACGACCGTTGGTTCTCACTGTGTGCCATCTCTCTCCTGCGCGCCTGGGTAGAACTGCAACAGACTCGGAGAATCCAGGAAACGAAAATAATAGTTGAAATGTAAAGGTTTGTTTATATGGCTGGAGTTGTGTGGGAGGAGAGAGGAGGAAGAGAGACAGGGCGGGCGATTGCTGAAAAGTTAACTCTTCATGGACAGAGTTTGTGACCTCCCTCAGTCAGCATGGAAGACTTCTCCTTTATTACAAGTAAAGCTAAGAAGCGACTCAAAACCAGGGGTGTAAAGTATTCAGGGACAAATACTTTAAAGTACTACTTTTTGGAGGGTCTGTATTGTACTTTACTAATTATATTTTGGACTACTTTTACTTCACTACATTCCTAAAGAATATAATGTACTTTTTACTCCATATATTTTCCCTGACATCCAAAAGTACTCGTTACATTTTTAATTTTTAGCAGGACAGGAAATGGTCCAATTCATACACATCAAGAGAACATCCCTGGTCATTCCTACTGCCTATGATCTGATGGACTCACTAAACACAACATCTTCGTTCGTATATCAGTGTTGGAGTGTGACCCTGGATATCCTTCAAGAAAGATAGTGAAAAACCTGTCCATGTGTCCTTGAGCAAGGCACTTATCCCTAATTTGCTCCAGGGGCTGACCCTGTAGGTAGGCCGTCATTGTAAATAAGAATTTGTTAACTTTCCTAGTTAAATAAATAAAACATTTTAAAAAGTCAACAGTGGTTCTCAATAGATAGATAGATAGATAGATAGATAGATAGATAGATAGATAGATAGATAGATAGATAGATAGATAGATAGATAGATAGATAGATAGATAGATAGATAGATAGATAGATAGATAGATAGATAGATAGATATAGGCCCTACAGACAATTGAACAAGAGTGACATCTAGTGTACAATGGAGAAA
>CM042419.1:11349469-11426969 GCA_023634145.1 Thymallus thymallus
GAGGAGTGAGAGGGAGAGAGACAAAGGGGGGTGAGGGAGAGAGACAGAGGGAGAGAGACAGAGGGGGGAGAGGGAGAGAGACAGAGGGGTGAGAGGGAGAGAGACAGAGGGGGGGAGAGGGAGAGAGACAGAGGGGGGGAGAGGGAGAGAGACAGAGGGGGGAGAGGGAGAGAGACAGAGGGGGAGAGAGGGAGAGGGGGAGAGAGGGAGAGATACAGAGGGGAGAGAGGGAGAGAGACAAAGGGGGGAGAGGGAGAGAGACAGAGGGAGAGAGACAGAGGGGGGAGAGGGAGAGAGACAGAGGGGTGAGAGGGAGAGAGACAGAGGGGGAGAGAGGGAGAGGGGGAGAGAGGGAGAGAGACAGAGGGGGGAGAGGGAGAGAGACAGAGGGGGGAGAGACACAGAGAGAGAAAGAGGATGGTTGAGAGAGACAAAGAGAAAGAGAATGGGGGAGAGAGACAGAGAGACAGGGGATGGGGGAGAGAGAGAGAGACAGGGGAGGGGGGAGAGACAGAGTTAAAGAGGATGGGGGAGAGAGACAGAGAGACAGGGGATGGGGGAGAGAGAGGGAGAGAGACAGAGGATGGGGGAGAGAGAGGGAGAGAAAGAGGATGGGGGAGAGAGACAGAGAGAAAGAGGATGGGGGAGAGAGAGGGAGAGAGACAGAGGATGGGGGAGAGAGACAGAGAGACAGGGGATGGGGGAGAGAGAGGGAGAGAAAGAGGATGGGGGAGAGAGACAGAGAGAAAGAGGATGGGGGAGAGAGAGGGAGAGAGACAGAGGATGGGGGAGAGAGACAGAGAGACAGGGGATGGGGGAGAGAGAGGGAGAGAAAGAGGATGGGGGAGAGAGACAGAGAGAAAGAGGATGGGGAGAGAGACAGAGAGAAAGAGGATGGGGGAGAGAGACAGAGAGAAAGAGGATGGGGGAGAGAGACAGAGAGACAGGGGATGGGGGAGAGAGAGGGAGAGTTAAAGGGGATAGGGGAGAGCGACTGAGAGAAAGAGGATGGGGGAGAGAGAGGGAGAGAGACAGAGGATGGGGGAGAGAGAGGGAGAGAGACAGAGGATGGGGGAGAGAGAGGTAGAGAGACAGAGGATGGGGGAGAGATATAGGGGATGGGGGAGAGAGAGACAGAGTTAAAGAGGATGGGGGGAGAGAGACAGAGAGAAAGAGGATGGGGGGAGAGAGACAGAGAGAAAGAGGATGGGGGGAGAGAGACAGAGAGAAAGAGGATGGGGGAGAGAGACAGAGAGACAGGGGATGGGGGAGAGAGAGGGAGAGTTAAAGGGGATAGGGGAGAGAGACTGAGAGAAAGAGAATGGGGGAGAGAGACAGAGAGACAGGGGATGGGGGAGAGAGACAGAGAGACAGGGGATGGGGGAGAGAGAGGGAGAGAAAGAGGATGGGGGAGAGAGACAGAGAGAAATAGGATGGGGGAGAGAGAGGGAGAGAGACAGAGGATGGGGGAGAGAGACAGAGAGACAGGGGATGGGGGAGAGAGAGGGAGAGAAAGAGGATGGGGGAGAGAGACAGAGAGAAAGAGGATGGGGGAGAGAGAGGGAGAGAGACAGAGGATGGGGGAGAGAGACAGAGAGACAGGGGATGGGGGAGAGAGAGGGAGAGAAAGAGGATGGGGGAGAGAGACAGAGAGAAAGAGGATGGGGAGAGAGACAGAGAGAAAGAGGATGGGGGAGAGAGACAGAGAGAAAGAGGATGGGGGAGAGAGACAGAGAGACAGGGGATGGGGGAGAGAGAGGGAGAGTTAAAGGGGATAGGGGAGAGAGACTGAGAGAAAGAGGATGGGGGAGAGAGAGGGAGAGAGACAGAGGATGGGGGAGAGAGAGGGAGAGAGACAGAGGATGGGGGAGAGAGAGGTAGAGAGACAGAGGATGGGGGAGAGATATAGGGGATGGGGGAGAGAGAGACAGAGTTAAAGAGGATGGGGGAGAGAGACAGAGAGAAAGAGGATGGGGGGAGAGAGACAGAGAGAAAGAGGATGGGGGAGAGAGACAGAGAGAAAGAGGATGGGGGGAGAGAGACAGAGAAAGAGGATGGGGGGAGAGAGACAGAGAGAAAGAGGATGGGGGGAGAGAGACAGAGAGACAGGGGATGGGGAGAGAGACAGAGAGAAAGAGGATGGGGGAGAGAGAGGTAGAGAGAGAGGATGGGGAGATATAAGGAGAGAAAGAGGATGGGGGAGAGAGAGGGAGAGAGACAGAGGATGGGGGAGAGAGAGGGAGAGAGACAGAGGATGGGGGAGAGAGAGGGAGAGAGACAGAGGATGAGGAGAGAGAGGGAGAGAGACAGAGGATGGGGGAGAGAGACAGAGAGAAAGAGGATGGGGGAGAGATATAGGGGATGGGGAGAGATAAGGAGAGAAAGAGGATGGGGAGAGAGAGGGAGAGAGACAGAGGATGGGGGAGAGAGAGACAGAGAGAGAGAAAGAGATATTCCTCTGGCTGGTGATTTGAACAGTGTGCTGATGAGGTATTCCACAGCTGAACTGATGCTGTGTCTCCAATGCAGACTGACTGGAGGAAGTAGTTCCCTAACAACGGCTCCTCAGTGAGGAAATACATTAGTTCCCTAACAACCACTCCTAGTCCCCTAACCTGTCCTCCTCTCTAAGGGCCTGGAAATGTCGTGACTTACTACGCATTGACTCTGACGTATTCTCTCTCTCTCTCTCTCTCTCTCTCTCTCTCTCTCTCTCTCTCTCTGTAACCTCTCTCTCTCTCTCTCTCTCTCTCTCTCTCTCTGTAACCTCTCTCTCTCCCTCTCTCTCTCTCTCTCTCTGTAACCTCTCTCTCTCTCTCTCTCTCTCTCTCTCTCTGTAATCTCTCTCTCTCTCTCTCTCTCTCTCTCTCTGTAACCTCTGTCTCTCTCTCTCTCTCCTCTCTCTCTCTCTCTCCTCTCTCTCTCTCTGTAACCTCTCTCTCTCTCTCTCTCTCTCTCTCTGTAACCTCTCTCTCTCTCTCTCTCCTCTCTCTCTCTCCTCTCTCTCTCTCTCTCTCTCTCTCTCTCTCTCTAACCTCTCCTCTCAATTCAATTCAATTCACTTTATTGGCATGACGCAACAATGTACATATTGCCAAAGTATCATACATCAATTATAATTTTTATTTTTTTCTCCTCTCTCTCTTCCTGTTTCTTTCTCTATTTCCCCTTTTTCATAAAATAATCTCCATGGACAAACATTGACAGTAGAATGGCCTTACTGAAGGGCTCAGTGACTTTCAACGTAGCACCATCATAGGATGCCACCTTTCTAACAAGTCAGTTCGTCAAATTTCTGCCCTGCTAGAGCTGCCCCAGTCAACTGTAAGTGTGGTTATTGGGAAGTGAAAATGTCTAGGGGCAACAACGGCTCAGCCGTGAAGTGGAAGGCCACACAGGCTCACAGAACAGAACCGCTGACTGCTGAGTGCGTAGCGCGTAAAAATAATCTGTCGGTTGCAACACTTACTACCGAGTTCCAAACTGCCTCTGGAAGCAACATCAGCACAAGAACTGTTCGTCTGGAGCTTGATGAAATGAGTTTCCATGGCCGAATAGCCGCGCACAAGCCTAAGATCACCATGCACAATGCCATGCGTCGGCTGGAGTGATGTAAAGCCCTCGCCATTGGACTCTGGAGCAGTGGAAACGCTTTCTCTGGGGTGATAAATCACACTTCACCATCTGGCAGTCCAACAGACCAATCTGGGTCTGGCAGATGCCAGGAGAATGCCACATGCCAAAAGCATAGTGCCAACTGTAAAGTTTGGTGGAGGAGGAATAATGGTCTGGGGCTGTTTTTCATGGTTTGGGCCCCTTAGTTCCAGTGAAGGGAAATCTTAACGCTACAGAAAACAATGATATTCTATACGATTCTGTGTTTCTAACATTGTGGCAACAGTTTGGGGAAGGCCCTTTCCTGTTTCAGCATGACAATGCCCCCCGTGCACAAAGCGAGTTTAGTACAGAATTGGTTTATCAATATCGGTGTTGAAGAACTTGACTGGCCTGCACAGAGCCCTGACCTCAACCCCATCGAACACTTTTGGGATGAATTGGAACGCCCGCCGACTGCGAGCCAGGCCTAATCGCCTAACATCAGTGCCCGACCTCACTAATGCTCTTGTGGTTGAATGGAAGCAAGACCCTGCAGCAATGTTCCAACATCTAGTGGAAAGCCTTCCCAGAAGAGTGGAGGCTGTTATAGCAGCAAAGGGGGGACCAACTCCATATTAATGCCCATGATTTTGGAATGAGATGTTCGACGAGCAGGTGTCCACATACTTTTGGTAATGCAGTGTAGGTTGACAGCAGCATCAAAGTATACTACACTTCAGGCATCTCACGCTCACACACTCACACACTCACACACACACAGCATAGACAGGTATAGCTGGGTGAGTGGGGGCACCCCCGTGGACCTCAGGCAGACAGGCTGGAGCAGGAGACAGGGACTAGGGGAGCATGAAGAGTCTGCCTGCATCATGCTGCCTCCCAGACTGGCGCCAAGAAGTCTCTCTGTTTGGGACGTGAAGAAGCTGTCACTTCCATGCAGGGATACAGTTACACTATTTGTGTAGCTCTTTTGTCATTTTAAACATAAAATATGCTATGTTCATATCAGAAAAGCTAAAATACAAGCTTAATGAACAGGATTAGATACAATACTGTGGGCTCAATAAATACAGTTTAGACTATTGGTTGTAAATCATGTTTCTTAACCTTGGAAACAGAACGTCAGTATGACTATACTGTAGATATTCTATCTTAACTGGCTGTTCCTGGCTGCCTGTCAGTTTGGTCAAAGCTAAATTAGGCGTCTCACACCATTACCAGGACAAGACAGGGGCCATTAAATGGACTCAGAGCTCAGTGAAAACAGACAGGAGAAATTCAAGAAAATATCTTTCTGAAAAGTAGTGAAAGGCCTCTTTTCTCTTCTTTAAGTGTTTATCAGTAATACCGTGCTGAAGCCTTAATACAACAATACGTAAGGAAAACCATTGTTAGCTTAAATTCCATATGGAGCATTTTGCCCTTATAGTGACATACAGAAGTATTACTTTAATTCAAATTGTTCAATAACACTAGGCGACTTAGTGGAAGAGAGATAACGAGTTTCCCAACACTCCCCCTTGCTCAGCTTCTCCCACTTTATTTGATGCTGTTGAATTTTCTGATTTCTAGTTGCAATTGTATTTCCAAGGATGAATCGGTGTCTAGCAAATGTTTTAAAGAGGTTCTGTGTTAGATATGTAGAATTTTGTGTTTTGTATATGAAAAATTTACCTAGCAGAAGTATTGTGTTGTTAATTAAAGGACTATGGACATTGAGGTCACCGAAGATGATAAGCTTTATACGTAGTCTGATGGAGTGATGGAAAGTCAGCCTTGAACCTGTAGTCAGAATGAGCTCAGAACCAATACAGAAGCATTATGTCCCCCTCTTCTTCATGACAGAATCTGCATTTAGAGTCTTCCTCAATACCCCAAATGCAAAGCATTTTCTTTGTTGACAGAATTTTTTCGATTATCTTTAACTGAAAGGCTCTTAAGTATGTATCTATTAATGTTTTGTATGTGAGATTGAAAACCTGCTTTCATGGTATTGCGTTGTCAAAGATATCTTCCCAGTACGCTTGAAATTCGTGTGGAATTGCAGATTCAAAGTAATTTTATATATTTCAGAGTTGATTTTATATTTTGTATGCATTTATAATTTTTTTAAGTAGGACAACATACAGTTTTGTTGTGTTTTCCTTTCTTCATCATAACTTTCCATGTGGGGGATAACAGACACCAGCTGAGCGTATCCAGCTGAGGAGTTCAGAACCATAGGTTCTACACAATGTTCCAGAATCAAACAACTTTCCATGTGGGGGATAACAGACACCAGCTGAGCGTATCCAGCTGAGTTCAGAACCATAGGTTAAGGTTGGTGTTAGGGGAAGGGTTAGCTAACATGGTTAAGGTTGGGGTTAGAGGAAGGGTTAGCTAACATACTAAAATGCTAAAGTTGCCCATGATGAGTTTCAAACATACAACTTTTGGGTTGCTAGTCTACCCATCCACCCTAAACAACCACTCTCCCTTTGTTTTGTCCTTAAGTAACCTTCTATCTTATGTAACCATACCTAACATATCACAATAATTTGACATTATGTTTAGTCCATGAAACCAGTTTGGCCTATTAAATGTGCTTCTTGCAAAACATGGCACACAAGACTGGTGACAATTGAAAGAAAGAGTTTATGGAGAGATTTAGAATGAACGCTCTCCATGTTTATTGTAGTGGGTCTCTCTCTCTCTTTCTCTCTTTCTACCTCTCTCTCTCTCTCTCTCTCTCTCTCTCACATACACGTGCGTGCACCACCAGTAGCAGTTGGAAAAACCCAGTGACGTTTCTTGTGCTCATTATTCTCATAAAAGGACGTTCACTTTTCTCTCTCTGACGCGCGTGAACTCCGGACGTCTGACGCCAGCCAAGTCCCTTATAAATCACCGGGAGTGACGATCCCAGCACGAGCTCTTAGTTGATCGTTGCTTAATTTTCCAGAAGGGTACCGGAGGATAACGCACTTCCAGTGTCTATCTGTACACCAGCTCGTTGAGAAGCGGCTTACACATTAAGTGTCTGGTAGAGCCAAGAGACACTTCAGGTAACTTGTCTATTTTCTCATTTTTGCAGAAGACATGGTAGGCTCTGTAAAGGAATCTACATAATGGCAAAGTAAATCGGTCTATATAATTATAAAACTGTACCATAATTATACAAATTAACCATGTTTGTAGTGATACTGCAACTCTCCCATCAGAAGATGAAGCCAGATTAACGCCTCAACAGCTCCACGGACTGTCTGAGGTTTGTGCGTAATGGGCTTTTTACGCACATACATAGAGGCTGTGGAAACAAGTCGGGGATTAAATAGGACTGTTGTCTTATTTCTGATGTTAGAAAATAGTAACATAATACATCAAATGAAATATCCTAACGAAAGATAATTACAATTATAATGTTTTGTATTAATTTTGTATTTTAGGCTATCCATCCATCCTTCACTGCCACCCAATTCAATGTCCCCTTTCTCTCCGCACCACACCCCCGCAGGTCTCAATGCCATCCCATTCCTAGCGAAGACACGCAGCTCAGCTCGAGCTAAAAGAAGAGAAGATGACCGGCATCCACGTGGAGGGACTGGCGGCGATCGCCCTCTTCTACGTTCTGATCCTCGCGGTGGGGATCTGGGCGGCATGGAAGAACAAACACGCAGGGGAGGCAGAGGGCACGGACCGCAGTGAAACCATCATGGTGGGCGGCAGGGACATTGGTTTATTTGTTGGTGGTTTTACCATGACCGGTGAGTTATTCAGATAGGCTGGTCGATTTCCATCAGTAAATTGATTTATATTTCACCTAGTCAATTTCCTGTGCATGCAAATTTATTTGGCGAATAAAGGTTTCTGATTCTAGAAGTTTACACACATAATGTTGTAGGCCTATATCTTTTTAATGTTTTATTTAACTGATATAAAACCGGTTGTATAAAAGCTATAGGCTACTTCAGTTTGAGAGTTCGTGCTCGTTAGGGGAAAGGCTTTAACTAATGACACAACTAAAATGTTAAATTGCAACATTGAACAGCTTTAGTTTACAGATTTTTTTATATACATTATTCCGTGAAGAAACTCATGATTGGTCGTAGTTTACATTTTCAAGCACAATTCTAACTTTGTGACCTTGTCATTTGTTTTTACCCGCATCTGGTAATCAGGATTTTACTGTGTGAATCACTGTCGGCTGAATATTTAGTTGTTGTCATTGTAGCGACCTGGGTTGGTGGTGGATATATAAACGGAACAGCTGAGTATGTGTATCTTCCTGGGTACGGCTTGGCTTGGGCACAAGCGCCTTTTGGATATGCGCTAAGTCTAGTCGTAGGTAAGTCATCTCAATATATACTGTCCATTCGGAAAGTATTCAAACCCTTTGACTTTTTCCACATTTTGTTAGGTTACAGCCTTATTCTAAAATGGATTAAATTGCTCCGTTCATCTTTCTCTCGATCCTGACTAGTCTCCCAGTCCCTGCCGCTGAAAAACATCCCCACAGCATAATACTGCCACCACCATGCCAGGTTTCCTCCAGACTGAACACTTTGCATTCAGGCCAAAGAGTTCAATCTTGTTTTCATCAGACCAGAGAATCTTGTTTCTCATGGTCTGAGTCCTTTAGGTGCCCTTTGGCAAACTCCAAGCGACCTGTCATGTGTCTTTTACTGAGGAGTGGCTTACATCTGACCACTCTACCATTTAAGGCCTGATTGGTGGAGTGCTGCAGAGATGGCTGTCTTTCTGGAAGGTTCTTCCATCTCCACAGAGGAACTCTGGAGCTCTGTCAGAGTGACCTCCCTGACCAAGGCCCTTCTCCCCCGGTTGCTCAGTTTGGCCGGGCGGACAGATCTATAAAGAGTCTTGGTGGTTCCAAACTGATGATGATGATGGAAGCCACTGTGTTCTTGGGGACCTTCAATGCTGCAGAACTTTTTTGGAACCCTTCCCCAGATCTGTGCCTCGACATAATATAGACAGGTGTGTGCCTTTCCTAATCATGTCCAATCAATTGAATTTACTACAGGTGGAATCCAATCAAGTTGTAGAAACATCTCAAGGATGATCAATGGAAACAGAATACACCTGAGCTCAATTTAGAGTCTCATAGCAAAGGGTCTGAATACTAATGTAAATAAGGTTTCTGTTTTATATTGTTAATACATTTGCAAACATTTCTAAAAACCTGTTTTTGCTCATTATGGGGTGTTGGGTCATTACGGGTTATTGGGTCATTATGGTGTATTGTGTCATTATGGGGTATTGTGTCATTATGGGGTGTTGTGTCATTATGGGGTATTGGGTCATTATGGGGTATTGGGTGTAGATGTACTCTGTTTGTACCAGTGTTTGTGTCTGTCTTGTTTGTTTATTGTCCGTCTCATGGTACCGGGGTCAGTTGCCTGGTTACTGATGAGTGGGCGGGGCTACATTCATCCGGAGCCTGTCATGTTATTCCTGAGCACTACACACCTGTTCCAGATCTGCGGTCATCCCTATTTAAGAGACGACCTGACATCCAGTCCCCGCCGGATCGTTAAGTCACCTAGTATGTGTATCTGCGTACCAGCCATCTGAGTTATATATATTGTACCAGTTGTTAAAGTTGCTTCGTCGTATTATACCCTGCTCAGTAATTCCGTCTGTACTCTGTTTAGGAATCCTGCCTGGATATACCCATCATCACGCCGCATCCTACTCACCTCTTCCTCCACTCACCTAGGATACGGATTCGAACAATCACGGACCACTTATCTGCCACCTACCTGGATACTCAGCCACCAACCTACCAACTCCCTATTCAACCACATCCTCTTCAACAATTCCCTATTACCACTCTTCAATAAATATCACCATATACTTACATTGCCCGGTCTGCGTTTGGGTTCCTATCACAAATCCTGACAGTAGATTGATGAGGGAAACATTAAATTTAATACATGTTAGAATAAGGCTGTAACGTATCAACATTTGGAAAAAGTCAAGGGGTCTGAATACTTTCTGAATGCACCATATAGTAAACTGTAGTTTGGAATACATCAATTAACAATGTAGGCTTACTTGTGTGAAATATTCCAAATATATTTTCTATTCCACTGAATGTCCACAATATTCTGTTAAACCTGCCAATTACGCATGCTTCCCGTGTGCAGGAGGTCTGTTTTCTGTTCAACCTGCCAATTACGCATGCTTCCCGTGTGCAGGAGGTATGTTTTCTGTTAAACCTGCCAATTACGCATGCTTCCCATGTGCAGGAGGTCTGTTTTTCGCCAAGCCCATGCGCTCCAGAGGTTATGTCACCATGCTGGACCCTTTCCAGCAGAAGTATGGGAAGAGGATGGGGGGGCTGCTCTTCATACCTGCTCTAATGGGAGAGATCTTCTGGTCGGCAGCCATCTTATCTGCCCTGGGTAAGTTATTATCTATGACATACAGCACAGAGGGTGTGTGTGTGTTACTGTCTCTGACCAGGTCCCTGTCTATCTGTTCCTCTAGGGGCCACACTTAGTGTGTGTGTTACTGTCTCTGACCAGGTCCCTGTCTGTCTGTTCCTCTAGGGGCCACACTTAGTGTGTGTGTGTTACTGTCTCTGACCAGGTCCCTGTCTGTCTGTTCCTCTAGGGGCCACACTTAGTGTGTGTGTTACTGTCTCTGACCAGGTCCCTGTCTGTCTGTTCCTCTAGGGGCCACACTGAGTGTGTGTGTTACTGTCTCTGACCAGGTCCCTGTCTGTCTGTTCCTCTAGGGGCCACACTTAGTGTGTGTGTTACTGTCTCTGACCAGGTCCCTGTCTGTCTGTTCCTCTAGGGGCCACACTGAGTGTGTGTGTTACTGTCTCTGACCAGGTCCCTGTCTGTCTGTTCCTCTAGGGGCCACACTGAGTGTGTGTGTTACTGTCTCTGACCAGGTCCCTGTCTGTCTGTTCCTCTAGGGGCCACATTGAGTGTGTGTGTTACTGTCTCTGACCAGGTCCCTGTCTGTCTGTTCCTCTAGGGGCCACACTGAGTGTGTGTGTTACTGTCTCTGACCAGGTCCCTGTCTGTCTGTTCCTCTAGGGGCCACACTGAGTGTGTGTGTTACTGTCTCTGACCAGGTCCCTGTCTGTCTGTTCCTCTAGGGGCCACACTGAGTGTGATCATAGACATCAACATTAAGATGTCTGTGGTGATCTCTGCCTGTATTGCCATCTTCTACACCCTAGTAGGAGGCCTGTACTCTGTCGCCTACACTGACGTGGTGCAACTCTTCTGTATCTTCCTGGGCCTGGTGAGACACTCAGCCTTACATCTACATTCTAGTCATTTAGCGGACACTCTCATCCAGAGCCACATTCAACTTAGGATACCCAGTGAGACAACCACATCTCCATCACAGTGAGTACACTTCTTTAAACAAGCAGCTGTGAGGAAATAAGGATACTTATTTCAGCTGGAGTTTGCCCTTTTGGGACCATTTCTACTATTAATAGCTATTAATTTTTTTTTTTTATTTCACCTTTATTTAACCAGGTAGGTCAGTTGAGAACAAGTTCTCATTTGCAACTGCGACCTGGCCAAGACAAAGCAAAGCAGTGCGACAAATAACAACACAGAGTTACACATTAAACAAACAGTCAAAAAACACAATAGAAAATCTATAAACAGAGTGCAAAATGTAGTGCAAAAATGCAGTAAGGTTGGGAGGTAGGACAATAAATAGACTATAGAGTAGAAATAAATTACAGAATTATCATCATTAACACAGGAATGAAGGATGTGCAAATTATGATGTGCAAATAGAGATACTGGAGTGCAAGATTAGTGAAAAATAAACAAAAATAAATATGGGGATGAGGTAGTAGTGTGGGCTATTTACAGAAGGGCTATATACAGGTGCAGCGATCGATAAGCAGCTTTGACAGCTGATGCTTAAAGGTATTGAGGGAGATAGGAACCTCTAGCTTCAATGATTTTTGCAATTCGTTCCAGTCATTGGCAGCAGCGAACTGGAAGGAATGGCGGCCAAAGGAGGTGTTGGCTTTGGGGGTGACCAGTGAGATATACCTGCTGGAGCGCATGCTACGGGTGGGTGTTGCTATGGTGACCAGTGAGCTGAGATAGGGCGGGGATTTACCTAATAAAGACTTATAGATGACCTGGAGCCAGTGGGTTTGGCGACGAATGTATAGTGAAGGCCAGCCAACGAGAGCATACAGGTCGCAGTGGTGGGTAGTGTAAGGGGCTTTGGTGACAAAACGGATGGCACTATGATAGACTACATCCAATTTGCTAAGTAGAGTGTTGGAGGCTAGTTTGTAAATGACATCGCCAAAATCAAGGATCGGTAGGATAGTCAGTTTTACAAGGGCATGTTTGGCAGCATGAGTGAAGGAGGCTCTGTTGCGAAATAGGAAGCCAATTCTGGATTTAATTTTGGATTGGAGATGGTTGATGTGAGTCTGGAAGTTGAGTTTATAGTCTAACCAGATGCCTAGGTATTTGTAGGTGTCCACGTATTCTAATTCGGATCCGTCGAGAGTAGTGATGATAGTCCGGTGGGCGGGTGCTGGCATTGTTCGATAGAAAAGCATGCACTTAGTTTTACTGGCGTTTAAGAGCAGTTGTAGGCCACGGAAGGAGTGTTGTATGGCATTGAAGCTTGATTGAAGGTTAGTAAACACAGTATCCAAAGAGGGTCCAGTTGTATACAGAATGGTGTCATCTGCGTAGAGATGGATGAGAGAGTCACCAGCAGCGAGAGCAACATCGTTGATATATATAGAGAAAAGGGTTGGCCCAAGAATTGAACCCTGTGGCACCCCCATAGAGACTGCCAGAGGATCGGACAATAGGCCCTCCGATTTGACACACTGAACTCTGTCTGCAAAGTAGTTAGAGAACCAAGCAAGGCAGTCACTTGAGAAACCAAGGCTGTTGAGTCTGCCAATAAGAATGCGGTGATTGACAGAGTCGAAAGCCTTAGCCAGGTCGATGAAAACGGCTGCACAGTACTGTCTTTTATCGATGGCGGTTATGATATCGTTCAGTACCTTGAGCGTAGCTGAGGTGCACCCATGACCAGCTCGGAAACCAGATTGCATAGCAGAGAAGGTACGGTGGGATTCGAAGTGGTCAGTTATCTGTTTGTTAACTTGGCTTTCGAAAACTTTAGAAAGGCAGGGCAGGATGGATATTGGTCTATAACAGTTTGGGTCTAGAGTGTCTCCTCCTTTGAAGAGGGGGATGACCGCGGCAGCTTTCCAATCTCTAGGGAATTAATAACATGATACTGTATTTCTACAACTATTAATAACATGATACTGTATTTCTACAACTATTAATAACATGATACTGTATTTCTACAACTATTAATAACATGATACTCTATTTCTACAACTTAATAACATGATACTGTATTTCTACAACTATTAATAACATGATACTGTATTTCTACAACTATTAATAACATGATACTGTATTTCTACAACTTTTAATAACATGGTACTGTATTTCTACAACTATTAATAACATGATACTGTATTTCTACAACTTTTAATAACATGGTACTGTATTTCTACAACTATTAATAACATGATACTGTATTTCTACAACTATTAATAACATGATACTCTATTCCTACAACTATTAATAACATGATACTGTATTTCTACAACTATTAACAACATGGTACTGTATTTCTACAACTATTAATAACATGATACTGTATTTCTACAACTATTAATAACATGATACTCTATTTATACAACTATTAATAACATGACATTTCGGCTGTAGCAGTATGTGTATGACTCAGGTTTGATGTGTTCCTGTGTGTCAGTGGGTTTCAGTACCGTTCGCCCTGAACAACCCAGCGGTGTCTGACATCAAGATCAGTGCAGTGAAGGAGATCTACCAAGCTCCCTGGAAGGGAAACATCAAGAGAGAAGACACCTGGGTCTGGATAGACAACTTCTGTCTGCTGGTACGTACAGTACTGAATAGGACTGGGTCTGGATAGACAACTTCTGTCTGTTGGTACGTACAGTACTGGACAGGACTGGGTCTGGATAGACAACTTCTGTCTGCTGGTACGTACAGTACTGAATAGAACTGGGTCTGGATAGACAACTTCTGTCTGTTGGTACGTACAGTACTGGACAGGACTGGGTCTGGATAGACAACTTCTGTCTTTTGGTACGTACAGTACTGGATAGGACTGGGTCTGGATAGACAACTTCTGTCTGCTGGTACGTACAGTACTGAATAGGACTGGGTCTGGATAGACAACTTCTGTCTGTTGGTACGTACAGTACTGGACAGGACTGGGTCTGGATAGACAACTTCTGTCTGCTGGTACGTACAGTACTGAATAGGACTGGGTCTGGATAGACAACTTCTGTCTGTTGGTACGTACAGTACTGAATAGGACTGGGTCTGGATAGACAACTTCTGTCTGTTGGTACGTACAGTACTGAATAGGACTGGGTCTGGATAGACAACTTCTGTCTGTTGGTACGTACAGTACTGGACAGGACTGGGTCTGGATAGACAACTTCTGTCTGCTGGTACGTACAGTACTGAATAGGACTGGGTCTGGATAGACAACTTCTGTCTGTTGGTACGTACAGTACTGAATAGGACTGGGTCTGGATAGACAACTTCTGTCTGTTGGTACGTACAGTACTGGACAGGACTGGGTCTGGATAGACAACTTCTGTCTGTTGGTACGTACAGTACTGGACAGGACTGGGTCTGGATAGACAAATATTCTGTCTGCTGGAGTACCAGACGCAGTCCTGTCCAGACAGAATATTTACTGTTTAAGAAGTAGTGATTATGTTCTGATTGTAAGGATTCTAACTGTCACTATCTCCTCTCTGTGTGCTAGACTAATTCACTATCTCCTCTCTGGGTTCTAGTTGAATTCACTATCTCCTCTCTGTGTTCTAGTTGAATTCACTATCTCCTCTCTGTGTTCTAGACTAATTCACTATCTCCTCTCTGGGTTCTAGTTGAATTCACTATCTCCTCTCTGGGTTCTAGTTGAATTCACTATCTCCTCTTTGGGTTCTAGACTAATTCACTATCTCCTCTCTGTGTTCTAGTTGAATTCACTATCTCCTCTCTGTGTTCTAGATGAATTCACTATCTCCTCTCTGTGTTCTAGATGAATTCACTATCTCCTCTCTGGGTTCTAGATGAATTCACTATCTCCTCTCTGGGTTCTAGTTGAATTCACTATCTCCTCTCTGGGTTCTAGTTGAATTCACTATCTCCTCTCTGGGTTCTAGTTGAATTCACTATCTCCTCTCTGGGTTCTAGTTGAATTCACTATCTCCTCTCTGGGTTCTAGTTGAATTCACTATCTCCTCTCTGGGTTCTAGTTGAATTCACTATCTCCTCTCTGGGTTCTAGACTAATTCAATATTCAACAACTTCTGTCTGTTGGTACGTACAGTACTGAATAGGACTGGGTCTGGATAGACAACTTCTGTCTGTTGGTACGTACAGTACTGGACAGGACTGGGTGTGGATAGACAACTTCTGTCTGTTGGTACGTACAGTACTGGACAGGACTGGGTCTGGATAGACAAATATTCTGTCTGCTGGAGTACCAGACGCAGTCCTGTCCAGACAGAATATTTACTGTTTAAGAAGTAGTGATTATGTTCTGATTGTAAGGATTCTAACTGTCACTATCTCCTCTCTGTGTTCTAGTTGAATTCACTATCTCCTCTCTGGGTTCTAGACTAATTCACTATCTCCTCTCTGGGTTCTAGTTGAATTCACTATCTCCTCTCTGTGTTCTAGACTAATTCACTATCTCCTCTCTGTGTTCTAGTTGAATTCACTATCTCCTTTCTGTGTTCTAGACTAATTCACTATCTCCTCTCTGTGTTCTAGATGTTGGGGGGGATTCCCTGGCAGGTATATTTTCAACGAGTTCTCTCTGCCTCTTCAGCTACGTACGCCCAGGTGCTCTCCTTCATCGCCGCTGCAGGGTGCCTGGTCATGGCCGTGCCCTCAGTAATGATCGGGGCTATAGGAGCCTCCACAGGTTAGACACACACACCTGGGGTCCAGGTACTTTATGTATGAATGGTTCTAACTAGGACGTCTCTTTCTGTCATGTTGGACGATCTACAGTTGTTAGTTGTTTTCCTAACATTCCCAAATGTCTGATTGAGAGTTCCTCATCTGGTAGCCTAACAATGATACATGTTCCAGAGGTATGTCCCCCTCCTGGGCGTTGGGGGAGGGGGGTCCGAGAGACACCTCAGGGTGTAACCATGTTCCCCTCAGATCTCTGGAATGCTCCAGAAAACATCAACAGCTGGTTCCTTCATCCATTATGGAGGATCTCAATCTCTCTCTCCGCCTCTCTCTCAATCTCTCTCTCCGCCTCTCTCTCAATCTCTCTCTCCGCCTCTCTCTCAATCTCTCTCTCCGCCTCTCTCTCAATCTCTCTCTCCGTCTCTCTCTCAATCTCTCTCTCAATCTCTCTCTGTCTCTCTCTCTGTCTCTCTCTCAGTCTCTCTCTGCCTCTCTCTCAATCTCTCTCTCCGCCTCTCTCTCAATCTCTCTCTCCGTCTCTCTCTCAATCTCTCTCTCAATCTCTCTCTGTCTCTCTCTCTGTCTCTCTCTCAGTCTCTCTCCGCCTCTCTCTCAATCTCTCTCTCCGTCTCTCTCTCAATCTCTCTCTCCGCCTCTCTCTCAATCTCTCTCTCTCCTCCTCTCTCTCAATCTCTCTCTCAATCTCTCTCTCAATCTCTCTCTCCGTCTCTCTCTCCGTCTCTCTCTCAATCTCTCCCTCCATCTTTGGAGAAGCAGAAGGGACTGAATTAGGTTTTATCTCAGGTTTTAACTCCAGCATGAATCACTGTCTGTACACTCAGCTACAGAGGGAGGAATGGGAGGTGAAATGATACATTAAGGGATGATGTATAGTTGTAGAAGGACTGAGACATGACTGTTTGTCATCATCTAAAACGGCTGCAGTAGGTTTGAACTGTTATGGAGGTTCCACATTGGTCTTTCTAACCCAACACATGAGTTCTTAGACCCAGTTGTAGTTCTTCAGTAGACTCCTTAGTTGGACCACTGTCTGCTTGTTTTTTCTGGTTCTAAGTTCTTGGTTTTGGGTTCCTGACTGTGTCCTTTAGACACAGCTGTGGTTCTAGTTTCCAAACTATATTATGTGTTTCTGGTGTTCTTCAGACTGGAACCAGACTGCATATGGAGCTGTACCTCCCAAGGAGAGGGACCAGGCAGACATGATATTACCCATAGTCCTCCAGTACCTCTGTCCTCCTTTCGTCTCCTTCTTCGGCCTGGGGGCAGTCTCTGCTGCTGTGATGTCATCTGCCGACTCCTCCATCCTATCAGCTAGCTCCATGTTCGCTCGGAACATCTACCAGCTGGCCTTCCGCCAATCGGTGAGCTGAAGGGGCAGGACCAAAACCGTCATTTACTACATGCCATTCACAAAAGACCTGAACATCATAGAAATAGTGTTATAGTTGACCCACTGTTGTCTGTGTTGGTGTGTGTTATGTGTGTATGTAACGTTGTATCCCCCCCCAGGCATCGGACACCGAGATCGTGTGGGTGATGCGTGTCACCATCTTTGTGTTCGGGGGCCTGGCCACAGCGATGGCGTTGCTAACGGGGACAGTGTACGGGCTGTGGTACCTGAGCTCTGACCTGGTCTACGTCATCATCTTCCCTCAGCTCATCTCCGTTCTCTTCGTTAAGGGAACCAATACTTACGGCTCCGTAGCCGCCTACGTCTTTGGTCTGATCCTGAGGATTGGAGGAGGGGAGCCCTACCTCTCACTACCCCCCTTCATCTACTACCCTGGCTGGCAGCTGGAGGACAGGATCCATCATCTGACTGGAGAGGTGGAGCAGATAGTGGTGCAGAAGTTCCCTTTTAAGACCGTCTCCATGCTGGCCTCCTTCCTGGGCAACGTGGCTTTCTCCTACCTGGCCAAGTACCTGTTTGAGAGTGGCAAGCTGTTGCCCAAGTATGACTTCCTGGATGCGGTGTTGGCCAAGCACAGCATAGAGAACATGGACAAGACCACACTGGTCAACCGTAACAACATCGTGCTGTCTGAGATGGCACCAGTCAAACCACGGCTCAGCGTTCAGCTGGCGGCTACATTCACCCGCAGAGACACTCTGGCTGAGGAGGACTCTAGTCCTGAAGACAGCCCCACCCACGAGACCCTGGACTAACCCCTGACCCCTAACCCCTGACCTTTAACCAGAATGTCTGGGAACCTGTAGAGACTAAAGAGAGGACAGAAGTGACAGACCCCTAACCCCTGACCCCTACCCCCTGACCTTTAACCAGAATGTCTGGGAACCTAGAGACTAAAGAGAGGACAGAAGTGACAGACCCCTAACCCCTGACCACTAACCCCTGACCTTTAACCAGAATGTCTGGGAACCTAGAGACTAAAGAGAGGACAGAAGTGACAGACCCCTAACCCCTGACCCCTAACCCCTGACCTTTAACCAGAATGTCTGGGAACCTAGAGACTAAAGAGAGGACAGAAGTGACAGACCCCTGACCCCTGACCCCTGACCTTTAACCAGAATGTCTGGGAACCTAGAGACTAACGAGAGAACAGAAGTGACAGACCCCTAACCCCTGACCCCTAACCCCTGACCTTTAACCAGAATGTCTGGGAACCTAGAGACTAACGAGAGGACAGAAGTGACAGACCCCTAACCCCTGACCCCTGACCTTTAACCAGAAGTGACAGAGACTGAAATACACATTTTATTAGTTTGATATTTAATTTGATTTGATTTGATTCATCATGGAAAAGTGAAGATGAAGATGGAACAGAAGAGATGGAATGCAGATCAGATAAAAGGACACCATTGAAGAGAATTGGTCCAGTGTTGTTGGTACAATGTCATTGAAGAGAGACTAAGGTTACTGCTGCATGTGTCACCACTGGAGAACGGACCGCCATTTTGGTATGTATAAGACCTGAACCTTCTCTCCCTGGTCTCAGTCTGATGAAATAACAGTGGTTCATATGGGATAAAGCAGTAATCCTATTGGACATAGTTTACAATACAATAGAAATGGTAATGAGACAAAATGGACAAACAACTTACAGATGTAATAATGACAGGAAATCCAAATAGTGCGAAGTATAAAGATGAAATAGTTTGTCACTATTATTTTAGTGATACAACCGCAACACTTTATCATTAACTGATTAATTTGACTGATTAATTAACTGTTGGTCTTAATGGGCAGTGCAGTGTTCTGAGATGTATTGTAGAAAGGATGTCTATCTATGTACTGTTATATGACTGGTTCAGGATGTCTATCTATGTACTGTTATATGACTGGTTCAGGATGTCTATCCATGTTCTGTCATATGACTGGTTCAGGATGTCTATCCATGTTCTGTCATATGACTGGTTCAGGATGTCTATCTATGTACTGTTATATGACTGGTTCAGGATGTCTATCCATGTTCTGTCATATGACTGGTTCAGGATGTCTATCCATGTTCTGTCATATGACTGGTTCAGGATGTCTATCTATGTACTGTTATATGACTGGTTCAGGATGTCTATCCATGGACTGTCATATGACTGGTTCAGGATGTCTATCTATGTTCTGTTATATGACTGGTTCAGGATGTCTATCTATGTACTGTCATATGACTGGTTCAGGATGTCTATCTATGTACTGTCATATGACTGGTTCAGGATGTCTATCCATGTTCTGTCATATGACTGGTTCAGGATGTCTATCCATGTTCTGTTATATGACTGGTTCAGGATGTCTATCCATGTTCTGTCATATGACTGGTTCAGGATGTCTATCTATGTACTGTTATATGACTGGTTCAGGATGTCTATCTATGTTCTGTCATATGACTGGTTCAGGATGTCTATCTATGTTCTGTCATATGACTGGTTCAGGATGTCTATCTATGTTCTGTCATATGACTGGTTCAGGATGTCTATCTATGTACTGTCATATGACTGGTTCAGGATGTCTATCTATGTACTGTTATATGACTGGTTCAGGATGTCTATCTATGTACTGTTATATGACTGGTTCAGGATGTCTATCTATGTACTGTTATATGACTGGTTCAGGATGTCTATCCATGTTCTGTCATATGACTGGTTCAGGATGTCTATCTATGTTCTGTTATATGACTGGTTCAGGATGTCTATCCATGGTCTGTCATATGACTGGTTCAGGATGTCTATCTATGTTCTGTCATATGACTGGTTCAGGATGTCTATCTATGTTCTGTCATATGACTGGTTCAGGATGTCTATCTATGTTCTGTTATATGACTGGTTCAGGATGTCTATCTATGTACTGTTATATGACTGGTTCAGGATGTCTATCCATGTTCTGTCATATGACTGGTTCAGGATGTCTATCTATGTTCTGTCATATGACTGGTTCAGGATGTCTATCTATGTTCTGTCATATGACTGGTTCAGGATGTCTATCTATGTTCTGTCATATGACTGGTTCAGGATGTCTATCTATGTACTGTTATATGACTGGTTCAGGATGTCTATCCATGTTCTGTCATATGACTGGTTCAGGATGTCTATATATATACTGTTATATGACTGGTTCAGGATGTCTATCCATGTTCTGTCATATGACTGGTTCAGGATGTCTATATATATACTGTTATATGACTGGTTCAGGATGTCTATCTATGTTCTGTCATATGACTCTTTCAGGATGTCTATCTATGTTCTGTCATATGACTGGTTCAGGATGTCTATCCATGTACTGTTATATGACTGGTTCAGGATGTCTATCTATGTACTGTTATATGACTGGTTCAGGATGTCTATCTATGTTCTGTCATATGACTGGTTCAGGATGTCTATCTATGGACTGTCATATGACTGGTTCAGGATGTCTATCTATGTACTGTCATATGACTGGTTCAGGATGTCTATCTATGGACTGTCATATGACTGGTTCAGGATGTCTATCTATGTACTGTCATATGACTGGTTCAGGATGTCTATCCATGTACTGTTATATGACTGGTTCAGGATGTCTATCCATGGACTGTCATGTAGAGGAGGGTCTAACATAAACACCTCAGATGATGTAGAGGGTCTAAGCTACAACATACAGCGGGTGAAATAAGTATTGAACACGTCACCATTTTTCTCAGTAAATATATTTCCAAAGGTGCTATTGACATGAAATTTTCACCAGATGTTGGTAACAACCCAAGTAATCCATACATACAAAGAAACCAAAAAAAAATAAGTTCAGAAATTAAGTTATGTGTAATAATGTGAAATGACACAGGGAAAAAGTATTGAACACATGAAGAAAGGGGGGTTCAAAAAGGCCTGGAAAGCCAAGACAACAGCTGAAAACTATCAGTAATTAAAAAGCAATCCAGCCCCCTGTCAGTGCAAATTAATATCAGCTGGTTCAGTCCCAACTGATGGCCTACAAAAAGGTCTCATTGCCAAGGTGTCACACAAGACACATCTCATGATGGGTAAAAGCAAAGAGCTGTCTCAAGACCTTCGCAACCTAATTGTTGCAAAACATAATGATGGCATTGGTTATAGGCGCATTTCTAAGCTTCTGAATGTTCCAGTGAGCACTGTTGGGGCCATAATACGGAAGTGGAAAGACAACCATTTCACCATAAATTTGCCTCGACCAGGTGAAGTGTCCTTTCACATTATTACACATGACTTAATTTCTGAACTTACTTCTTTTGGTTTCTTTGTATGTATGGATTACTTGGGTTGTTACCAACATCTGGTGAAAATGTCATGTCAATAGCACCTTTGGAAATATATTTACTGAGAAGAATGGTGACGTGTTCAATACTTATTTCACCCGCTGTATGTGAATATGGAAAGAATCATACGGTTTTAGATAATTTAGATTAAAAGTAAAAACATGTCATAATTTTTTAAGCTTTTAAATGATATCAAACTCAACCATTTGTCTTTTCTAGTGATGAAGACACAGTACATGTCCCGTGGTAGGGTGGGGTCAACCTCTTCTTCCATGGACAAACATATATATATAGAAGGTTTTGTTTAAATCAAAAGGGATGCTGTCAAAACGTTATTGAATTCAAATGGATTTCCCCACAGCACTGTTACTGTGAACGGTATCCTAGTAGATAGCTACCTATTAAGAGGTTATTTCCAACATTTAATATCCCTTCAAAAAACAATACCCTATTACCATGTTGAGTAGAAAATATATACAAATAGGTAGTTGATTTACAGCACTGGACAACACAATACATGCAGCTCATTTTCATTCATTCAATGTTGGGTATACAAACCATGTTTTTATTTCATGATATACAATCTATATAAAAGGAATCAAAAAGTATTTACAGTAATGTACTAATTTAATGGCTTTAATGAAATGCTTTTGATGACTTATGTCATAATGCCTACAGTGTTTATTTTATTTAACCTTTATGTAACTAGGCAAGTCAGTTTAGAACTAATTCTTCTTTACAATGACCTCCTGCGGGGACGGGGGCTGGGATTAAAAATAAATAATAATAAATAAATTAGATATAAATATAGGACCAAACACACATCACGACAAGAGAGACAACACTACATAAAGAGAGACACCACAACACTACATAAAGAGAGACACCACCACACTACATAAAGAGAGACACCACAACACTACATAAAGAGAGACACCACAACACTACATAAAGAGAGACACCACAACACTACATAAAGAGAGACACCACAACACTACATAAAGAGAGACACCACAACACTACATAAAGAGAGACACCACAACACTACATAAAGAGAGACACCACAACACTACATAAAGAGAGACACCACAACACTACATAAAGAGAGACACCACAACACTACATAAAGAGAGACACCACAACACTACATAAAGAGAGACACCACAACACTACATAAAGAGAGACACCACCACACTACATAAAGAGAGACACCACCACACTACATAAAGAGAGACACCACAACACTACATAAAGAGAGACACCACAACACTACATAAAGAGAGACACCACAACACTACATAAAGAGAGACACCACAACACTACATAAAGAGAGACAACACAACACTACATAAAGAGAGACAACACAACACTACATATAGAGAGACACCACAACACTACATAAAGATAGACACCACAACACTACATAAAGAGAGACAACACAACACTACATAAAGAGAGACACTACAACACTACATAAAGAGAGACACCACAACACTACATAAAGAGAGACACCACAACACTACATAAAGAGAGACACCACAACACTACATAAAGAGAGACACCACAACACTACATAAAGAGAGACACCACCACACTACATAAAGAGAGACACCACCACACTACATAAAGAGAGACACCACAACACTACATAAAGAGAGACACCACAACACTACATAAAGAGAGACACCACAACACTACATAAAGAGAGACACCACAACACTACATAAAGAGAGACAACACAACACTACATAAAGAGAGACAACACAACACTACATATAGAGAGGCACCACAACACTACATAAAGATAGACACCACAACACTACATAAAGAGAGACAACACAACACTACATAAAGAGAGACACTACAACACTACATAAAGAGAGACACCACAACACTACATAAAGAGAGACACCACAACACTACATAAAGAGAGACACCACAACACTACATAAAGAGAGACACCACAACACTACATATAGAGAGACACCACAACACTACATAAAGAGAGACACCACAACACTACATAAAGAGAGACACCACAACACTACATAAAGAGAGACACCACAACACTACATAAAGAGAGACACCACAACACTACATAAAGAGAGACCTAAGACAACTACACAGCAAGGTAGCAACACATGACAACACAGCATGGTAGCAACACATGACAACACAGCATGGTAGCAACACATGACAACACAGCATGGTAGCAACACAACATGACAACAACATGGTAGCAACACAACATGGTAGCAACACAAAACGTGGTACAAACATTATTGGGCACAGACAACAGGTCAAAGGGCAAAAAGTATATACACAGCCTTACTGGGTTATTACTAAAGGTTTGTCTATACACAGCCTTACTGGGTTATTACTAAAGGTCTGTCTATATACAGCCTTACTGGGTTATTACTAAAGGTCTGTCTATATACAGCCTTACTGGGTTATTACTAAAGGTCTGTCTATATACAGCCTTACTGGGTTATTACTAAAGGTCTGTCTATATACAGCCTTACTGGGTTATTACTAAAGGTCTGTCTATATACAGCCTTACTGGGTTATTACTAAAGGTCTGTCTATATACAGCCTTACTGGGTTATTACTAAAGGTCTGTCTATATACAGCCTTACTGGGTTATTACTAAAGGTCTGTCTATATACAGCCTTACTGGGTTATTACTAAAGGTCTGTCTATATACAGCCTTACTGGGTTATTTCATGGGTTCCAGTTAGAAATTTTATTTATTTATTGTCAACAGCATTGAACAGTGTTTTGTGTGACGTGAATCTGTATATAATATGATATAATAATAATATAATCTGTGTTTCTGTATATAATAGGAATAAATACGTTCTTTACAGATGGTAGAAATAATACAGTATATCAGTTTGACAACAGAGACAGCTTTACTGTTTAAAAGAAACAATGCTGAAATTGAATAAATTATATTATTTAACAATTGACTGTTTAATGTTTGTTGTTGTTGTTTCTATAGCAACATGTTCTATTGGGGATACTAGGATTCAGGATTTCTCATATTATCTTTTTGTGTAATCTGGATTTTCAGGGCTACATACAGGTTATTATCAGGGGATTTTTAATGTTCCTGTTTGTAATTTTCCCAGTCAGACATCACAATGAACCCAAACCACAGCTCCCGGTTGTTCTTCTGTCTCAGGGAGATGTTTTAAAATGGCATCACTGGTTAGAACTCTCTAATGGTTAACTAGAGTCTAGTCCTGTCCTGTTAGAACCTGTTCTCTTCCACATATGGACAAATAACTTCATCAAACCATTTGGCACTTTCACAAATCTTAAGTATTATTAGTACATTTGTTTTTCTAAAGAACTATTATCATCCATTTATGGTTTGTTTTCAAAGTTGTTGGTTTCCCATCATTCTTTTCTTACAAGAAATGGCCAATGTATTAAATCAGGGGCCAGTAGAAGCCTTTCGCCAGCGTTGCTTGTCAGGCGACTCTGGTAGCTAGCTTCTGGTGGGCGGAGAGAAAGAGAACACAACTGAAAACGTGACATAAATTACAACGCTTGGCTTGCGTCTTTGTATCCATCAGATGGCCGTAGTGAAAAGACGTGTGGTCTTAAAATAGGTCCTGTTATTCATTTAACTTAAGTGCTGTACGGGGGGAGGGGTTTAGGGGGGGGGGGGGGGGGGGTTTAGGGGGTGGGGAGGGAAGAGGAGTTGGGGGAGGGGTTAATGTAGCCTGTTAGAGCCATCGCCCCTGTGGGGATGACGCAAAAGCACCACACACACACTCTCTCGTCCCAGCCACCCTCCCTTGTCCCCACTGTGTCCTCAGCTGTGTCCTTGGGCTCTGGGACCCAGTATCATAAAGACACAGCCAGAGAGTCTCATTCACAAAGGAACATGAGAGTGCACTCACCATAATTAACAATTATGACAGAAAACTCAGCCAAAAGTCAATCCAGTTATTTCCTTGTAGTGGGGAGGGGGAGGGAAGGGGAAGGGGGAGGGAAGGGCGAGGGGAGAGGCTCATGGTGTACGTTTTGGCTCTCCTTCATTGATGTTGGAGGAAAATAGCATTTGGATGGAACCCAATACAGATGAATTCACGGATATTTTAAACTTGGACATATTTAAAGGTCCTTGTGACGTGTCGTTGATATCTTGCAGACTTTATGAGTTTTAATGAAGCATCGTAGTAGCCATCTCTTCTCTGTGCATATTCAACTCCCAAGGACATGAATGAAGTTAGGTTTGGTTTCTAAACTCTGGATCTGTTCTCTAACTCCTCTGTGATCCATAGTGTAGAACACAGAAATACACCATCAAATGGATGTCATTATACTACTATGGCACAGACACGACACGGAGGAAAGAGCATTAGGAAAGATATGGGATGTGATTTTGGCAGGAGTGATGTACGGTCAAGGTGTGGAGGAGTTCTAGAACTCTCCATCCTCTAACTAACTCAACGTCCCATTGTCCTGGATCAATCAGCTGGCCGGTCAGACCTTGTGTAACCTCTCCTAACCCCCTACTCTCCATCCTCCACCCACCAAGAGTCACAGACGGTTCAGGTGTGTGTGTGTGTGTGTGGGGTTGGGGGGGTGGGGGGGGGGGGGGGGGGGGGGGGGCGGGGTTTAAATGAAGGACCTGTAGATATGGACGTCTCCCTCATGGCTTGTAATCAGCTCTGATCTGATCAGTTTCCTGTTTTAACCTGAGGAGATAATGGGGTAGTCTGGGAGCCGGACTTCTTCGTCCCGTCAGAGCACTTTAACGTTGTTCCCCTACATGACACAGACGGATATATGGGAGGAGGAGATGAGACTGACTCTGATGGAGATTGGAATCTTTTAATGTAGCAGAGACATCTCATATCTCTGGAAAGGAAACTCAGGGACATGTCTCAATAGTCTGAGATGGCTTCCTTTCCTCTTCTCCTATCCTGGGTTATTGTGTTGAGACAGAGACGTTTTGATGGGATGAAACAGTAGTGTAATGTAATGTAACAGAGCAGAGTTATAACAGAGCAGGACTGTGTCATGTAACAGAACAGAGTTATAACAGTGCAGGACTGTGTCATGTAACAGAACAGAGCAGGACTGTGTTATGTAACAGAGCAGAGTTATAACAGAGCAGGACTGTGTCATGTAACAGAACAGAGCAGGACTGTGTTATGTAACAGAGCAGAGTTATAACAGAGCAGGACTGTGTCATGTAACAGAACAGAGTTATAACAGAGCAGGACTGTGTCATGTAACAGAACAGAGCAGGACTGTGTTATGTAACAGAGCAGAGTTATAACAGAGCAGGACTGTGTCATGTAACAGAACAGAGCAGGACTGTGTTATGTAACAGAGCAGAGTTATAACAGAGCAGGACTGTGTCATGTAACAGAACAGAGTTATAACAGTGCAGGACTGTGTCATGTAACAGAACAGAGCAGGACTGTGTTATGTAACAGAGCAGAGTTATAACAGAGCAGGACTGTGTCATGTAACAGAACAGAGTTATAACAGAGCAGGACTGTGTCATGTAACAGAACAGAGCAGGACTGTGTTATGTAACAGAGCAGAGTTATAACAGAGCAGGACTGTGTCATGTAACAGAACAGAGTTATAACAGAGCAGGACTGTGTCATGTAACAGAACAGAGCAGGACTGTGTTATGTAACAGAGCAGAGCAGGACTGTGTCATGTAACAGAACAGAGCAGGACTGTGTCATGTAACAGAACAGAGTTATAACAGAGCAGGACTGTGTCATGTAACAGAACAGAGCAGGACTGTGTCATGTAACAGAACAGAGCAGGACTGTGTCATGTAACAGAACAGAGTTATAACAGAGCAGGACTGTGTCATGTAACAGAACAGAGTTATAACAGAGCAGGACTGTGTCATGTAACAGAACAGAGTTATAACAGTGCAGGACTGTGTCATGTAACAGAACAGAGCAGGACTGTGTCATGTAACAGAACAGAGCAGGACTGTGTCATGTAACAGAACAGAGTTATAACAGAGCAGGACTGTGTCATGTAACAGAACAGAGTTATAACAGAGCAGGACTGTGTCATGTAACAGAACAGAGTTATAACAGAGCAGGACTGTGTCATGTAACAGAACAGAGTTATAACAGTGCAGGACTGTGTCATGTAACAGAACAGAGTTATAACAGAGCAGGACTGTGTCATGTAACAGAACAGAGTTATAACAGAGCAGGACTGTGTCATGTAACAGAACAGAGTTATAACAGAGCAGGACTGTGTCATGTAACAGAACAGAGTTATAACAGTGCAGGACTCTTTCTGACAGGGGGTGTTTGGGGAAAGCCAGGAAGGGCAGGGTAGAGGGGGGGGGGGGTTTGGCTGTCGAGTCTGAGACAGGAACTTGACATGACATTGCATGGAGGCCCCAGATACCCCCTCTGTGACCCCGCTGGTTCCATCCTGGGACCCCGTCAAGACTGCAAACTGTCACAACAAGTCTGATCTACCCCCGGAGCAGAGCAGTCGTATTCACTGGATCTATTCAGTGAATTCAAAGACTGTAGAAAATACAGTCAGTGAACAAGATGATAAAGTGAACAATATAGTCGGTGAACAAGATGATAAGGTGAACAACACAGTCAGTGAGGAAGGGAGAGAGAGAGGCAGGAAGGGAGAGAGCGAGGCAGGGAGGGAGAGAGAGAGAGGCAGGGAGGGAGAGAGCGAGGCAGGGAGGGAGAGAGAGAGAGGCAGGGAGGGAGAGAGAGAGAGGCAGGGAGGGAGAGAGAGAGGCAGGGAGGGAGGGAGGGAGGGAGAGAGAGGCAGGTAGGGAGGGGGAGGGAGAGAGAGGCAGGTAGGGAGGGAGAGAGAGGCAGGGAGGGAGGGAGGTAGGGAGAGAGGCAGAGAGGGAGGGAGGGAGAAGCACACACCGTCCATCCATTTGTATCAATAAAGGAACAAAGACTTTCTAAATTAGATGAGATCCATAATAGCCCTATCTAATCAGCCCTCTCAAACCAGATTATGGAGTTTTGTTTCTCTCTCTCTCTCTCTCTCTCTCTCTCTCTCTCTCTCTCTCTCTCTCTCTCTCTCTCTTCTCTCTCCCTCTCTCTCTCTCTCCCTCTCTCCCCCCCCCCTCTCTCTCTCTCTCTCTCTCAGAGCAGAGGAATGAGAGGGAGTGGTTCTCTAGGGTCCTCAGTATATAGAGGAGTGATTCTCTCCGACAGACAGACTTTATTGATCCCAGATCCAATTACTTATACTCTACAATACCCTAACCCCCTCTACTACTCTACAATACCCTAACCCCCTCTACTACTCTACAATACCCTAACCCCCTCTACTACTCTACAATACCCTAACCCCCTCTACTACTCTACAATACCCTAACCCCCTCTACTACTCTACAATACCCTAACCCCCTCTACTACTCTACAATACCCTAACCCCCTCTACTACTCTACAATACCCTAACCCCCTCTACTCTCTACAATACCCTAACCCCCTCTACTACTCTACAATACCCTAACCCCCTCTACTACTCTACAATACACTAACCCCCTCTACTACTCTACAATACCCTAACCCCCTCTACTACTCTACAATACCCTAACCCCCTCTACTACTCTACAATACCCTAACCCCCTCTACTACTCTACAATACCCTAACCCCCTCTACTACTCTACAATACCCTAACCCCCTCTACTACTCTACAATACCCTAACCCCCTCTACTACTCTACAATACCCTAACCCCCTCTACTACTCTACAATACCCTAACCCCCTCTACTACTCTACAATACCCTAACCCCCTCTACTACTCTACAATACCCTAACCCCCTCTACTACTCTACAATACCCTAACCCCCTCTACTACTCTACAATACCCTAACCCCCTCTACTACTCTACAATACCCTAACCCCCTCTACTACTCTACAATACCCTAACCCCCTCTACTACTCTACAATACCCTAACCCCCTCTACACCCTACTCTACAATACCCTAACCCCCTCTACTACTCTACAATACCCTAACCCCCTCTACTACTCTACAATACCCTAACCCCCTCTACTACTCTACAATACCCTAACCCCCTCTACTACTCTACAATACCCTAACCCCCTCTACTACTCTACAATACCCCCCAGGAGACTTCTTCACCCTAGAGATCTGGATGTGACCTTTTCACACACACATCACAGGTCACACACTTTCTCTTTCTGCTGTGGTGAGTGACGGAGAGTTAGAGGCAGAACATCAAGACATGACACTTCTGTTTCAAGTCTGGTAAAAACATGACAGTGTTTGGGACAGAGAAGTATAAAAACCAACCATGCAATACAAGTTTCAGTTTGATTGGACGGCGGTAGGGAACGCAGAGAGAGGAAACAGAGGACGATGATGTTAGGAAGACAACGTTATGAAGGTCATTGTACCTAATTCATCAAAATGCATGTCATCTTCTCTCTCCACCTTCCTCTCTCCCCCTCTTTCTGGAAATGTCTCAGTGTGTGAGGTGGTGTCTTAAACATATCTAACAGGGAGGGATGACTGATCTGAGGCGCAGCCAGAGGATCCATTAAAACTGATTGAGGAGCACAAGGGTGTAGACATGAGAGAGAGACAGAGAGAGAGAGAGAGAGAGAGAGAGAGAGAGACAGAGAGAGAGAGAGAGAGAGAGAGAGAGAGAGAGAGAGAGAGAGAGAGAGAGAGAGAGAGAGAGAGAGAGAGGCCTGTTTTAATGTCCTATCATCAGTCAGTGTCTGTAGGAGAGGAGGGCCTGTTTTAATGTCCTGTCAGTGTCTGTAGGAGAGGAGGGCCTGTTTTAATGTCCTATCATCAGTCAGTGTCTGTAGGAGAGGAGGGCCTGTTTTAATGTCCTGTCAGTGTCTGTAGGAGAGGAGGGCCTGTTTTAATGTCCTGTCAGTGTCTGTAGGAGAGGAGGGCCTGTTTTAATGTCCTATCATCAGTCAGTGTCTGTAGGAGAGGAGGGCCTGTTTTAATGTCCTATCATCAGTCAGTGTCTGTAGGAGAGGAGGGCCTGTTTTAATGTCCTATCATCAGTCAGTGTCTGTAGGAGAGGAGGGCCTGTTTTAATGTTACTTTGTCTTGGTTCAAGCAAGTTTGTCAACTTAGGCACTGAACGCCAACTGACATGGAAACAGAGAAGCTGTTATCAACCATCACACAATCGGTTAGAAGAAAAACCCCATTTAAAAGGCTTAAGTTTGAAGACCTGCACTGTTGTCATGTAGCTGTATCTCAGGACCATGGACAGCTTCCAACAGAATGAAGGGTGGGCTGCTATTACAAACAAATGAACACATCCCCCCGAAGTAAAGGACGACATAGCCCATTAACTGGGCTGCCAGAAAAGCCTTGGAGTCTGGAAGAATGCTAGTTCGATTAATTGAATCGTTGGCAGATGGCTCTCACATTCCTCTGTCCGCCATCTGTGGAGGCAGGTTGGTGGTGGCCATTACAACAAGTCCTAATAGTAGTTATTCTAAATCAATAATAAACTCCTCCACACACGCGCACACACACACAGTAGAAAGGGTCTGTCACTGGCAACAACAGGCTGCTGTTGAACTGACCAGTAGAAAGGCTGGTATACTGGCCATGTCTGCTACACAGTTCATTATCTTGTGTGTGTAGACTAGATGTTCATCTGTTGGGGAGGCAAAATGCCAACGTCTGTCCACTTCCTGGCATTCCCCCTCCACCTGTACCCATCATAAGCTGGGTTACAAATGGCTCCCTATTCTCCACATGGTAGGAGAAACAGGAATGTGAAGCAGTGGTTGTAGAACTAACTGGGCTGTTATGAAGCCCTATACTGATGAATGAGTCAAGACAACAAGCTGACTACAGAGACAGAGAGACACAGAGAGAGACAGAGAGAGAGACAGAGAGAGAGACAGAGAGAGAGACAGAGAGACAGAGAGAGAGACAGTGACAGAGACAGAGAGACACAGAGACAGAGAGAGAGACAGAGACAGAGAGACACAGAGACAGAGAGAGAGACAGAGAGAGAGACAGTGACAGAGACAGAGACAGAGAGACACAGAGACAGAGAGAGAGACAGAGACAGAGACAGAGAGACACAGAGACAGAGAGAGAGACAGAGACAGAGAGAGAGACAGAGAGAGAGACAGAGACAGAGACTCCATTTTTTAATCTGTCATTCTCCATGTATCACAGAAGGTGGATCAATAAAAACATAATAACAAAATGTTACATAGTTTTTTACAGTATGTGGAGGACTAATACTCTAACAATATACCATCTGTCCTCTCCAGATACAACACAGATAAATACACACTAATATCTTCAACAGTACAATGCAAATAAATGGATATCTCAGAACCGTTGTAAACACTACGTTAAGACTCAGAACACTAGCTAAATAATATAGGGACTAATTCATAGGTCTGATGTTTTAAAACTTGGGGTTCTTGAGTTTTGTATTTTACAATGCTTTGTGCCTTTTTCTGAAGAATGTCTGTCTGTCAACTTTTAAATGTACAATCGTTAAGCAAGATAAAGCTTCAGCTTCAAGATAAAGCTTCAGCTTCAAGATAAAGTCATGAACTGTAGTACAAAAATATAATTTTGATGAAGAGTTCCTATGCAGCATTACTGTAATATATCAGTCAAAACATTACTGTAGTATATCAGTCAAAACATTGCTGTAATATATCAGTCAAAAACATTACTGTAGTATATCAGTCAAAAACATTACTGTAATATATCAGTCAAAAATATTACTGTAATATATCAGTCAAAAATATTACTGTAATATATCAGTCAAAAACATTACTGTAGTATATCAGTCAAAAACATTACTGTAGTATATCAGTCAAAAATATTACTGTAATATATCAGTCAAAAACATTACTGTAATATATCAGTCAAAAACATTACTGTAATATATCAGTCAAAAACATTACTGTAGTATATCAGCCAGAAACATTACTGTAAAAAATCAGTCAAAACATTACAGTAATATATCAGTCAAAACATTACAGTAATATATCAGTCAAAACATTACAGTAATATATCAGTCAAAACATTACAGTAATATATCAGTCAGAACATTACTGTAATATATCAGTCAGAACATTACTGTAATATATCAGTCAAAACATTACTGTAATATATCAGCCAGAAACAAAACAATACTTCATGTAAAACAGGTTTGTTGGGAGTGGGCCATTTGAAATCAGGGGAAAAAGAGAAATTGGAGGCAAGATGTGAATTATCTGAAAAAAGAATGACTATCTATTTCCAGGGGCCGTTGCTAAGGCTAGTCCTTCATCCAGACTGGTTGATGTTTAAAGGTCAGAGGTCATAGCTGGCGCCAACTCTTCTGAGGCATGCGTGTGTGTGTGTGTGTGTATGGTTGGGTGGTGGTGGGGGGCATGTTGAGATTTTACACCATGGGGGTCAACGCCTGGGGTACTCCAATGTTGCCATGACGCCACCCAGACGATGGCATTTCCCCCGTCACGTCGTTCTCTCAACCTCTCACGTTCTCATCGTTCTGATTTGATCTGGATAAAAATGGAGGACAATCAGATCTCAAATTGTTCTTCAAGAGGGGAGGGTTATAAGAGGTCATAGAGGAGCTATGAGCAGTAGAAGGTTTATAGGGAGGGTTATAAGAGGTCATAGAGGAGCTATGAGCAGTAGAAGGTTTATAGGGAGGGTTATAAGAGGTCATAGTGGAGCTATGAACAGTAGAAGGTTTATAGGGAGGGTTATAAGAGGTCATAGGAGCTATGAACAGTAGAAGGTTTATAGGGAGGGTTATAAGAGGTCATAGAGGAGCTATGAACAGTAGAAGGTTTATAGGGAGGGTTATAAGAGGTCATAGAGGAGCTATGAACAGTAGAAGGTTTATAGAGAGGGTTATAAGAGGTCATAGAGGAGCTATAAACAGTAGAAGGTTTATAGGGAGGGTTAAAAGAGGTCATAGAGGAGCTATGAACAGTATAAGGTTTATAGGGAGGGTTATAAGAGGTCATAGAGGAGCTATGAACAGTAGAATGTTTATAGGGAGGGTTATAAGAGGTCATAGAGGAGCTATAAACAGTAGAAGGTTTATAGGGAGGGTTATAAGAGGTCATAGAGGAGCTATGAACAGTAGAAGGTTTATAGGGAGGGTTATAAGAGGTCATAGAGGAGCTATGAACAGTAGAAGGTTTATAGGGAGGGTTATAAGAGGTCATAGAGGAGCTATGAACAGTAGAAGGTTTATAGGGAGGGTTATAAGAGGTCATAGAGGAGCTATGGACAGTAGAAGGTTTATAGGGAGGGTTATAAGAGGTCATAGAGGAGCTATGAACAGTAGAAGGTTTATAGGGAGGGTTATAAGAGGTCATAGAGGAGCTATAAACAGTAGAAGGTTTATAGGGAGGGTTATAAGAGGTCATAGAGGAGCTATAAACAGTAGAAGGTTTATAGGGAGGGTTATAAGAGGTCATAGAGGAGCTATAAACAGTAGAAGGTTTATAGGGAGGGTTATAAGAGGTCATAGAGGAGCTATAAACAGTAGAAGGTTTATAGGGATCTATAGACACGCCACATAGAGAGAAGGGAACGATGACCAAGGGAGACGACTGGAATGATATTATGGGATTCTACTGCCAGTCATCAAATACTCACAGTGACATTTCATCTATAGATGAAGTCAAATGGAAATAAACCATGATTTAATTAAGCTATAGTTTCTGCATATCACATAACTATGGTAAACCAACACATTTAGTGAGCTGAAACCATAAAAGTGTGGAATGTCTGCCATACCTTGCAGCCAATCAACCCCTTCTAGTAAGCCCTCTCCTTTCACGGCATCACTGGCACTGAAACGGACACAAAGAGCAAGTCAGTGAAGACCAACACTTCAACTGTGATTAGAAAAGGCAGGGTTTGTCATATAAAAGGCCTGTTCTGGAGGTTGGACAAAACAGACACTTTGAAATGCAGTGGAATTGACTGAATGGTGGTCCTGGTCTAGAAACAACTTGGATTCTGGTGTAATAACTTGTCCACCTACCAGATGTGCCAGGGCTTGTCCTTGATGTTCTCCAGACAGAGGAGCTGGGAGACCTTGACTGAAGACAGGGCATCTCTCACGTCCATCTTGTTGGCAAAGAACAGCAGGGGGATTCTCCGGTGCTTGATGTCTAGTTAGACAAGGTTATTAGTCAGGGACAGACACAAACAGTGCCTTCAGAAAGTTGTGTTTCACCCTGCATTTAAAATAGATTAAATTCAGATTTTATGTCACTGGCCAAAACACAATACCCCATAATGTCAAAGTGGAATTATGTTTTTAGAAATGTTTAGAAACACTGAAATGTCTTGAGTCAATAAGTACTCAACCCCTTTGTTACGGCAAGCCTAAGGAGTAAAAATGTGTTTAACAAGTCACATAATAAGTTGCATGAACTTTTTGAATGACTACACATACAATTATCTGGAAGGTCTCTCAGTCTAGCAGTGAATTTCAAACACTGATTCATCCACAAAGACCAAAGAGGTTTTCCAATGCCTCGCAAAGAAGGGCACCTCATGGTAGATGGGTACAAATTTAAAAAAGCAGACATTGAATATCCCTTTGAGCATGGTGAGGTTATTAATTACACTTTGGATGGTGTATCAATAAACCCAGTCACTACAAAAGATAGACCTCCTTCCTAACTCAGTTGCCGGAGAGGAAGGACACCACTCAGGGATTTCACCATGAGGCCAATGGTGAGTTTAATGTCTGTGATAGGAGAAAACTGAGGATGGATCAACAACATTGTAGTTACTCCACAATACTAACCTAAATGACAGAGTGAAAAGAAGGAAGCCTGTACAGAATAAAAATATTCCAAAACATGCATCCTGTTTGCAACAAGGCACTAACGTAATACTGCTAAAAATGTGGCAAAGAAATGAACTTTTTGTCCTGAATACAAAGTGTTATGTTTGGGGCAAATCAAATCCAACAACAAAGTATCACTCTCCATATTTTATTATTTTTTTAATCCATTTTGAATTCAGGCTGTAACACAACAAAATGTGGAATAAGTCAAGGGCTATGAATACTTTCTGAAGGCACTGTACAGTCTCTGGTCAAAAGTAGTGCACTTGATAGGGAACAGGGTTCCATCTGGGTTGTATACAGCCTCTACAACAAAAGACCAAGCATTAACTGTGGAGATAAAGTGATATGAAGTCAAATAAGCTGCCTGAATATAATGCTAATTAACCAGCATTAACATAGTCTCTCGCTTCTGGTTTCCAAGATTAGTCTTGGCTCAAATGATACGTGTTAGTTAGTCTTGGATTGGTTCAAATTATACATGCTGGTTAGTCTTGGATTGGTTCAAATGATACGTGTTGGTTAGACTTGGTTCAAATGATACGTGTTGGTTAGACTTGGTTCAAATGATACGTGTTGGTTAGACTTGGTTCAAATGATACGTGTTGGTTAGACTTGGTTCAAATGATACGTGTTGGTTAGTCTTGGTTCAAATTATATGTGCTGGTTAGTCTTCGTTCAAATTATATGTGTTGGTTAGTCTTGGTTCAAATTATATGTGTTGGTTAGTCTAAACTGGGTGGTTGAAGAGTGTATCCAGTTCTATATGAATCAATGTGTAGAATGATTCACCTGGATGGTTGAGTGTATAATGTGGAGGATGATTCACCTGGGTGGTTGAGGAGTGTATAATGTGGAGGATGATTCACCTGGGTGGTTGAGGAGTGTATAATGTGTAGAATGATTCACCTGGATGGTTGAGTGTATAATGTGGAGGATGATTCACCTGGGTGGTTGAGGAGTGTATAATGTGTAGAATGATTCACCTGGATGGTTGAGAAGTGTATAATGTGGAGGATGATTCACCTGGATGGTTGAGTGTATAATGTGGAGGATGATTCACCTGGGTGGTTGAGGAGTGTATAATGTGGAGGATGATTCACCTGGGTGGTTGAGGAGTGTATAATGTTGAGGATGATTCACCTGGGTGGTTGAGGAGTGTATAATGTGGAGGATGATTCACCTGGGTGGTTGAGGAGTGTATAATGTGTAGAATGATTCACCTGGATGGTTGAGGAGTGTATAATGTGGAGGATGATTCACCTGGGTGGTTGAGGAGTGTATAATGTGGAGGATGATTCACCTGGATGGTTGAGGAGTGTATAATGTGGAGGATGATTCACCTGGGTGGTTGAGGAGTGTATAATGTGGAGGATGATTCACCTGGGTGGTTGAGGAGTGTATAATGTGGAGGATGATTCACCTGGGTGGTTGAGGAGTGTATAATGTGTAGAATGATTCACCTGGATGGTTGAGGAGTGTATAATGTGGAGGATGATTCACCTGGATGGTTGAGTGTATAATGTGGAGGATGATTCACCTGGGTGGTTGAGGAGTGTATAATGTGGAGGATGATTCACCTGGGTGGTTGAGGAGTGTATAATGTGGAGGATGATTCACCTGGGTGGTTGAGGAGTGTATAATGTGGAGGATGATTCACCTGGGTGGTTGAGGAGTGTATAATGTGTAGAATGATTCACCTGGATGGTTGAGGAGTGTATAATGTGGAGGATGATTCACCTGGGTGGTTGAGGAGTGTATAATGTGGAGGATGATTCACCTGGATGGTTGAGGAGTGTATAATGTGGAGGATGATTCACCTGGGTGGTTGAGGAGTGTATAATGTGGAGGATGATTCACCTGGGTGGTTGAGGAGTGTATAATGTGTAGAATGATTCACCTGGGTGGTTGAGGAGTGTATAATGTGGAGGATGATTCACCTGGATGGTTGAGGAGTGTATAATGTGGAGGATGATTCACCTGGGTGGTTGAGGAGTGTATAATGTGGAGGATGATTCACCTGGGTGGTTGAGGAATGTATAATGTGGAGGATGATTCACCTGGGTGGTTGAGGAGTGTATAATGTGAGGATGATTCACCTGGGTGGTTGAGGAGTGTATAATGTGGAGGATGATTCACCTGGGTGGTTGAGGAGTGTATAATGTGGAGGATGATTCACCTGGATGGTTGAGGAGTGTATAATGTGGAGGATGATTCACCTGGGTGGTTGAGGAGTGTATAATGTGGAGGATGATTCACCTGGGTGGTTGAGGAGTGTATAATGTGGAGGATGATTCACCTGGGTGGTTGAGGAGTGTATAATGTGGAGGATGATTCACCTGGGTGGTTGAGGAGTGTATAATGTGGAGGATGATTCACCTGGGTGGTTGAGGAGTGTATAATGTGGAGGATGATTCACCTGGGTGGTTGAGGAGTGTATAATGTGGAGGATGATTCACCTGGGTGGTTGAGGAGTGTATAATGTGGAGGATGATTCACCTGGGTGGTTGAGGAGTGTATAATGTGGAGGATGATTCACCTGGGTGGTTGAGGAGTGTATAATGTGGAGGATGATTCACCTGGGTGGTTGAGGAGTGTATAATGTGGAGGATGATTCACCTGGGTGGTTGAGGAGTGTATAATGTGGAGGATGATTCACCTGGGTGGTTGAGGAGTGTATAATGTGGAGGATGATTCACCTGGGTGGTTGAGGAGTGTATAATGTGGAGGATGATTCACCTGGGTGGTTGAGGAGTGTATAATGTGGAGGATGATTCACCTGGGTGGTTGAGGAGTGTATAATGTGGAGGATGATTCACCTGGGTGGTTGAGGAGTGTATAATGTGGAGGATGATTCACCTGGGTGGTTGAGGAGTGTATAATGTGGAGGATGATTCACCTGGGTGGTTGAGGAGTGTATAATGTGGAGGATGATTCACCTGGGTGGTTGAGGAGTGTATAATGTGGAGGATGATTCACCTGGGTGGTTGAGGAGTGTATAATGTGGAGGATGATTCACCTGGGTGGTTGAGGAGTGTATAATGTGGAGGATGATTCACCTGGGTGGTTGAGGAGTGTATAATGTGGAGGATGATTCACCTGGGTGGTTGAGGAGTGTATAATGTGGAGGATGATTCACCTGGGTGGTTGAGGAGTGTATAATGTGGAGGATGATTCACCTGGGTGGTTGAGGAGTGTATAATGTGGAGGATGATTCACCTGGGTGGTTGAGGAGTGTATAATGTGGAGGATGATTCACCTGGGTGGTTGAGGAGTGTATAATGTGGAGGATGATTCACCTGGATGGTTGAGGAGTGTATAATGTGGAGGATGATTCACCTGGGTGGTTGAGGAGTGTATAATGTGGAGGATGATTCACCTGGGTGGTTGAGGAGTGTATAATGTGGAGGATGATTCACCTGGGTGGTTGAGGAGTGTATAATGTGGAGGATGATTCACCTGGGTGGTTGAGGAGTGTATAATGTGGAGGATGATTCACCTGGGTGGTTGAGGAGTGTATAATGTGGAGGATGATTCACCTGGGTGGTTGAGGAGTGTATAATGTGGAGGATGATTCACCTGGGTGGTTGAGGAGTGTATAATGTGGAGGATGATTCACCTGGGTGGTTGAGGAGTGTATAATGTGGAGGATGATTCACCTGGGTGGTTGAGGAGTGTATAATGTGGAGGATGATTCACCTGGGTGGTTGAGGAGTGTATAATGTGGAGGATGATTCACCTGGGTGGTTGAGGAGTGTATAATGTGGAGGATGATTCACCTGGGTGGTTGAGGAGTGTATAATGTGGAGGATGATTCACCTGGGTGGTTGAGGAGTGTATAATGTGGAGGATGATTCACCTGGGTGGTTGAGGAGTGTATAATGTGGAGGATGATTCACCTGGGTGGTTGAGGAGTGTATAATGTGGAGGATGATTCACCTGGGTGGTTGAGGAGTGTATAATGTGGAGGATGATTCACCTGGGTGGTTGAGGAGTGTATAATGTGGAGGATGATTCACCTGGATGGTTGAGGAGTGTATAATGTGGAGGATGATTCACCTGGGTGGTTGAGGAGTGTATAATGTGGAGGATGATTCACCTGGGTGGTTGAGGAGTGTATAATGTGGAGGATGATTCACCTGGATGGTTGAGGAGTGTATAATGTGGAGGATGATTCACCTGGGTGGTTGAGGAGTGTATAATGTGGAGGATGATTCACCTGGATGGTTGAGGAGTGTATAATGTGGAGGATGATTCACCTGGGTGGTTGAGGAGTGTATAATGTGGAGGATGATTCACCTGGGTGGTTGAGGAGTGTATCCAGTTCTTCTTTAGCCACCACCATCCTCAACTTGTCTCCGCTGTCCACCACAAAGATGATGGCTTGACCCTCCCTGGGGGAAGACAGGGCAAGGGTCAACATGATTCACTACCATTACTACCTACTGTGTGTGTGTATCAGTGTGACTGTGTATCAGTGTGACTGTGTATCAGTGTGACTGTGTATCAGTGTGACTGTGTATCAGTGTGTGTGTATGTGTGTGTGCCTGTGATAGGACTCACTTGTAGTAATGTTCCCAGAGGTTTCTGTATCTCCCTTGGCCTGACATGTCGAACACTGTGAAGGAGAGACTGGAGAGAAGAGGAGGATTTAGAACAAGACTGGAGAGAAGAGGAGGATTTAGAAGACTGGAGAGAAGAGGAGGATTTAGAACAAGACTGGAGAGAAGAGGAGGATTTAGAACAAGACTGGAGAGAAGAGGAGGATTTAGAAGACTGGAGAGAAGAGGAGGATTTAGAACAAGACTGGAGAGAAGAGGAGGATTTAGAACAAGACTGGAGAGAAGAGGGGGATTTAGAACAAGACTGGAGAGAAGAGGAGGATTTAGAACAAGACTGGAGAGAAGAGGAGGATTTAGAACAAGACTGGAGAGAAGAGGAGGATTTGGAACAAGACTGGAGAGAAGAGGAGGATTGAGAAGACTGTAGAGAAGAGGAGGATTTAGAACAAGACTGGAGAGAAGAGGAGGATTTAGAACAAGACTGGAGAGAAGAGGAGGATTTAGAACAAGACTGGAGAGAAGAAGAGGATTTAGAACAAGACTGTAGAGAAGAGGAGGATTGAGAAGACTGTAGAGAAGAGGAGGATTTAGAACAAGACTGGAGAGAAGAGGAGGATTTAGAACAAGACTGGAGAGAAGAGGAGGATTTAGAACAAGACTGGAGAGAAGAGGAGGATTTAGAACAAGACTGGAGAGAAGAGGAGGATTTAGAACAAGACTGGAGAGAAGAGGAGGATTGAGAAGACTGTAGAGAAGAGGAGGATTTAGAACAAGACTGGAGAGAAGAGGAGGATTTAGAACAAGACTGGAGAGAAGAGGAGGATTTAGAACAAGACTGGAGAGAAGAGGAGGATTTAGAACAAGACTGGAGAGAAGAGGAGGATTTAGAACAAGACTGGAGAGAAGAGGAGGATTTAGAACAAGACTGGAGAGAAGAGGAGGATTTAGAACAAGACTGGAGAGAAGAGGAGGATTTAGAACAAGACTGGAGAGAAGAGGAGGATTTAGAACAAGACTGGAGAGAAGAGGGGGATTTAGAACAAGACTGGAGAGAAGAGGAGGATTTAGAACAAGACTGGAGAGAATAGGAGGATATAGAACAAGACTGGAGAGAAGAGGGGGATTTAGAACAAGACTGGAGAGAAGAGGAGGATTTAGAACAAGACTGGAGAGAAGAGGAGGATTTAGAACAAGACTGGAGAGAAGAGGAGGATTTAGAACAAGACTGGAGAGAAGAGGAGGATTTAGAACAAGACTGGAGAGAAGAGGAGGATTTAGAACAAGACTGGAGAGAAGAGGAGGATTTAGAACAAGACTGGAGAGAAGAGGAGGATTTAGAACAAGACTGGAGAGAAGAGGAGGATTTAGAACAAGACTGTAGAGAAGAGGGGGATTTAGAACAAGACTGGAGAGAAGAGGGGGATTTAGAACAAGACTGGAGAGAAGAGGAGGATTTAGAACAAGACTGGAGAGAAGAGGAGGATTTAGAACAAGACTGGAGAGAAGAGGAGGATTTAGAACAAGACTGGAGAGAAGAGGAGGATTTAGAACAAGACTGGAGAGAAGAGGGGGATTTAGAACAAGACTGGAGAGAAGAGGAGGATTTAGAACAAGACTGGAGAGAAGAGGGGGATTTAGAACAAGACTGGAGAGAAGAGGAGGATTTAGAACAAGACTGGAGAGAAGAGGAGGATTTAGAACAAGACTGGAGAGAAGAGGAGGATTTAGAACAAGACTGGAGAGAAGAGGAGGATTGAGAAGACTGGAGAGAAGAGGAGGATTTAGAACAAGACTGGAGAGAAGAGGAGGATTTAGAACAAGACTGGAGAGAAGAGGAGGATTTAGAACAAGACTGGAGAGAAGAGGGGGATTTAGAACAAGACTGGAGAGAAGAGGAGGATTTAGAACAAGACTGGAGAGAATAGGAGGATATAGAACAAGACTGGAGAGAAGAGGGGGATTTAGAACAAGACTGGAGAGAAGAGGAGGATTTAGAACAAGACTGGAGAGAAGAGGAGGATTTAGAACAAGACTGGAGAGAAGAGGAGGATTTAGAACAAGACTGGAGAGAAGAGGAGGATTTAGAACAAGACTGGAGAGAAGAGGAGGATTTAGAACAAGACTGGAGAGAAGAGGAGGATTTAGAACAAGACTGGAGAGAAGAGGAGGATTTAGAACAAGACTGGAGAGAAGAGGGGGATTTAGAACAAGACTGGAGAGAAGAGGAGGATTTAGAACAAGCCTGGAGAGAAGAGGGGGATTTAGAAGACTGGAGAGAAGAGGAGGATTTAGAACAAGACTGGAGAGAAGAGGAGGATTTAGAACAAGACTGGAGAGAAGAGGAGGATTTAGAACAAGACTGGAGAGAAGAGGGGGATTTAGAACAAGACTGGAGAGAAGAGGAGGATTTAGAACAAGACTGGAGAGAATAGGAGGATATAGAACAAGACTGGAGAGAAGAGGGGGATTTAGAACAAGACTGGAGCGAAGAGGAGGATTTAGAACAAGACTGGAGAGAAGAGGAGGATTTAGAACAAGACTGGAGAGAAGAGGAGGATTTAGAACAAGACTGGAGAGAAGAGGAGGATTTAGAACAAGACTGGAGAGAAGAGGAGGATTTAGAACAAGACTGGAGAGAAGAGGAGGATTTAGAACAAGACTGGAGAGAAGAGGAGGATTTAGAACAAGACTGGAGAGAAGAGGGGGATTTAGAACAAGACTGGAGAGAAGAGGAGGATTTAGAACAAGACTGGAGAGAAGAGGAGGATTTAGAACAAGACTGGAGAGAAGAGGGGGATTTAGAACAAGACTGGAGAGAAGAGGAGGATTTAGAACAAGACTGGAGAGAAGAGGAGGATTTAGAAGACTGGAGAGAAGAGGAGGATTTAGAACAAGACTGGAGAGAAGAGGGGGATTTAGAACAAGACTGGAGAGAAGAGGAGGATTTAGAACAAGACTGGAGAGAAGAGGAGGATTTAGAACAAGACTGGAGAGAAGAGGAGGATTTAGAACAAGACTGGAGAGAAGAGGAGGATTTAGAACAAGACTGGAGAGAAGAGGAGGATTTAGAACAAGACTGGAGAGAAGAGGGTTCCCTCCAAGATCCACCCTATTCCCTTTTATTGCAATACTTTTGCCCAAGGCCCATAGGGATCTGATTAAAAGTAGTGCACTATATAGGGAATAGGATGCCATTTGGGACGCAGACAAGGATATCATACGTGTAACGTTAACATTCCCCCACAACCTTCAAGGTATAGTTTTGAACATCATGGTACATGATAAAACAAAGACACATCATTGGTTACCTTGATGTCTTGAACTTCTCTATACTGAAGCCAATGGTTGGGACGATGTCTTGTGTCTGGGCCTGCATGATAAATGAGTAGTGGTTAATTAGACAGGAATACATTAGTAGTGGTTAATTATACAGGAATACATTAGTAGTGGTTAATTAGACAGGAATACATTAGTAGTGGTTAATTATACAGGAATACATTAGTAGTGGTTAATTAGACAGGAATACATTAGTAGTGGTTAATAAGACAGGAATACATTAGTAGTGGTTAATTAGACAGGAATACATTAGTAGTGGTTAATTATACAGGAATACATTAGTAGTGGTTAATTAGACAGGAATACATTAGTAGTGGTTAATTATACAGGAATACATTAGTAGTGGTTAATTATACAGGAATACATTAGTAGTGGTTAATTAGACAGGAATACATTAGTAGTGGTTAATTATACAGGAATACATTAGTAGTGGTTAATTATACAGGAATACATTAGTAGTGGTAATTATACAGGAATAAATTAGTAGTGGTTAATTATACAGGAATACATTAGTAGTGGTTAATTAGACAGGAATACATTAGTAGTGGTTAATTAGACAGGAATACATTAGTAGTGGTTAATTATACAGGAATACATTAGTAGTGGTTAATTAGACAGGAATACATTAGTAGTGGTTAATTAGACAGGAATACATTAGTAGTGGTTAATTATACAGGAATACATTAGTAGTGGTTAATTAGACAGGAATACATTAGTAGTGGTTAATTAGACAGGAATACATTAGTAGTGGTTAATTATACAGGAATACATTAGTAGTGGTTAATTAGACAGGAATACATTAGTAGTGGTTAATTAGACAGGAATACATTAGTAGTGGTTAATTAGACAGGAATACATTAGTAGTGGTTAATTATACAGGAATACATTAGTAGTGGTTAATTAGACAGGAATACATTAGTAGTGGTTAATTAGACAGGAATACATTAGTAGTGGTTAATTAGACAGGAATACATTAGTAGTGGTTAATTATACAGGAATACATTAGTAGTGGTTAATTAGACAGGAATACATTAGTAGTGGTTAATTAGACAGGAATACATTAGTAGTGGTTAATTAGACAGGAATACATTAGTAGTGGTTAATTATACAGGAATACATTAGTAGTGGTTAATTAGACAGGAATACATTAGTAGTGGTTAATTATACAGGAATACATTAGTAGTGGTTAATTAGACAGGAATACATTAGTAGTGGTTAATTAGACAGGAATACATTAGTAGTGGTTAATTATACAGGAATACATTAGTAGTGGTTAATTAGACAGGAATACATTAGTAGTGGTTAATTAGACAGGAATACATTAGTAGTGGTTAATTATACAGGAATACATTAGTAGTGGTTAATTAGACAGGAATACATTAGTAGTGGTTAATTAGACAGGAATACATTAGTAGTGGTTAATTATACAGGAATACATTAGTAGTGGTTAATTAGACAGGAATACATTAGTAGTGGTTAATTATACAGGAATACATTAGTAGTGGTTAATTAGACAGGAATACATTAGTAGTGGTTAATTATACAGGAATACATTAGTAGTGGTTAATTAGACAGGAATACATTAGTAGTGGTTAATTATACAGGAATACATTAGTAGTGGTTAATTATACAGGAATACATTAGTAGTGGTTAATTAGACAGGAATACATTAGTAGTGGTTAATTAGACAGGAATACATTAGTAGTGGTTAATTATACAGGAATACATTAGTAGTGGTTAATTAGACAGGAATACATTAGTAGTGGTTAATTATACAGGAATACATTAGTAGTGGTTAATTAGACAGGAATACATTAGTAGTGGTTAATTAGACAGGAATACATTAGTAGTGGTTAATTATACAGGAATACATTAGTAGTGGTTAATTAGACAGGAATACATTAGTAGTGGTTAATTAGACAGGAATACATTAGTAGTGGTTAATTATACAGGAATACATTAGTAGTGGTTAATTAGACAGGAATACATTAGTAGTGGTTAATTAGACAGGAATACATTAGTAGTGGTTAATTATACAGGAATACATTAGTAGTGGTTAATTAGACAGGAATACATTAGTAGTGGTTAATTATACAGGAATACATTAGTAGTGGTTAATTAGACAGGAATACATTAGTAGTGGTTAATTATACAGGAATACATTAGTAGTGGTTAATTAGACAGGAATACATTAGTAGTGGTTAATTATACAGGAATACATTAGTAGTGGTTAATTATACAGGAATATATTATCCCTCCCTCCCTCCCTCCCTCCCTCCATCTCCTCCTCCGTCCCTCCCTCTCTCCCTCCTCCTCCCTCCCTGCCTCTCCTCCTCTCTCCCTCCTCCTCCCTCCCTGCCTCTCCTCCTCTCTCCCTCCATCCCTCCCTCCTCCTCCCTCCATCTCCTCCTCCCTCCCTCCGTCCCTCCCTCCCTCCATCTCCTCCTCCGTCCCTCCCTCTCTCCCTCCTCCTCCCTCCCTCCCTCTCTCCCTCCTCCTCCCTCCCTCCATCTCCTCCCCCTCCCTCCCTCCCTCCCTCCCTCTCTCCCTCCTCCTCCCTCCCTCCATCTCCCTCCCTCCCTCCCTCCCTCCATCTCCTCCTCTCTCCCTCCCTCCCTCCCTCCCTCCCTCCATCCCTCCTCAGGAGGACATGGAATCCTGATCCTCTGAAAACCACTAACTATACTGAGATCTTGTAATCCCTCCCTCTCCTCCTCCCTCTCTCCCTCCCTCCCTCCCTCCCTCCCTCCCTCCCTCCCTCCCTCCCTCTCCATCTCCTCCTCCCTCCCTCCCTCCATCTCCTCCTCCCTCCCTCCCTCCCTCCCTCCCTCCCTCCCTCTCCATCTCCCTCCCTCCCTCCCTCCCTCCATCTCCTCCTCTCTCCCTCCCTCCCTCCCTCCCTCCCTCCACCCCTCCTCAGGAGGACATGGAATCCTGATCCTCTGAAAACCACTAACTATACTGAGATCTTGTAATCCTAAAATGTCTTCATGTTTTACACCAGTATATTTCACTTTTACTAACTATATCTTTATATGGTCACACTACAGTATATCACAGCAAAGTACTAACACATTCTCATCTAGGCCATTCAGTAAGTAGGCCTAATTGATCCAGGCTACTAGTGTAGACTTACATTGGATGGTTTGAGTTGGTTGATGATAGTGGTTTTCCCACTGTTGTCCAGTCCCAGACACAGAACATTCACTTCCTTCTTCTTCAGCCCTAGCCAGCCAGCTAGTTTGTCAAACAGACCCATTGTTGGCCGTCTTATTCCGGGGGTCTCTGTTGAAGAAAATATATTTCATTATTTTGATATGATTTTTAGCTAGGTCCCTCCCCGTTTCATTCCGTTTGCATTCGTTTATCGGTATAATGAATACGCCCCAGGTATGCATCCACAGACATCCAGAGCATGGTAAGAGACCTTAGCTCTGTCTGCTTGGCTGGAATGACGTGAATGGGATGACGTGAATGGGATGACGTGAATGCATAATAATGGCATTATTGTTTCAGACCTTCATCTCCTGAGTACATAACTTCATCTCCTGAGTACAGACCTTCATCTCCTGAGTACAGACCTTCATCTCCTGAGTACAGACTTTCATCTCCTGAGTACAGACCTTCATCTCCTGAGTACAGACCTTCATCTCCTGAGTACATACCTTCATCTCCTGAGTACATACCTTCATCTCCTGAGTACATACCTTCATCTCCTGAGTACATACCTTCATCTCCTGAGTACATACCTTCATCTCCTGAGTACATATTTTCATCTCCTGAGTACAGACCTTCATCTCCTGAGTACAGACCTTCATCTCCTGAGTACATATCTTCATCTCCTGAGTACATTCCTTCATCTCCTGAGTACATACCATCGTGAATACAAACCAAGTAAATTTAATTCTACATGTCTACATGCTCTCTTGAGAACTTTGAAGATCTCGAAATGGAGTTGGTCGGTGCTCTGAAGTTGAGTTAGACCAGGATGAAGTGGGCCTATATGCAGTGACAGGTGTGGTAGAGACTTTCAATGTTTGCAATGAGAATCCTACCAGGGATGATTGTGGGCCGGTAGGAGTGAGATTTTTGGAAAGAGTGGATTCCTGCTTTTCGGCCAACCCATACGTTGTGTCAAGCTGGGTGAAGGACAAGATGGAAATGATTACATCTGTGAAAGTTTAGAGAAGTGGAATTGTTTCCATTTTTTATGTGCATCCTCCGCCCAGAGGAAGCTCTCCGGAGCAGGGCGCCTCTCAAAGGAGTGATCAGTGGGGAAGCGTTGAGTGAAGAGGTGGATCAAATGTGGGGAAGCGTTGAGTGAAGAGGTGGATCAAATGCGGGGAAGCGTTGAGTGTAGAGGTGGATCAAATGCGGGGAAGCGTTGAGAATACCCTGTCTGTCTTGTTGTGCTTTGACACAGAGTTTCTACCTGATAAATTCAGGTTAGGTTATATTTGCTATTGTGAGGACCTATGTTCCGAACCCTCTATGGTGCTTTAGGTGCCAACGATTCGGCCATGCTGCAGCAGTGTGAAAAAGGGAGATCCACCATGTGAGAAATGTGTAGATGGGCATAGTCAAAGCACTGTGTGTAGACTGTGGGAGCGCCAATGCAGCTGGGGATCTGAAGTGCCCTGTGAGAGAGGGGTTGAGATTGCCAGAGTTCGAGTGGGGCAGATAGTTTGCTCTGCTGAGGCAGTGAAGAGAGTAGAGGATTTGATTTGACTGTGAGCCCCCAGTGAGTAGGCCTGATCCAGAGAGGATTAGTTTTAGTAAGGTTGGATTTATTGCTTTATCGCCATGGTGATCAACTGCACTGATGAAGCGGAAATCACAGAAGATAGACGTTGCAGCAGCATAGAAACATTTGGGTGTGAGAGATTTTAGTGCAGAAGATCTACAGGATGTTTTTAGAGGAGTTTCATCCTCCCAGGCTGACGGCCTGGTGTACGATCATTTAGGGCCAAAGTAGTGGGACAGTGTATGGGTGCAGGGAAGTGGAGGCTGCTGAGGGGAGAACGGTTCATAATAATGGCTGGAATGGAGTCAATGGAATGGCATTAAAAACATGGTTTTCATGTATTCCATTCCATTCCATCCATTAGTACGACCAGTTCTCCCCTCAGCAGCCTCCACTGCTGCAGGGTTAGATGGCGATGCAATTTAAGATTATCGCATTCCCCATTTTACCAACATGTGCAATCCGCACTCTGACCTGAGAGAGGCAGCAACACGCAGTACAGCGTCTAATCTACCGGAAGTTCACACGAAGAAGAGCGTTTAGCAGCTAGCTGACTAGCTAGCTTAGCATTCCAATAGTTCCAGCTAGCGCCACACGTAGCAAGGTGTTTCTTTCTTCTTCTAGATAATCACACTTAGGGAAGTTGAGGGTCTCCTTTAGATTCCTAGCTAATGCGTCAGCAACAACGGAAGATAATGGAGATTCTACCCTTCCTGATGTAGCTAGTAGGTAACTTAGTTAGCTACTTGTTACTAAATTAGCAAACCTACGTTAGCTAGCTGTCTGGTTAGCTAGAGTTAGCAGCATGACTAGCTAGCTATTTTAGTCAACCTTAATCATTGGACCTAGTTTACCATAACGTAGCTTGACCAGCTTGGAGTTGACTAAAGTGGGTATGGATGTACTCAAGGTGACTATAATCCCATTGAACTGAACGACAGCTAGCTAGCAAACGTTAGCTATCTTCTTCCCAGCAGCATATGTGCAATGTATCTTATCTTTACCTGTAGGGGTCTTAGTACGATTCTTCCAACGTTGTTCTTCAAATATCAAACGATGCGTTTGAAACCCCCAGTCATAACCAGTCACAACATACAGTGTTTTGGTCCTGAGACAGCAGTGGGAGTTTACACGGCGTTGTCTGGACGACGGATGACGTAGCTAGACTATCTGGCTCATGGGCATTGCAACCAATGAGGATAGACCACTTTTTACCATACAATTACACCAATAGGATACATAGTTTAATAGTTGAGTTAAAATGATGGCAATAATATATAACATCACCCCCAGCAGAGCCTATTTTTATTTTTATAAACTCCCAGACTACAAGGCTGTTATTGATCACCAGTTAGGGTGGACAACATTTGAAATTATAAGATCCTACTGTATTGCTGTTATTGGAGGCAGGAAGTGGTGTTGCCCCAAACGCCCTGAGCACCTGTTGCACAGATCCACCCCATGAGAGCTCTCAATGTCAGGAAAATATGTGGGGATCTCTCCACTGACAGGGATGAATGAGGAGGCTGATTGGTGTGCGTGTGCATGTGCTTGTATGGGAGGGGGAGGGAGACAGAAAGAGAGCATTCTTATCATTCACTCTGTGTGTTGTATCTGTCTGAGGGAGTCTATCTAACCTGACAGTGTGTTGTATCTGTCTGAGGGAGTCTATCTAACCTGACAGTGTGTTGTATCTGTCTGAGGGAGTCTATCTAACCTGACAGTGTGTTGTATCTGTCTGAGGGAGTCTATCTAACCTGACAGTGTGTTGTATCTGTCTGAGGGAGTCTATCTAACCTGACAGTGTGTTGTATCTGTCTGAGGGAGTCTATCTAACCTGACAGTGTGTTGTATCTGTCTGAGGGAGTCTATCTAACCTGACAGTGTGTTGTATCTGTCTGAGGGAGTCTATCTAACCTGACAGTGTGTTGTATCTGTCTGAGGGAGTCTATCTAACCTGACAGTGTGTTGTATCTGTCTGAGGGAGTCTATCTAACCTGACAGTGTGTTGTATCTGTCTGAGGGTGTCTATCTAACCTGACAGTGTGTTGTATCTGTCTGAGGGAGTCTATCTAACCTGACAGTGTGTTGTATCTGTCTGAGGGTGTCTATCTAACCTGACAGTGTGTTGTATCTGTCTGAGGGAGTCTATCTAACCTGACAGTGTGTTGTATCTGTCTGAGGGAGTCTATCTAACCTGACAGTGTGTTGTATCTGTCTGAGGGAGTCTATCTAACCTGACAGTGTGTTGTATCTGTCTGAGGGTGTCTATCTAACCTGACAGTGTGTTGTATCTGTCTGAGGGAGTCTATCTAACCTGACAGTGTGTTGTATCTGTCTGAGGGAGTCTATCTAACCTGACAGTGTGTTGTATCTGTCTGAGGGAGTCTATCTAACCTGACAGTGTGTTGTATCTGTCTGAGGGAGTCTATCTAACCTGACAGTGTGTTGTATCTGTCTGAGGGAGTCTATCTAACCTGACAGTGTGTTGTATCTGTCTGAGGGAGTCTATCTAATCTGACAGTGTGTTGTATCTGTCTGAGGGAGTCTATCTAATCTGACAGTGTGTTGTATCTGTCTGAGGGAGTCTATCTAATCTGACAGTGTGTTGTATCTGTCTGAGGGAGTCTATCTAACCTGACAGTGTGTTGTATCTGTCTGAGGGTGTCTATCTAACCTGACAGTGTGTTGTATCTGTCTGAGGGAGTCTATCTAATCTGACAGTGTGTTGTATCTGTCTGAGGGAGTCTATCTAATCTGACAGTGTGTTGTATCTGTCTGAGGGAGTCTATCTAACCTGACAGTGTGTTGTATCTGTCTGAGGGAGTCTATCTAACCTGACAGTGTGTTGTGTCTGTCTGAGGGAGTCTATCTAACCTGACAGTGTGTTGTATCTGTCTGAGGGAGTCTATCTAACCTGACAGTGTGTTGTATCTGTCTGAGGGAGTCTATTTAACCTGACAGTGTGTTGTATCTGTCTGAGGGAGTCTATCTAACCTGACAGTGTGTTGTATCTGTCTGAGGGAGTCTATCTAACCTGGCAGTGTGTTGTATCTGTCTGAGGGAGTCTATTTAACCTGACAGTGTGTTGTATCTGTCTGAGGGAGTCTATCTAACCTGACAGTGTGCATATTGGTGTGTTTAATCTGTCCCAGAACAACAGGACAGAAAATCTAGAATATTCAGGGCTCTCCAACCCTGTTCCTGGATTTTTATTTTATTAATTTTTTATTTCACCTTTATTTTACTAGGCAAGTCAGTTAAGAACAATATTTATTTACAATGACGGCCTACCAAAAGGCAAAAGACCTCCTGCGGAGACGGGGGCTGGGATTTAAAAAAATAATTAAAAAAAATATATATATAAATATATATATATATATATATAAATATATAAATATATATATATAAATATATATATAAATATATATAAATATAGGACCAAACACACATCACGACAAGAGAGACAAAACAACATGACCAAAAGAGATACCTAAGACAACAACATAGCAAGGCAGCAACACATGACAACACAGCATGGTAGAAAAACAACATGACAACACAGCATGGTAGCAACACAACATGACAACAACATGGTAGCATCACAACATGGTAGCAGCACAAAACATGGTACAAACATTATTGGGCACAGACAACAGGTCAAAGGGCAAGAAGGTAGAGACAACAATACATCACGCAAAGTAGCCACAACTGTCAGTAAGAGTGTCCATGATTGAGTCTTTGAATTAAGAGATTGAGATAAAACTGTCCAGTTTGAGTGTTTGTTGCAGCTCGTTCCAGTCGCTAGCTGCAGCGAACTGAAAAGACGAGCGACCCAGGGATGTGTGTGCTTTGGGGACCTTTAACAGAATGTGACTGGCAGAACGGGTGTTGTATGTGGAGGATGAGGGCTGCAGTAGATATCTCAGATAGGGGGGAGTGAGGCCTAAGAGGGTTTTATAAATAAGCATCAACCAGTTGGTCTTGCAACGGGTATACAGAGATGACCAGTTTACAGAGGAGTATAGAGTGCAGTGATGTGTCCTATAAGGAGCATTGGTGGCAAATCTGATGGCCGAATGGTAAAGAACATCTAGCCGCTCGAGAAGACCCTTACCTGCCGATCTAAAAATTATGTCTCCATAATCTAGCATGGGTAGGATTGTCATCTCCCAAGTATTTGTATGTGACAACCTCAAGCTCTAAACCCTCAGAGGTAGTAATCACACCTGTGGGATGAGGGGCATTCTTCTTACCAAACCACATGAGCTTTGTTTTGTAGGTGTTCAGAACAAGGTTAAGGGTAGAGAAAGCTTGTTGGACACTAAAAAAGCTTTGTTGTAGAGCATTTAACACAAAATCCAGGGAGGGGCCAGCTGAATATAAGACTGTATCATCTGCATATAAATGGATGAGAGAGCTGCCTTAGCTATGTTGTTGATGTAAATTGAGAAGAGCGTGGGGCCTAGGATTGAGCCTTGGGGTACTCCCTTGGTGACAGTCAGTGGCTGAGACAGCAGATTTTCTGACTTTATACACTGCACTCTTTGAGAGAGGTAATTAGCAAACCAGACCAAAGACCCCTCAGAGACACCAATACTCCTTAGCCGGCCCACAAGAATGGAATGGTCTACTGTAGCTTTGGCCAAGTCAATGAAAATAGCAGCACAACAGGTTGCAGTGTTACATTTATAACCTGAGCGGAAACCAGATTGCATACCAGAGAGAATACTATAGACATCAAGAAAGCAATATGTTTTTCCAACACTTTGAGAAACAGGAAAAATAGAAATAGGCTTATAACAGTTAGGATCAGCTTGATCTCCCCCTTAAATAAAGGACAAACCGTGGCTTCCTTCCAAGCAATGGGAACCTCCCCAGAACGGAGAGACAGGTTAAAAAGGTCAGAGATAGGCTTGGCGATGATATGGGCAGCAACCTTAAAGAAGAAAGGGTCTAAACCATCTGACCCAGATGTTTTTATGGGGTCAAGTTTCAGGAGCTTCTTTAGTACCTCAGACTCAGTAACTGCCTCCAGGGAAAAACTTTGTAGTGGGGCAGGGGAAAAAGAGGGAGAAGCATCTGGGATAGTTGCATTAGAAGGGGTGGGAGATGAGGAAATGTTGGACGGGCAAGGAGGCATGGCTGAGTCAAATAGGAATCCTGACTTAATGAAGTGTTGATTAAAGAGCTCAGCTTCTTGTCAGTAACAACCACATCATCAACTTTAGGGGACATGGGCAGCTGTGAGGAGGGTTTATTCTCCAGGTCTTTAACAATTTTAGACACACAGAGAGAGAACTTTTCCTTAAAGTAACTAACTTTGGCCTTCAGGATAGCCTGAGTGCACTTATTTCTCATTTGCTTGAATGAGAGCCAGTCAGCCTGAGTAAGCGTGTGCCGGGCCTTTCGCCAAATGCAATTCTTGAGGTGGAGTAACTAAGCAACATCACGGTCGAACCAGGGGCTGAACCTGTTTTTAATTCTCATTTTCTTTATGGGGGCGTGTTTGTTAACAATACCACTGAAAATATAAAAAAAGAAGGTCCAAGCGTCTTCGACAGAGGGGATCAAGCTGATTCTATTCCATTTGACAGAAACCAGTTCATGAAGGAAGGCTTGCTCATTAAAGTTTTTTTTAGCAAGCGTCTATGACAAATCAAGACATGTCGTTTCACTGAGCAGCCATTACAAACACAGGCTGTAAAACAGTGATCACTAAGGTCATTACAGAAAACACCAGACTGATACCTATCAGGATTATTTGTGAGGATAACATCAAGAAGAGTAGCATTTTCTGTGTGTTTGGAGTCACACTTTGTGGGAATGGTAATAATCTGAGAAAGATTTAGTCCCATTGCTTCAGGACTTGGTCAGGTGGTTTAAGCATGTCCCAGTTTAGGTCACCTAGCAGGACAAATTCAGACTTAGTGTAAGGGGCCAGGAGAGCGCTTAGGGCAGGTAGGGTACAGGCCGGTGCTGATGGAGGACGATAACACCCAGCAACAGTCAACAAAGAATTATTTGAAAGTTAAACTTAAAACCAGCAAATCAAATTGTTTGGGGACAGACTTGGTGGAGACAACCGAGCACTGAAGGTGATCCTTGGTAAAGATTGCCACTCCCCCACCTTTGGAAGATCTGTCTTGCCGAAAGAGGTTATAACCAGAAAGGTTAACATCAGTATTCAAAACACTCTTCCTTAGCCACGTCTCAGTAATGACCAACACATCTGGATTGGAGCCTGAGAACCCACACTTTCAATTGATCCATTTTAGGTAATAAGCTTCTAGTGTTAACGTGCAGAAAACCCAGGCTTTTACGAGAGCAGAAATCAGTGAAGCAGATATCAGAGCACAAGTCAGAATTGGGGCTAACAACAGTAGCAACAGTAGATGGGCCAGGGTGTGCATGCACATGACCAGATATCATCAACAGTAATACAATCAAGGTACGGCATAGGACAGGGAGAGCTCTGCTGTGTTGATGTATGACATCTGAATGTGCATCAGATGGCAGCAAGATCATATTGTACAGCAATTTCATCAGGTAACATGAATACAAAGCCGGCGGGAGGTGGTTAGAATGGGATGGTAGGCCAGAAGTCTGTTCAACCAATAGAGAGTCAGAGTCCCGAGTGTGGGAACAGACAGTCTGTCCCACGGTTGGGTAAAGAAAGTTTGTAGTCAATAAAGCATGTATGAGACATCAGGCAAATGCCAAAATAGAAAATTGTGCAAGAAAAAAATACAATATACAGCGGGTGAAATAAGTATTAAACACATCACCATTTTTCTCAGTAAATATATTTCCAAAGGTGCTATCACCAGATGTTGGTAACAACCCAAGTAATCCATACATACAAAGAAACCAAAACAAATAAGTTCAGAAATTAAGTTATGTGTAATAATGTGAAATGACACAGGGAAAAAGTATTGAACACACTTACTGATATTTATTTAATACTTTGTACAAAAGCCTTTGTTGGTAATGACAGCTTCAAGACGCCTCCTGTATGGAGAAACTAGCCGCATGCATTGCTCTGGTGTGATTTTGGCCCATTCTTCCACACAAACAGTCTTCAAATCTTGAAGGTTCCGTGGGCCTCTTCTATGAATCTTGATCTTCAGTTCTTTCCATAGATTTTCAATGGGATTTAAGTCAGGTGATTGGCTGGGCCATTCTAGCAGCTTTATTTTCTTTCTTTGAAACCAATTGAGAGTTTCCTTGGCTGTGTGTTTGGGATCATTGCCTTGCTGGAATGTCCACCCTCGTTTCATCTTCATCATCCTGGTAGATGGCAGCAGATTTTTGTCAAGAATGTCTCGGTAAATTTGCCCTTCCTTCAATTATGTGAAGTTTGCCAGTACCATTTGCTGAAAAGCAGACCTACACCACACTTCACTGTTGGTATGGTGTTTTTAGGGTGACGTGCAGTGCCATTTCTCCTCCAAACATGGTGTGTATTATGACATCCGAACAGTTCAATTCTGCTCTCATCTGACCACACTATAGTCTCCCAGTATTTCACTGGCTTTTCCAAATGTTGTGCAGCAAACTTGAAACTTTTTTTTCAGCAATGGAGTCTTGCGTGGTGAGCGTGCATACAGGCCATGGCGGTGGAGTGCATTACTTACTGTTTTCTTTGAGACAACAGTACCTGCTAATTGCAGGTCTTTTTGAAGCTCTCCACAAGTGGTCCTTGGCTCTTGGACAACTGGTCGAGGCAAATTTATGGTGAAATGATTGTCTTTCCACTTCCGTATTATGGCCCCAACAGTGCTCACTGGAACATTCAGAAGCTTAGAAATGCGCCTATAACCAATGCCATCATTATGTTTTGCAACAATTAGTTTGCGAAGGTCTTGAGACAGTCTTGTGTGACACCTTGGCAATGAGACCTTTTTTTAGGCCATCAGTTGGGACTGAACCAGCTGATATTAATTTGCACTGACAGGGGGCTGGATTGCTTTTTAATTACTGATAGTTTTCAGCTGTTGTCTTGGCTTTCCATGCCTTTTTGCACCTCCCTTTCTTCATGTGTTCAATACTTTTTACCTGTGTCATTTCACATTATTACACATAACTTAATTTCTGAACTTACTTCTTTTGGTTTCTTTGTATGTATGGATTACTTGGGTTGTTACCAACATCTGGTGAAAATGTCATGTCAATAGCACCTTTGGAAATATATTTACTGAGAAAAATGGTGACGTGTTCAATACTTATTTAACCCGCTGTATAAGGAGTTGGAGCTAGCCATTGTAACAGTGCCTGTCTGCTGGAGGAAAAATTCAAGTGAATGGGTTCTGAACAGCAGGAGGGGCCTTCAAAGCCTCTGGATCTCTTGCTTCACAAGTGGGAACTGTGGTTGGGGGTACTTGCTTGAAGAAAATGGCAGTGGATGGCCTCTGAACGGCTTCAAAGGATTCGACACCTCTCTTCACACCTCAGTGCTAGTTGAAGTTGTATCCGATTCCAGAATCTCAGGACTTTGATTGCCTGAGCACCCCCTGAATAGCTTGGGAAAATGAAATCCTTGATAGAATTTCCAGGTAAATATTGTCCAAAAAGTAGGTTTGAAGTTTTGATCTTGAGTGAAGGTTAAGTTGGGAGGAGAGAACCATCCTGTATATTTCCCTGCTGAAAAATCCAAGTTCATCTAACTCCAAAACTATCTTATTGTAAAAAACATGTTGAAAACAACAACAACAACAGCAACTGAGCAATTAACAATTACACACAACAATTAAGCAAGATTCAATCAGCCCATACTGAAAATATTCTATCTGAGTGAGGCAGCAGCACAGCACCGTTCCATAATATTAAACTTCCTGACCAGGAGACTATTACTCAGCCTGATGATTCAATGTTACTACTACAGAAGAGCTACCGTCCAGAAGGTTTTCGCTCCAACCCTGATCTAGCGCACCTGATTCTAATAATTAGCTGGTTGAAAAGCAGAATCAGGTAGGTTCCAACTGGGGTCGGATCCTAGAGATAGATAGAGGACCCATCTTTGTATATGTTCCATTATAAAGTGACAGCATGGGCAGCGCCACTGAGCCAATCTCCATTTTGAAGTAGTCAATTTTCTTCTTCACGATTGGCTGATCCTTCCTGATGATCCAGTTGGAAATTACTCCAACAGGGTCACCAGGACGGATCAGCCAATGAAGTTGGAAGTCTCACCCAGTTGACAACATTAAAATGGTGGAAGCCCCCAATGGTGCTGCCCATGCTGCCCATGCTGCCCATGCTAATAAGGCCTTTTGGCCACGAGAGGCCTTTATCATTCTCTATGAGTTGGAGTTAAAACCTACAGGAGGATTTCTCTCCAGGAACAGGGTTGGAGTTAAAACCTACAGGAGGATTTCTCTCCAGGAACAGGGTTGGAGTTAAAACCTACAGGAGGATAGCTCTCCAGGAACAGGGTTAGAGTTAAAACCTACAGGAGGATAGCTCTCCAGGAACAAGGTTGGAGTTAAAACCTACAGGAGGATTTCTCTCCAGGTACAGGGTTGGAGTTAAAACCTACAGGAGGATAGCTCTCCAGGAACAGGGTTAGAGTTAAAACCTACAGGAGGATAGCTCTCCAGGAACAAGGTTGGAGTTAAAACCTACAGGAGGATTTCTCTCCAGGTACAGGGTCGGAGTTAAAACCTACAGGAGGATAGCTCTCCAGGAACAGGGTTGGAGTTAAAACCTACAGGAGGATAGCTCTCCAGGAACAGGGTTAGAGTTAAAACCTACAGGAGGATAGCTCTCCAGGAACAGGGTTGGAGTTAAAACCTACAGGAGGATTTCTCTCCAGGTACAGGGTCGGAGTTAAAACCTACAGGAGGATAGCTCTCCAGGAACAGGGTTGGAGTTAAAACCTACAGGAGGATAGCTCTCCAGGAACAGGGTTAGAGTTACAACCTACAGGAGGATAGCTCTCCAGGAACAGGGTTGGAGTTAAAACCTACAGGAGGATTTCTCTCCAGGTACAGGGTCGGAGTTAAAACCTACAGGAGGATAGCTCTCCAGGAACAGGGTTGGAGTTAAAACCTACAGGAGGATACCTCTCCAGGAACAGGGTTAGAGTTACAACCTACAGGAGGATAGCTCTCCAGGAACAGGGTTAGAGTTAAAACCTACAGGAGGATAGCTCTCCAGGAACAGGGTTGGAGTTAAAACCTACAGGAGGATTTCTCTCCAGGTACAGGGTCGGAGTTAAAACCTACAGGAGGATAGCTCTCCAGGAACAGGGTTGGAGTTAAAACCTACAGGAGGATAGCTCTCCAGGAACAGGGTTAGAGTTACAACCTACAGGAGGATAGCTCTCCAGGAACAGGGTTGGAGTTAAAACCTACAGGAGGATTTCTCTCCAGGTACAGGGTCGGAGTTAAAACCTACAGGAGGATAGCTCTCCAGGAACAGGGTTGGAGTTAAAACCTACAGGAGGATAGCTCTCCAGGAACAGGGTTGGAGTTAAAACCTACAGGAGGATACCTCTCCAGGAACAGGGTTAGAGTTACAACCTACAGGAGGATAGCTCTCCAGGAACAGGGTTAGAGTTAAAACCTACAGGAGGATAGCTCTCCAGGAACAGGGTTGGAGTTAAAACCTACAGGAGGATTTCTCTCCAGGTACAGGGTCGGAGTTAAAACCTACAGGAGGATAGCTCTCAAGGAACAGGGTTGGAGTTAAAACTTACAGGAGGATAGCTCTCCAGGAACAGGGTTGGAGTTAAAACCTACAGGAGGATAGCTCTCCAGGAACAGGGTTGGAGTTAAAACCTACAGGAGGATAGCTCTCCAGGAACAGGGTTGGAGTTAAAACCTACAGGAGGATAGCTCTCCAGGAACAGGGTTGGAGTTAAAACCTACCCGAGGATTTCTCTCCAGGAACAGGGTCGGAGTTAAAACCTACAGGAGGATTTCTCTCCAGGAACAGGGTCGGAGTTAAAACCTACAGGAGGATTTCTCTCCAGGAACAGGGTTGGAGTTAAAACCTACAGGAGGATTTCTCTCCAGGAACAGGGTTGGAGTTAAAACCTACAGGAGGATAGCTCTCCAGGAACAGGGTTGGAGTTAAAACCTACAGGAGGATTTCTCTCCAGGAACAGGGTCGGAGTTAAAACCTACTGGAGGATAGCTCTCCAGGAACAGGGTCGGAGTTAAAACCTACAGGAGGATTTCTCTCCAGGAACAGGGTTGGAGTTAAAACCTACAGGAGGATAGCTCTCCAGGAACAGGGTTAGAGTTACAACCTACAGGAGGATAGCTCTCCAGGAACAGGGTTGGAGTTAAAACCTACAGGAGGATTTCTCTCCAGGTACAGGGTCGGAGTTAAAACCTACAGGAGGATAGCTCTCCAGGAACAGGGTTGGAGTTAAAACCTACAGGAGGATACCTCTCCAGGAACAGGGTTAGAGTTACAACCTACAGGAGGATAGCTCTCCAGGAACAGGGTTGGAGTTAAAACCTACAGGAGGATAGCTCTCCAGGAACAGGGTTAGAGTTAAAACCTACAGGAGGATAGCTCTCCAGGAACAGGGTTGGAGTTAAAACCTACAGGAGGATTTCTCTCCAGGTACAGGGTCGGAGTTAAAACCTACAGGAGGATAGCTCTCCAGGAACAGGGTTGGAGTTAAAACCTACAGGAGGATAGCTCTCCAGGAACAGGGTTAGAGTTACAACCTACAGGAGGATAGCTCTCCAGGAACAGGGTTGGAGTTAAAACCTACAGGAGGATTTCTCTCCAGGTACAGGGTCGGAGTTAAAACCTACAGGAGGATAGCTCTCCAGGAACAGGGTTGGAGTTAAAACCTACAGGAGGATACCTCTCCAGGAACAGGGTTAGAGTTACAACCTACAGGAGGATAGCTCTCCAGGAACAGGGTTAGAGTTAAAACCTACAGGAGGATAGCTCTCCAGGAACAGGGTTGGAGTTAAAACCTACAGGAGGATTTCTCTCCAGGTACAGGGTCGGAGTTAAAACCTACAGGAGGATAGCTCTCCAGGAACAGGGTTGGAGTTAAAACCTACAGGAGGATAGCTCTCCAGGAACAGGGTTAGAGTTACAACCTACAGGAGGATAGCTCTCCAGGAACAGGGTTGGAGTTAAAACCTACAGGAGGATTTCTCTCCAGGTACAGGGTCGGAGTTAAAACCTACAGGAGGATAGCTCTCCAGGAACAGGGTTGGAGTTAAAACCTACAGGAGGATAGCTCTCCAGGAACAGGGTTGGAGTTAAAACCTACAGGAGGATACCTCTCCAGGAACAGGGTTAGAGTTACAACCTACAGGAGGATAGCTCTCCAGGAACAGGGTTAGAGTTAAAACCTACAGGAGGATAGCTCTCCAGGAACAGGGTTGGAGTTAAAACCTACAGGAGGATTTCTCTCCAGGTACAGGGTCGGAGTTAAAACCTACAGGAGGATAGCTCTCAAGGAACAGGGTTGGAGTTAAAACTTACAGGAGGATAGCTCTCCAGGAACAGGGTTGGAGTTAAAACCTACAGGAGGATAGCTCTCCAGGAACAGGGTTGGAGTTAAAACCTACAGGAGGATAGCTCTCCAGGAACAGGGTTGGAGTTAAAACCTACAGGAGGATAGCTCTCCAGGAACAGGGTTGGAGTTAAAACCTACCCGAGGATTTCTCTCCAGGAACAGGGTCGGAGTTAAAACCTACAGGAGGATTTCTCTCCAGGAACAGGGTCGGAGTTAAAACCTACAGGAGGATTTCTCTCCAGGAACAGGGTTGGAGTTAAAACCTACAGGAGGATTTCTCTCCAGGAACAGGGTTGGAGTTAAAACCTACAGGAGGATAGCTCTCCAGGAACAGGGTTGGAGTTAAAACCTACAGGAGGATTTCTCTCCAGGAACAGGGTCGGAGTTAAAACCTACTGGAGGATAGCTCTCCAGGAACAGGGTCGGAGTTAAAACCTACAGGAGGATTTCTCTCCAGGAACAGGGTTGGAGTTAAAACCTACAGGAGGATAGCTCTCCAGGAACAGGGTTGGAGTTAAAACCTACAGGAGGATTTCTCTCCAGGAACAGGGTTGGAGTTAAAACCTACAGGAGGATTTCTCTCCAGGAACAGGGTTGGAGTTAAAACCTACAGGAGGATAGCTCTCCAGGAACAGGGTTGGAGTTAAAACCTACAGGAGGATACTCTCCAGGAACAGGGTCGGAGTTAAAACCTACAGGAGGATTTCTCTCCAGGAACAGGGTTGGAGTTAAAACCTACAGGAGGATAGCTCTCCAGGAACAGGGTTGGAGTTAAAACCTACAGGAGGATTTCTCTCCAGGAACAGGGTTGGAGTTAAAACCTACAGGAGGATAGCTCTCCAGGAACAGGGTCGGAGTTAAAACCTACAGGAGGATTTCTCTCCAGGAACAGGGTTGGAGTTAAAACCTACAGGAGGATAGCTCTCCAGGAACAGGGTTGGAGTTAAAACCTACAGGAGGATTTCTCTCCAGGAACAGGGTCGGAGTTAAAACCTACAGGAGGATAGCTCTCCAGGAACAGGGTCGGAGTTAAAACCTACAGGAGGATAGCTCTCCAGGAACAGGGTTGGAGTTAAAACCTACAGGAGGATATCTCTCCAGGAACAGGGTTGGAGTTAAAACCTACAGGAGGATTTCTCTCCAGGAACAGGGTTGGAGTTAAAACCTACAGGAGGATTTCTCTCCAGGAACAGGGTTGGAGTTAAAACCTACAGGAGGATTTCTCTCCAGGAACAGGGTTGGAGTTAAAACCTACAGGAGGATTTCTCTCCAGGAACAGGGTCGGAGTTAAAACCTACAGGAGGATTTCTCTCCAGGAACAGGGTCGGAGAGCCCTGATCTAGATGCTCAAGCACTATGGATTGTACTGCAGTCAAAGTAAAATATTTCTCATGGTACATGTCTGAGGTTGTTTTCAGTTCATGATTTGTTTTGGAGTTGCACTCTTGTTCTATAAGTGAGGAAACTGTAGCCTGGTCCCATGACCCCTCTGTCCTTGTCAAGCCAAACAAGGAATGGCAATGAGTGACGAGGCATGACATAGCAGAAACAGACTGTCAGTCAGTCAGCTAAGGAAACTGCATATTGCCGAGTACAATGAAGATTGTGGATGAAGGACGTCTAACATGACTTTTGCACAAATACTCCATATATTATGGTTGATGATGGACTGTACATTTATAAAATCAGATGCCATTCCGTTGTCTTCTCCTTGCTCTCCTCTCCTCTGCATGGTTTCTTCATCTTCCAGCCCGTCAGAATCTCCAGTGAGCTGCTGCTTGATGAATGAACAAGGAAACAAACCACTGAATAAATAAGCCATGTTCTCATCCCATCAGTCAAAGTAGTAGTCTCTAAACTGAGAGTCCTGTTTCAGTCAGTCTCCGTCCACTTGATTACAGGAAGAACATCAGTACACATATCTCCATTTGCTTCATACTGCATGTGGTCTGTCCCAAATGGCGCACAATAGGGAATAGACTGCCATTTGGGATGCAGCCTGAAACTACCCTCCATCCCCAGTCTTCTGGACCAGGGATAGATGCCTCCTTGGTAAACCATGTAGTCCATGAGTAACAGTTCACCAGTCTCCTGAGAGAATATCAAGAATTTAGAAACAAGAGTTTCTTATTGAACAAGTTCAGGTAATCGCTCCGTTTCAATTCGTTTTCTTCCGTTTGGTGCCTAATGAACACACCCAGGCCTGTCTGTGCAGTCCTAGCAGTGGGGTTGGTTTAGTTGTGGAAGATGTTGTGTTGGACGTTGATGAACTGTAGACGGAGAGTCTGAATGCTGCTCACTATCCGCCTCTGATGGCCGATCAGAGACACACCGATACGCCTGATGTCCCTGAGGACAACAGATAGACACTATATGATCAACTGTTTAGAGGAGATACACAGTACATCAGTTAGATTAACTGTTTAGAGGAGATACACAGTACATCAGTAAGATTAACTGTTTAGAGGAGATACACAGTACATCAGTTAGATTAACTGTTTAGAGGAGATACACAGTACATCAGTTAGATTAACTGTTTAGAGGAGATACACAGTACATCAATTAGATTAACTGTTTAGAGGAGATACACAGTACATCAGTTAGATTAACTGTTTAGAGGAGATACACAGTACATCAGTTAGATTAACTGTTTAGAGGAGATACACAGTACATCAGTTAGATTAACTGTTTAGAGGAGATACACAGTACATCAGTTAGATTAACTGTTTAGAGGAGATACACAGTATATCAGTTAGATTAACTGTTTAGAGGAGATACACAGTACATCAGTTAGATGAACTGTTTAGATGAGATACACAGTACATCAGTTAGATTAACTGTTTAGAGAGGAGATACTCAGTACATCAGTTAGATTAACTGTTTAGAGGAGATACACAGTACATCAGTTAGATTAACTGTTTAGAGGAGATACACAGTACATCAGTTAGATTAACTGTTTAGAGGAGATACACAGTACATCAGTTAGATTAACTGTTTAGAGGAGATACACAGTACATCAGTTAGATTAACTGTTTAGAGGAGATACACAGTACATCAGTTAGATTAACTGTTTAGAGGAGATACACAGTACATCAGTTAGATTAACTGTTTAGAGGAGATACACAGTACATCAGTTAGATTAACTGTTTAGAGGAGATACACAGTACATCAGTTAGATTAACTGTTTAGAGGAGATACACAGTACATCAGTTAGATTAACTGTTTAGAGAGGAGATACTCAGTACATCAGTTAGATTAACTGTTTAGAGGAGATACACAGTACATCAGTTAGATTAACTGTTTAGAGGAGATACACAGTACATCAGTTAGATTAACTGTTTAGAGGAGATACACAGTACATCAGTTAGATTAACTGTTTAGAGTAGAGTGCTAATACATCAATTAGATTACCCTAGTAACTGAAGAGTTTCGTTTCAAAACGCTATATCCACATTTTTCAAATGTGTGTTTTTTAATCAGAAATTATTGATTGTGTGTAAAATATTACTGTTCTCATATTTGTTTAATTAATAGACTTTAGAATGCTATACTCTGAGTGAACAAAACATTAGGAACACCTGCTCTTTTCATGATAGACTGACCAGGTGAAAGCTATGATCCCTTATTGATGTCACTTGTTGTTACGAACCCCTTTGGCTTTACAGTCTAAGGTGGATGGTAATGAGACCCGTAACATAACTCATGCAAATAATAACAGTGAAAAGGAACAGTGAGAACAAAACACACAGACAACCCAAACTACCGTCAAACACATGAGGTTTATCTCCACACACGCGGTAAAACGGTTCAAGGAGCTGGAGCTGAGGAGCTGGACCCAAGGAAAGAAATAATAGATATCCAGAAACCCCTAAGATAGTCCTTCCTGCATCAAGAACACCTTAGCTAACTAACCAAAAATACAGTGGGTGGTCCGCCCACTGTTCTAACTAGTGGATTTAGACAAGGTTTTCCTACAGGTAGTGTATGTCCAAGGGAGACCTGGCTAGAACATTCAGCATAGCTTAGACAGGGACCAACCAACAGTAAACCAGACAGCACCACAATACATACTCACATGAAGCAGGACAAAGTGAGATGTACAATAACTCAACTATGTGGTGTTGAAGGAATATGTGATCTAGGTCTGTGGCCAAAGGTTTGGGTCAGAAAATACAAAAAGAGTCTGGGGAGAAACACAACTGACTGGGTTTTTAGACCAAGGGATGTGATTGGGTACTGGAAAACAGGAGCAGGTGGTGAAATCAGGAGGAGTGTCTTCTGATTGGTCCACCTCAGCAAGGGAACAAATGAACTGATGGCTGACACCTGTGATTAGGACAGAAGGAGAGAGAACACAAACACAGACAGGATACCTGTACCACACACGGGATACTTGTACCACACACGGGATACCTGTACCACACACGGGATACCTGTACCACACACGGGATACCTGTACCACACACAGGATACCTGTACCACACACAGGATACTTGTACCACCTACGGGATACCTGTACCACACACACAGGATATCTGTACCACACACGGGATAGCTGTACCACACACGGGATACCTGTACCACACACGGGATACCTGTACCACACACAGGATATCTGTCCCACACATGGGATATCTGTACCAAACACAGGATACTTGTACCACACACAGGATACCTGTACCACACACGGGATACTTGTACCACACACAGGATACCTGCACCACACACAGGATACCTGCACCACCTACAGGATACCTGTATCACACACAGGATACCTGTACCACCTACAGGATACCTGTACCAGACAAAGGATATCTGTACCACCTACAGGATACCTGTACCACACGGGATACCTGTACCACCTACAGGATACCTGTACCAAAAACAGGATACCTGTACCACACACAGGATACCTGTACCACACACAGGATACCTGTACCAAACACAGGATACCGGTACCACCTACAGGATACCTGTGCCACACACGGGATACCGGTACCACACACGGGATACCTGTCCCACAAACAGGATATCTGTACCAAACACTGGATATCTGTACCACCTACAGGATACCTGTACCAAACACAGGATACCTGTACCACACACAGGATACATGTACCACACACAGGATACCTGTACCACACGGGATACCTGTACCACCTACAGGATACCTGTACCAAACACAGGATACCTGTACCACATACAGGATACATGTACCACACACAAGATATCTGTACCACCTACAGGATATCTGTACCACACACAGGATACATGTACCACACACAGGATACCTGTACCACACGGGATACCTGTACCACCTACAGGATACCTGTACCACACACAGGATACATGTACCACACACAGGATATCTGTACCACACACAGGATACCTGTACCAAACACAGGATACCTGTACCACCTACAGGATACCTGTACCACACACAGGATACCGGTACCACCTACAGGATACCTGTACCACACACGGGATACCTGTACCACACACGGGATACCGGTACCACACACGGGATACATGTACCACACAGGGGATACCTGTACCACACACGGGATGCCTGTACCACCTACAGGATACCTGTACCACACAGGATATCTGTACCACCTACAGGATACCTGTACCAAACACGGGATACCTGTACCACACACGGGATACCTGTACCACACACTGGATACCTGTATCACACACGGGATACCTGTATCACACACGGGATGCCTGTATCACACAAGGGTTACCTGTACCACACACGGGATACCTGTACCGCACACGGGATACCTGTATCGCACACGGGATACCTGTATCGCACACGGGATACCTGTATCACACACGGGATACCTGTATCACACACGGAATACCTGTACCACACACGGGATACCTGTACCACACACGGTATACCTGTACCACACACGGATACCTGTACCACACGGGATACTTGTACCAAACACGGGATACTTGTACCAAACACAGGATACCTGTACCACACAGGATACCTGTATCTGTAACACTTGTTAAATCCACTTCAAATCAGTGTAGATGAAGGGGAGGAGACAGGTTAAAGAAGGATTTCTAAGCTTTGAGACAATTGAGTATGTGTGCCATTCAGAGGGTGAATGGGCAATACAAAAGATTGAAGTGCCTTTGAAGGGGAAATGGTTGTAGGTGCCAGGCACACCGTTATGTGTCAAGAACTGCAACGCTGGTGGGGTTTTCACGCTCAACAGTTTCCCATGTGTATCAATAATGGGCCACCACCCAAAGGACATCCAGCCAACTTAACACAACTGTGGGAAGCATTGGAGTCAACATGGGCCAGCCTCCCTGTGGAACACTTTCACCACCTTGTAGAATCCATACCTCGACTAATTGAGGCTGTTCTGAGAGCAAAGGGGGTTCAACTCAATATAAGGAAAGTGATCCTAATGTTTTGTACACAGTTGTTAAGCTGGAATGGGATGTTAGCATCCTGTATATTTGACTGTAGTCTCACCTAAGTCACTCTGGATAAGAGCATCTGCTAAATGACTGAAATACCAACATTTAAATATTTTACATATAGATCTCATATTACTTTATTGATACATGTTTATATTATATTATTATATTGAATAACTCAACAGAATAATACACTATAGTACATATCAGTTACATTAATTTAATAACACAATGTAAAGGTCAGATGCTTTATGATCTAAATGGGCAACGGAGAGAAACTAAATGTTGGAGTTTGAGGCCATGTGGCAGAGAGTGACACGGGCCCTGGAGATGGAGGTGAGCAGGTGGGGCTGGGGCTGGGCAGGGGGGATGTTGTGGATGTTGGTGAGCGTCTGGGCATGGGGGATGTTGTGGATGTTGGTGAGCGTCTGGGCAGGGGGGATGTTGTGGATGTTGGTGAGCGTCTGGGCAGGGGGGATGTTGTGGATGTTGGTGAGCGTCTGGGCAGGGGGGATGTTGTGGATGTTGGTGAGCGTCTGGGCAGGGGGGATGTTGTGGATGTTGGTGAGCGTCTGGGCAGGGGGATGTTGTGGATGTTGGTGAGCGTCTGGGCAGGGGGGATGTTGTGGATGTTGGTGAGCGTCTGGGCAGGGGGATGTTGTGGATGTTGGTGAGTGTCTGGGCAGGGGGATGTTGTGGCTGTTGGTGAGCGTCTGGGCAGGGGGATGTTGTGGATGTTGGTGAGTGTCTGGGCAGGGGGATGTTGTGGATGTTGGTGAGCGTCTGGGCAGGGGGGATGTTGTGGATGTTGGTGAGCGTCTGGGCAGGGGAATGTTGTGGATGTTGGTGAGCGTCTGGGCAGCGGGATGTTGTGGATGTTGGTGAGCGTCTGGGCAGGGGGATGTTGTGGAAGTTGGTGAGCGTCTATGTTGTCGTTTTTATGTGGGTGCTTTGTATTGCAAAAAAGCCCTCAATATTCAGTACATTCAAGTTATATTGACTAAATAAATAATGTAGGCTGTAATACAGGCTCTGGTCAGAATATAGGGAATAGGCTGCCATTTGGGACACAGACAGTATCTCTTGATCCACTCACTCTATACTCATGGTAGAGACAGAGTCCAGCGTGGTGAACCCTGATGCCAGGAACTGGTTCTTGTATTGGCTCATCTTGATGGAGTCCAGCCAATCACCGATGGAGATGAACAGGGGGTAGTCCGGCATGTCCTCCAGTGATTCTGGGAAACTGAGTTTATACAGAGAGAAAGTCAATGGGAGATATGAGAGAAAGACTGAGCAGGTGGAGCTAAATGCTTATGTTACTAGCTCCTAACAGTGTAGTATAATGTATATGTTACTAGCTCCTAACAGTGTAGTATAATGTATATGTTACTAGCTCCTAACAGTGTAGTATAATGATGTTACTAGCTCCTAACAGTGTAGTATAATGTTGATGTTACTAGCTCCTAACAGTGTAGTATAATGTATATGTTACTAGCTCCTAACAGTGTAGTATAATATTGATGTTACTAGCTCCTAACAGTGTAGTATAATGTTGATGTTACTAGCTCCTAACAGTGTAGTATAATGTATATGTTACTAGCTCCTAACAGTGTAGTATAATGTATATGTTACTAGCTCCTAACAGTGTAGTATAATGTTGATGTTACTAGCTCCTAACAGTGTAGTATAATGTATATGTTACTAGCTCCTAACAGTGTAGTATAATGTATATGTTACTAGCTCCTAACAGTGTAGTATAATGTTGATGTTACTAGCTCCTAACAGTGTAGTATAATGTTGATGTTACTAGCTCCTAACAGTGTAGTATAATGTTGATGTTACTAGCTCCTAACAGTGTAGTATAATGTATATGTTACTATCTCCTAACAGTGTAGTATAATGTTGATGTTACTAGCTCCTAACAGTGTAGTATAATGTATATGTTACTAGCTCCTAACAGTGTAGTATAATGTATATGTTACTAGCTCCTAACAGTGTAGTATAATGTATATGTTACTAGCTCCTAACAGTGTAGTATAATGATGATGTTACTAACTCCTAACAGTGTAGTATAATGTTGATGTTACTAGCTCCTAACAGTGTAGTATAATGTATATGTTACTAGCTCCTAACAGTGTAGTATAATGTATATGTTACTAGCTCCTAACAGTGTAGTATAATGATGTTACTAGCTCCTAACAGTGTAGTATAATGTATATGTTACTAGCTCCTAACAGTGTAGTATAATGTATATGTTACTAGCTCCTAACAGTGTAGTATAATGTATATGTTACTAGCTCCTAACAGTGTAGTATAATGTATATGTTACTATCTCCTAACAGTGTAGTATAATGTTGATGTTACCAGCTCCTAACAGTGTAGTATAATGTATATGTTACTAGCTCCTAACAGTGTAGTATAATGTATATGTTACTAGCTCCTAACAGTGTAGTATAATGATGTTACTAGCTCCTAACAGTGTAGTATAATGTATATGTTACTAGCTCCTAACAGTGTAGTATAATGTATATGTTACTAGCTCCTAACAGTGTAGTATAATGTATATGTTACTAGCTCCTAACAGTGTAGTATAATGTATATGTTACTAGCTCCTAACAGTGTAGTATAATGTTGATGTTACTAGCTCCTAACAGTGTAGTATAATGATGTTACTAGCTCCTAACAGTGTAGTATAATGTTGATGTTACTAGCTCCTAACAGTGTAGTATAATGTATATGTTACTAGCTCCTAACAGTGTAGTATAATGTTGATGTTACTAGCTCCTAACAGTGTAGTATAATGTTGATGTTACTAGCTCCTAACAGTGTAGTATAATGTTGATGTTACTAGCTCCTAACAGTGTAGTATAATGTATATGTTACTATCTCCTAACAGTGTAGTATAATGTTGATGTTACTAGCTCCTAACAGTGTAGTATAATGTATATGTTACTAGCTCCTAACAGTGTAGTATAATGTATATGTTACTAGCTCCTAACAGTGTAGTATAATGTATATGTTACTAGCTCCTAACAGTGTAGTATAATGATGATGTTACTAACTCCTAACAGTGTAGTATAATGTTGATGTTACTAGCTCCTAACAGTGTAGTATAATGTATATGTTACTAGCTCCTAACAGTGTAGTATAATGTATATGTTACTAGCTCCTAACAGTGTAGTATAATGATGTTACTAGCTCCTAACAGTGTAGTATAATGTATATGTTACTAGCTCCTAACAGTGTAGTATAATGTATATGTTACTAGCTCCTAACAGTGTAGTATAATGTATATGTTACTAGCTCCTAACAGTGTAGTATAATGTATATGTTACTATCTCCTAACAGTGTAGTATAATGTTGATGTTACCAGCTCCTAACAGTGTAGTATAATGTATATGTTACTAGCTCCTAACAGTGTAGTATAATGTATATGTTACTAGCTCCTAACAGTGTAGTATAATGATGTTACTAGCTCCTAACAGTGTAGTATAATGTATATGTTACTAGCTCCTAACAGTGTAGTATAATGTATATGTTACTAGCTCCTAACAGTGTAGTATAATGTATATGTTACTAGCTCCTAACAGTGTAGTATAATGTATATGTTACTAGCTCCTAACAGTGTAGTATAATGTTGATGTTACTAGCTCCTAACAGTGTAGTATAATGATGTTACTAGCTCCTAACAGTGTAGTATAATGTTGATGTTACTAGCTCCTAACAGTGTAGTATAATGTATATGTTACTAGCTCCTAACAGTGTAGTATAATGTATATGTTACTAGCTCCTAACAGTGTAGTATAATGTATATGTTACTAGCTCCTAACAGTGTAGTATAATGTTGATGTTACTAGCTCCTAACAGTGTAGTATAATGATGTTACTAGCTCCTAACAGTGTAGTATAATGTTGATGTTACTAGCTCCTAACAGTGTAGTATAATGTTGATGTTACTAGCTCCTAACAGTGTAGTATAATGATGATGTTACTAGCTCCTAACAGTTTTGATATGTGATGAGAGAAGGACAGTATACCGTCTAGCCATACACGGTCGATCCAGGGGCTGAACCTGTTTTTAATTCTCAATTTCTTTATGGGGGCGTCTTTTCTTTTGCTCTGGTGCTGTCTGACAGCTGATAGGCTCTCTGTATTCTGTGAGGATCTGCTCTGGTGCTGTCTGACAGCTGATAGGCTCTCTGTATTCTGTGAGGATCTGCTCTGGTGCTGTCTGACAGCTGATAGGCTGTACTGTATTCTGTGAGGATCTGCTCTGGTGCTGTCTGACAGCTGATAGGCTGTACTGTATTCTGTGAGGATCTGCTCTGGTGCTGTCTGACAGCTGATAGGCTCTCTGTATTCTGTGAGGATCTGCTCTGGTGCTGTCTGACAGCTGATAGGCTGTACTGTATTCTGTGAGGATCTGCTCTGGTGCTGTCTGACAGCTGATAGGCTGTACTGTATTCTGTGAGGATCTGCTCTGGTGCTGTCTGACAGCTGATAGGCTGTACTGTATTCTGTGAGGATCTGCTCTGGTGCTGTCTGACAGCTGATAGGCTGTACTGTATTCTGTGAGGATCTGCTCTGGTGCTGTCTGACAGCTGATAGGCTCTCTGTATTCTGTGAGGATCTGCTCTGGTGCTGTCTGACAGCTGATAGGCTGTACTGTATTCTGTGAGGATCTGCTCTGGTGCTGTCTGACAGCTGATAGGCTGTACTGTATTCTGTGAGGATCTGCTCTGGTGCTGTCTGACAGCTGATAGGCTCTCTGTATTCTGTGAGGATCTGCTCTGGTGCTGTCTGACAGCTGATAGGCTGTACTGTATTCTGTGAGGATCTGCTCTGGTGCTGTCTGACAGCTTATAGGCTGTACTGTATTCTGTGAGGATCTGCTCTGGTGCTGTCTGACAGCTGATAGGCTCTCTGTATTCTGTGAGGATCTGCTCTGGTGCTGTCTGACAGCTGATAGGCTGTACTGTATTCTGTGAGGATCTGCTCTGGTGCTGTCTGACAGCTGATAGGCTGTACTGTATTCTGTGAGGATCTGCTCTGGTGCTGTCTGACAGCTGATAGGCTCTCTGTATTCTGTGATGAGATGCACTGGTGGGTCCACTAGTGTTAGCTGACTACTGGGCTTAGAGTTAGGGTTAAGAGTCAGGGTCAGAGGTTACGGGTCAGGGTTAGGGTCAGAAGTTAGGTTAGTGGTTAGTTTAGGGTCGGCGGTTAGGGGTCAGAGGTTATGGGTCAGGGTTTACCTGTGTACATGGTCCACCAGTGTCAGTAGACTACTAGAGTTAGAGTTAGGGTCAGGGTTAGGGTCAGAAGTTAGGGGTCAGGGTTTAGGGTTAGGGTTGGGGGTTAGGGACGGTGGTTAGGGGTCAGAGGTTAGGGTCAGAAGTCAGGGTCAGAGGTTAGGGGTCAGGGGTTACCTGTGTACGTGATCCACCAGTGGCAGTAGACTACTGGGGTTCCTGATGAGTTTATCCAGGAAGCAGACCACGCTGTTGAAGTGAGGTCTCTGACCTCTGTCCTTCTGCCAGCAATGGAGCATCAACTGGTGTAAAACCACAGGACAGCCCATGGGGGCAGGGAGACGGTAGCCCTCCTCTATAGACAGGATCACCTGTAATATAATAACATGATAATATACAGTATATAACTATATCATCAACTGGTGTAAAACCACAGAAAAGCCCATGGGGCAGGGAGACGGTAGCCCTCCTCTATAGACAGGATCACCTGACAGGACAGCCCACGGGGGCAGGGAGACGGTAGCCCTCCTCTATAGACAGGATCACCTGACAGGGAAGAGGTCATGGGTTACACTCAGGTCAAAGGTCAAACACAAACACCTTTTCACTTGGAGCTTCTCAGCATGGAGTGACCATATAGAATTCCAAATGATGGTGAAACTTCCACCTATCAGAGGGCAAGATAGATCTATTGTTACCATAATGATAAAACAAGATCTCCACAAGTGCAGAGGGTCTAGGGGTCCATTTGGGATTTGGCCATGGAACACCATAACTCACATCCTGATTGGACATCTCCCAGTACGGTCTCTCCCCATATGACATCACTTCCCACATTACGATGCCGTAGCTCCAGGCGTCGGAGGCTGAAGAGAACTTCCTGTAGGCGATGGCCTCGGGAGCTGTCCAGCGTATGGGGATCTTACCCCCCTGGACAGAAGACAGAAATAAAACCTTGGTCACGTCTCAAACAGCACCTTTATAATGCACTTCCTTTGACCAGGGTCCTATGTGCCGAAGTCAGACACCTTACACACACACACACACACACACACACACACACACACACACACACACACACACACACTCCTTACCATGGTGGTATATGCAGATTCAGGGTGCTCCTCCAGGACTCTGGACAGGCCGAAGTCAGACACCTTGCACACCAGACCCTCATCTACCAGGATGTTGCGTGCGGCCAGGTCACGGTGCACGTAGCCCATGTCAGACAGGTAGGCCATTCCTGACGCCACGCCATGCAGCATCCCCGCCAGCTGGATCACTGTGAAGTGGCCATCATGCTTCTGGAGAGGGGAAGAGAGAGAGAATGAGAGAGTGAGAGGACAAATGACCCCTATGGCCTAGAGTATCTGTAGTATACAGTTTGTATAGGAGTCAAGCAGTCTAACCCTCAGAAAAGAGTCAAGGGATGCGTTGTCCATGTATTCCACCACTATCATCACAGGTCTGCCTGGGGAAAAGACAGACACAGTCATTACTTAACCGGCTAAAAGCACCCCTGAAAAAGGACATGTCACTGTCCTCATTTAAAATCAAGATTAAATATGGTGTTCCACAAGGCTCAGTGCTGGGTCCACTATAGTTGACTTAATGATACTTATTATCACATATCATAGACTATGCTACTATACTGACGATACGTAAGTATTCTCTTACTCTTGGTGACGACTCCTTCCAGCCGTATGATGTTGGGATTGTCAAACTGTCCCATGATGGAGGCCTCTCTGAGGAAGTCTCTTCTCTGGCGCTCCACGTACCCCCCCTTCAGGGTTTTAATGGCCACCGGGATCTCCTTCTGACCTGGGGTACGCAGACGCCCACTGCACACCTCCCCAAACTCACCTGGAGGAGGACAGGTACACACATTAACATGTGAGTCATTTAGCAGACTCTTATCCAGAGTCACTTACAGGCAATGCATTCAACTAGAGGTTCAGGAGTAAAAATCTACCAACCACATATCAGTTATTTAAGTAGTACCTTCTTTGAAATAGCTAGTCAGCAAACCAAGCATGAGCCAGCAGAACCTCATTGGCTTAGACAGGTCACTGTCTATAGTACCTAAGTTAGAGTGAATAATGTCTAGTGGGAAGATTCCCCCCTCTGATGAATCTCACAACTGACCTACTGTATCTGTATCTACTTTCCCACAGTGAGCTGATGACTAGATACACCTAAACACAGTGTCCACCAGATGGCAGTCACGTTACTTAAAACACAGGACCAGGACTGGGGGAAACCCTCAATAACATTACACTGCTGGGGGAAACCCTAAATAACATTCCACTGCTGGGGAAACCCTTAATAACATTCCACTGCTGGGGGAAACCCTTAATAACATTCCACTGCTGGGGGAAACCCAATAACATTCCACTGCTGGGGGAAACCCTTAATAACATTCCACTGCTGGGGAAACCCTTAATAACATTCCACTGCTGGGGGAAACCCAATAACATTCCACTGCTGGGGAAACCCTTAATAACATTCCACTGCTGGGGGAAACCCTCAATAACATTCCACTGCTGGGGAAACCCTCAATAACATTCCACTGCTGGGGGAAACCCTCAATAACATTCCACTGCTGGGGGAAACCCAATAACATTCCACTGCTGGGGGAAACCCTTAATAACATTCCACTGCTGGGGGAAACCCAATAACATTCCACTGCTGGGGAAACCCTTAATAACATTCCACTGCTGGGGGAAACCCAATAACATTCCACTGCTGGGGGAAACCCTTAATAACATTCCACTGCTGGGGGAAACCCAATAACATTCCACTGCTGGGGAAACCCTCAATAACATTCCACTGCTGGGGGAAACCCTCAATAACATTCCACTGCTGGGGAAAACCCAATAACATTCCACTGCTGGGGGAAACCCAATAACATTCCACTGCTGGGGAAACCCTCAATAACATTCCACTGCTGGGGGAAACCCTCAATAACATTCCACTGCTGGGGGAAACCCTCAATAACATTCCACTGCTGGGGGAAACCCTCAATAACATTCCACTGCTGGGGAAACCCTCAATAACATTCCACTGCTGGGGAAAACCCTCAATAACATTCCACTGCTGGGGAAACCCTCAATAACATTCCACTGCTGGGGGAAACCCTCAATAACATTCCACTGCTGGGGGAAACCCTCAATAACATTCCACTGCTGGGGAACCCCCCCCCCCCCTCTCTAATCAAACCCTAATCCTTTAGCTCTCTGAAACGAAGATGATGATGATGATGATGATGATGATGATGACAGTTTTAAGTCCCAGTCCCAGTTACTGTCAGTACATCCCATAAAAGGAGATGTTTCATGATCTTTATATGACAGGGGACATGTTACTAGAGGGATGTTTCATGATCTTTATATGACATGGGACATGTTACTAGAGGGATGTTTCATGATCTTTATATGACAGGGGACATGTGACTAGAGGGATGTTTCATGATCTTTATATGACATGGGACATGTGACTAGAGGGATGTTTCATGATCTTTATATGACAGGGGACATGTGACTAGAGGGATGTTTCATGATCTTTATATGACATGGGACATGTGACTAGAGGGATGTTTTATGATCTTTATATGACAGGGGACATGTGACTAGGGGGATGTTTCATGATCTTTATATGACAGGGGACATGTGACTATAGTTATCCTATATAACTACTGTCCATACTGTCTATACACACCATCCTATATAACTACTGTCCATACTGTCTATACACACCATCCTATATAACTACTGTCCATACTGTCTATACACACCATCCTATATAACTACTGTCTATACACACCATCCTATATAACTACTGTCCATACTGTCTATACACACCATCCTATATAACTACTGTCCATACTGTCTATACACACCAACCTCTATAACTACTGTCCATACTGTCTATACACACCATCCTATATAACTACTGTCTATACACACCATCCTATATAACTACTGTCTATACACACCATCCTATATAACTACTGTCCATACTGTCTATACACACCATCCTATATAACTACTGTCCATACTGTCTATACACACCAACCTCTATAACTACTGTCCATACTGTCTATACACACCATCCTATATAACTACTGTCTATACACACCATCCTATATAACTACTGTCTATACACACCATCCTATATAACTACTGTCTATACACACCATCCTATATAACTACTGTCCATACTGTCTATACACACCATCCTATATAACTACTGTCTATACTGTCTATACACACCATCCTATATAACTACTGTCCATACTGTCTATACACACCATCCTATATAACTACTGTCTATACTGTCTATACACACCATCCTATATAACTACTGTCCATACTGTCTATACACACCATCCTATATAACTACTGTCTATACACACCATCCTATATAACTACTGTCTATACACACCATCCTATATAACTACTGTCTATACTGTCTATACACACCATCATATATAACTACTGTCTATACTGTCTATACACACCATCCTATATAACTACTGTCCATACTGTCTATACACACCATCCTATATAACTACTGTCCATACTGTCTATACACACCATCCTATATAACTACTGTCTATACACACCATCCTATATAACTACTGTCCATACTGTCTATACACACCATCCTATATAACTACTGTCTATACACACCATCCTATATAACTACTGTCCATACTGTCTATACACACCATCCTATATAACTACTGTCCATACTGTCTATACACACCATCCTATATAACTACTGTCTATACACACCATCCTATATAACTACTGTCTATACTGTCTATACATACCATCCTATATAACTACTGTCTATACACACCATCCTATATAACTACTGTCTATACTGTCTATACACACCATCCTATATAACTACTGTCCATACTGTCTATACACACCATCCTATATAACTACTGTCTATACACACCATCCTATATAACTACTGTCTATACTGTCTATACATACCATCCTATATAACTACTGTCTATACACACCATCCTATATAACTACTGTCCATACTGTCTATACACACCATCCTATATAACTACTGTCTATACACACCATCCTATATAACTACTGTCTATACTGTCTATACACACCATCCTATATAACTACTGTCTATACACACCATCCTATATAACTACTGTCCATACTGTCTATACACACCATCCTATATAACTACTGTCCATACTGTCTATACACACCATCCTATATAACTACTGTCTATACACACCATCCTATATAACTACTGTCTATACACACCATCCTATATAACTACTGTCCATACTGTCTATACACACCATTCTATATAACTACTGTCCATACTGTCTATACACACCATCCTATATAACTACTGTCCATACTGTCTATACACACCAACCTCTATAAC
>CM042419.1:11431969-11519469 GCA_023634145.1 Thymallus thymallus
AGGGTGGGCAGGGAGAGGAGAGGGACAGAAGTGAGAGAGGAGGGAGGGAGAGGAGTGGGACAGAAGTGAGAGAGGTAGGGAGGGAGAAGAGAGGGAGGTGAGAGAAGGGAGGGAGGGAGGGAGGGAGGGAGGGAGGGAGGGGAGAGGGACAGAAGTGAAATAGGGAGGGAGGGAGGGAGGGAGGGAGGGGAGAGGGACAGAAGTGAGAGGGGAGGGAGGGAGGGAGAAGGACAGAAGTGAGAGGGGAGGGAGGGAGGTCGAAGGACAGAAGTGAGAGAGGGGAGGGAGCGAGAGGAGAGGGACAGAAGTGAGAGGGGAGGGAGGGAGGGAGGGAGGGAGGGAGGGAGGGAGGGAGGGAGGGAGAGGAGAGGGACAGAAGTGAGAGGGGAGGGAGGGGAGATGGACAGAAGTGAGAGGGGAGGGAGGGGGGAGGGAGGGAGGACGGGAGGGACAAAAGTGAGAGTTGATGGAGGGAGGGAGAAGGACAGAAGTGAGAGAAGTGAGGGAGGGAGGGATTTATCATGTTTGTATAAGTGAAAAGGGATTATTAGGTAGTACTCTGCTTCAGGAAACTAGGAGATCATTATCAAGGCGTTATTAGGTAGTACTCTGCTGCAGGAAACTAGGAGATCATTATCAAGGCATTATTAGGTAGTACTCTGCTGCAGGAAACTAGGAGATCATTATCAAGGCGTTATTAGGTAGTACTCTGCTGCAGGAAACTAGGAGATCATTATCAAGGCATTATTAGGTAGTACTCTGCTGCAGGAAACTAGGAGATCATTATCAAGGCATTATTAGGTAGTACTCTGCTTCAGGAAACTAGGAGATCATTATCAAGGCGTTATTAGGTAGTACTCTGCTTCAGGAAACTAGGAGATCATTATCAAGGCATTATTAGGTAGTACTCTGCTTCAGGAAACTAGGAGATCATTATCAAGGCATTATTAGGTAGTACTCTGCTATAGGAAACTAGGAGATCATTATCAAGGCATTATTAGGTAGTACTCTGCTTCAGGAAACTAGGAGATCATTATCAAGGCGTTATTAGGTAGTACTCTGCTTCAGGAAACTAGGAGATCATTATCAAGGCATTATTAGGTAGTACTCTGCTTCAGGAAACTAGGAGATCATTATCAAGGCGTTATTAGGTAGTACTCTGCTGCAGGAAACTAGGATAATATTGTGTGGCTCATGTTTGAGGCAGCATTTAAAGAATGGTTTGTGCTGCTAACCCTGTTCCATACAGGAGAGGTCATGAGCACATTCAACGCTATGAGGCCATACTGTAGCTGTATCTGCATCATTGCTTCCCTCCTCTTTTCTGGGAATAAACCCTCCTATGGCGATGATCTGACACCAGGAAGATACTGTCTCATGGGAACTCTCTCTCTCTCCCCCTCTCTCTCTCTCCCCCTCTCTCTCTCTCTCTCTCTCTCTTCATTCTTCTTATCTCTCTAGGACTAAGGTATCCTTTAGCCGTTGCCTTGACTACATAGTGGTGATGATTGATTCTCAGAGTCTATAGAATGAGTCTAGGTTATTGTTAGTAGGGGTGCCAGGTAGGTTGTGCTACCAGGTTATTGTTTGTAGGGGTGCCAGGTAGGTTGTGCTACCAGGTTATTGTTTGTAGGGGTGCCAGGTAGGTTGTGCTACCAGGTTATTGTTTGTAGGGGTGCCAGGTAGGTTGTGCTACCAGGTTATTGTTTGTAGGGGTGCCAGGTAGGTTGTGCTACCAGGTTATTGTTTGTAGGGGTGCCAGGTAGGTTGTGCTACCAGGTTATTGTTTGTTAGGGGTGCCAGGTAGGTTGTGCTACCAGGTTATTGTTTGTAGGGGTGCCAGGTAGGTTGTGCTACCAGGTTATTGTTTGTAGGGGTGCCAGGTAGGTTGTGCTACCAGGTTATTGTTTGTAGGGGTGCCAGGTAGGTTGTGCTACCAGGTTATTGTTTGTAGGGGTGCCAGGTAGGTTGTGCTACCAGGTTATTGTTTGTAGAGGTGCCAGGTAGGTTGTGCTACCAGGTTATTGTTTGTAGGGGTGCCAGGTAGGTTGTGCTACCAGGTTATTGTTTGTAGGGGTGCCAGGTAGGTTGTGCTACCAGGTTATTGTTTGTAGGGGTGCCAGGTAGGTTGTGCTACCAGGTTATTGTTTGTAGGGGTGCCAGGTAGGTTGTGCTACCAGAGAAAATGTTGACTTCTCCTTTTTGTTTGTGAGGGAATGAGGCCCGTCTGGTCCGTCAAGTCTACACCAATACAAATAAACTTTTCATAAACCCTTAAAACATTGGAAATAACTTCAAAACCACTGTTCTTTGTATTTGTTGTACTATCACAATAATACAATACTGGGGCTCCACAGGGGTGATGCTCAGCCCCCTCCAGTACTCCCTGTTCTGGGGCTCCACAGGGGTGATGCTCAGCCCCCTCCAGTACTCCCTGTTCTGGGGCTCCACAGGGGTGATGCTCAGCCCCCTCCAGTACTCCCTGTTCTGGGGCTCCACAGGGGTGATGCTCAGCCCCCTCCAGTACTCCCTGTTCTGGGGCTCCACAGGGGTGATGCTCAGCCCCCTTCCAGTACTCCCTGTTCTGGGGCTCCACAGGGGTGATGCTCAGCCCCCTCCAGTACTCCCTGTTCTGGGGCTCCACAGGGGTGATGCTCAGCCCCCTCCAGTACTCCCTGTTCTGGGGCTCCACAGGGGTGATGCTCAGCCCCCTCCAGTACTCCCTGTTCTGGGGCTCCACAGGGGTGATGCTCAGCCCCCTCCAGTACTCCCGACTGCAGGGCCAAGCCCGCCTCCAACTCAATCATCAAGTTTGCAGATGACACAACAGTAGTAGGCTTGATTACCAACAACGACAGGGAGGTGGTGAGGGCTCTGGGAGGGTGGTGCCAGGAAAATAACTTCTCACTCAACGTCAACAAAACAAAGGAAATGATCGTGGACTTCAGGAAACAGCAGAGGGAGCACCCCCTGATCCACATCGACGGGACCGCAGTGGAGAAGATGAAAAGGTGGAAAGCTTTAAGTTCCTCGGTATACACATCACTGACAAACTGAAATGGTCCACCCACACAGACATTGTGGTGAAGAAGGCGCAACAGGAGGCTAAAGAAATTTGGCTTGGCACCTAAAACCCTCACAAACATTTACAGATGCACAATTGAGAGCATCCTGTCGGGCTGTATCACCGCAACTGCACTGCTGTCACGACTCCCTCCGAAGTCGCCCTCCCTACTGGTTTGGGCGGCTTTCGGAGACCAACGTCACCGGCCTTCTAGCTGCCGCCGCTCCCCATGTCATTTTCCATTAGTCTTGTCTTGTCTCTTTTCACACCTGGTTTAGATTCCATCATCATCATGTGTATATAAACCCTCTGCTCCCTCCATGATCTTTGTGCGTTATTGTTGTTTGTCAGATCTTGATTGGATTCTCGTTCTCTCCGGGCATTGTGCGCCCGTGTTTGTTTCCGGGCCTTGTCGTACCTACAGTGGGGAGAACAAGTATTTGATACACTGCCGATTTTGCAGGTTTTCCCACTTACAAAGCATGTAGAAGTCTGTAATTTTTATCATAGGTACTCTTCAACTGTGAGTGACGGAATCTAAAACAAAAATCCAGAAAATCACATTGTATGATTTTTAAGTAATTTATTTGCATTTTATTGCATGACATAAGTATTTGATACATCAGAAAAGCAGAACTTAATATTTGGTACAGAAACCTTTGTTTGCAATTACAGAGATCATACGTTTCCTGTAGTTCTTGACCAGGTTTGCACACACTGCAGCAGGGATTTTGGCCCACTCCTCCATACAGATCCTTCAGGTTTCGGGGCTGTTGCTGGGCAATACGGACTTTCAGCTCCCTCCAAAGATTTTCTATTGGGTTCAGGTCTGGAGACTGGCTAGGCCACTCCAGGACCTTGAGATGCTTCTTACAGAGCCACTCCTTAGTTGCCCTGGCTGTGTGTTTTGGGTCGTTGTCATGCTGGAAGACTCAGCCACGACCCATCTTCAATGCTTTTACTGAGGGAAGGAGGTTGTTGGCCAAGATCTCGCGATACATGGCCCCATCCATCCTCCCCTCAATACGGTGCAGTCGTCCTGTCCCCTTTGCAGAAAAGCATCCCCAAAGAATGATGTTTCCACCTCCATGCTTCACGGTTGGGATGGTGTTCTTGGGGTTGTACTCATCCTTCTTCTTCCTCCAAACACGGCGAGTGGAGTTTAGACCAAAAAGCTATATTTTTGTCTCATCAGACCACATGACCTTCTCCCATTCCTCCTCTGGATCATCCAGATGGTCATTGGCAAACTTCAGACGGGCCTGGACATGCGCTGGCTTGAGCAGGGGGACCTTGCGTGCGCTGCAGGATTTTAATCCATGACGGCGTAGTGTGTTACTAATGGTTTTCTTTGAGACTGTGGTCCCAGCTCTCTTCAGGTCATTGACCAGGTCCTGCTGTGTAGTTCTGGGCTGATCCCTCACCTTCCTCATGATCATTGATGCCCCACGAGATGAGATCTTGCATGGTGCCCCAGACCGAGGGAGATTGACCTTCATCTTGAACTTCTTCCATTTTCTAATAATTGCGCCAACAGTTGTTGCCTTCTCACCAAGCTGCTTGCCTATTGTCCTGTAGCCCATCCCAGCCTTGTGCAGGTCTGTGAGAGCCATAATTCTTACTGGTTGGTAGGTGATCAAATACTTATGTCATGCAATAAAATGCAAATTAATTATTTAAAAATCATACAATGTGATTTTCTGGATTTTTATTTTAGATTCCGTCTCTCACAGTTGAAGTGTACCTATGATAAAAATTACAGACCTCTACATGCTTGTAAGTGGGAAAACCTGCAAAATCGGCAGTGTATCAAATACTTGTTCTCCCCACTGTATGTATTATATTTGAAGATAGACGCTGTTTCTCCGTCTGCTCTCGTGTGAATATTAAACTACATTCCATTTGGATATTCTCTCCTGCGCCTGACTTCCTCACACCCACTACATCTTGACAGAATAACGCACCCAAGTAAGGAATGGAGTCAGCAGGAGCAAGTCCCACAGCAGGAGTAGAGGAACGCGTCCGGGAGCACTCCTCCATGCTCCACAGCCTTGGCGCGGCGATGAACCAACGCGGGCTGGATCGAGGGAGGAGACGTGTTGGACAACTTCTGGGAGTTCGCTCACCGCTTCCGGGCGGTTTTCGACCATCCACCAGAGGGAAGAGAGGAAGGCGAGCGCCTGTTCCACCTGAGGCAGGGGACGAGGAGCGACGGGGTCAGGGTGGAACGACCGGGCCCTAATCGACCATTACCGCTGCAGTCTGCGCGAGGACGTTGCTGCTCTCAGGGAGACTGGGGGAGGAGTTACCCAGTGCACCTCGTGCGGCCGCAGAGGACACACTGCTGGGCGATGTCGTGGAGGATCCTCTGGGTATGGACAGTGCATTTGCCAAGAAGTTAAGTATCCCCTCTGTTCCCCTGTCAAGGCCCCTTCCCCTTGACAGGAGACCATTAGTCCAGACCATGTCTCTACCGTGCGCATCCCCCCTGAATACCTCAATTTAGCTCTTGCCTTCTCTAAAAAGAAGGCGACTCATTTACCACCTCATCGTCAGGGGGATGGTGCGATAAAGCTCTAGGTAGATGCTCCACTTCCCAGGAGTCATGTGTTTCCCCTGTCGCAGGCGGAGACAGAGGCTATGGAAAAATGTCTCTGAATCCCTGCGTCAGGGGTTCATACGGCCCTCCACTTCACTCATTTACCACCTCATCGTCAGGGGGATGGTGCGATAAAGCTCTAGGTAGATGCTCCACTTCCCAGGAGTCATGTGTTTCCCCTGTCGCAGGCGGAGACAGAGGCTATGGAAACATGTCTCTGAATCCCTGCGTCAGGGGTTCATACGGCCCTCCACTTCACCCGCCTCCTCAAGTTAATTTTTTGTGAAGAAGAAGGAGGGGGGTCTGCACCCGTGTATTGACTATCAGGGGTATCAACCAGATCACTGTGAAGTACAAAAAAAAGGTAGGCTCTCAAGAGAAGACAGGCTTTGTGCACACTGCCCACAAAATGAGATGGCAACTGAGTTGCACTTCCTAAACTCCTGCCAAATGTATGGCCATATTAGAGACACATATTTCCCTCAGATTACACAGACCCGAAAATCATTTGAAAACAGACCCAATTTTGATAAACTCCCATATCTACTGGGTGAAACACCAGTGTGCATCACAGCAGCAAGATGTGTGACCTGTTGCCACAAGAAAAGGGCAACCAGTGAAGAACAAACACCATGTAAATACAACCCATATTTATTTATTTATGTTTACTCTGCATTCTTTAATGTTTATTTCACTTTGTTTTTATCTATTTAACTTGCAACGTTGACATACAGTATGTTTCCCGTGCCAATAAAGTCCATTGAATAGAATTGAGAGAGAAAGCAAGAGAAAGAGGAGAAGAGGAGAAGAAGAGAAGAGGAGAAGAGGAGAAGAGGAGAAGAAGAGAAGTGGAGGAGAAGAGGAGAAGAGGAGAGGAGGGGAGGAGGAGAGGAGGAGGAGAAGAGGAGAGGAGAAGAAGAGGAGGAGGAGAGGAGGAGAGGAGGGGAGGAGGAGAGGAGAAGAGGAGGAGGAGAGGAGAGTAGGAGAGTAGGAGAGGAGAGGAGAGGAGAGGAGAGGAGAGGAGAGGAGAGGAGAGGAGAGGAGAGGAGAGGAGAGGAGAGGAGAGGAGAGGAGAGGAGAGGAGAGGAGAGGAGAGGAGAGGAGAGGAGAGGAGAGGAGAATAGGAGGAGAGGAGGAGAGGAGGAGAGGAGAAGAGGAGAGGAGGAGAGGAGGAGAGGAGAAGAGGAGGAGAGGAGAGGAGGAGAGGAGGAGAGGAGGAGAGGATAAGAGGAGAGGAGGAGAGGAGAGGAGGAGAGGAGGAGAGGAGGAGGAGAGGAGGAGAGGAGGAGAGGAGAAGAGGAGAGGAGGAGAGGAGGAGAGGAGGAGAGGAGGAGAGGAGAAGAGGAGGAGAGGAGAGGAGAGGAGGAGAGGAGGAGAGGAGGAGAGGAGGAGAGGAGGAGAGGAGGAGAGGAGAGGAGGAGGAGAGGAGGAGAGGAGGGGAGGAGGAGAGGAGAGGAGGAGAAGAAGAGGAGGAGGAGAGGAGAGGAGGAGAGGAGAAGAGGAGGAGAGGAGGAGAGGAGAGGAGGAGGAGGAGGAGAGGAGAAGAGGAGAAGAGGAGGAGAGGAGAGGAGGTGAAGAGGAGGAGAGGAGAGGAGGAGAGGAGGAGAGGAGGAGAGGAGGAGAGGAGAAGAGGAGAGGAGGAGAGGAGAGGAGGAGAGGAGGAGAGGAGGAGAGGAGGAGAGGAGGAGAGGAGGAGAAGAGGAGAAGAGGAGAGGAGGAGAGGAGGAGAGGAGAAGAGGAGGAGAGGAGAGGAGGAGAGGAGGAGAGGAGAAGAGTAGGAGAGGAGGAGAGGAGGAGAGGAGGAGAGGGGAGGAGAGGAGAGGGGAGGGCTGACAGCTCCATTTTGATGAGTCAATCCCAACCGCTGAATAAAGTGATGGGAACGGCAGAGCAAGCTGTTTCTCAGCCTACAACAGGAGAGAATATTTCCATTAAAAATGTTTCCTTTCCCAGGCTACCTTGATTAGCTTCCCTATCCCTGTACGCTCTGAATGTGTGTGTGTGTATGTTGCACAATGTGTTCACCCATAATGAGGGCTCCACCAGGCAGCATAATATAACATATGCAGCACTTCTCACAACCATTATGAACCATTGTGCAATTTGTGCTTAGGTCTGGGTTATTATAAAGTGGTACCTATTGATGTCTAGAATAAAACCCAGACAGCAAAGCCAGGTTCAATAATACCAAGAGGAAAATTCCATGGCCCCTAATTGGTTCCTGAGATACCATGATTAGTTCAACCACATATTTAACTACAACAAGAAAGTGAAGGTGCTATGTACAATCCTCTTTGGTCCATGGGTGCGTCCCAAATAACCAGAGCAGTCTCTTTAGGAAGAGAGGACCACACACACACCACACATGTGGTAGTTACAATTACACCCCCCCCCCCAGAGGAGAGGAGAGGAGAGGAGAGGAGAGGAGAGGGGAGGGGAGGGGAGGGGAGGGGAGAGGAGAGGAGAGGAGAGGAGAGGAGAGGAGAGGAGAGGAGAGGAGAGGAGAGGAGAGGAGAGGAGAGGGGAGGGGAGGGGAGGGGAGGGGAGAGGAGAGGAGAGGAGAGGAGAGGAGAGGAGAGGAGAGGAGAGGAGAGGAGAGGAGAGGAGAGGAGAGGAGAGGAGAGGAGAGGAGAGGAGAGGGGAGGGGAGGGGAGGGGAGGGGAGGGGAGAGGAGAGTTCTGCTATACTACTATACTGTATACTTGTGGGCTGCAGCAGTCATTTCCCAAATTCTGGTCAGTAGTAACAGTGATGTTAGCCAGGGGTCTGGTCAGTAGTAGTGATGTTAGCCAGGGGTCTGGTCAGTACTCACCAGTCTGGTCAGTAGTAGTGATGTTAGCCAGGGGTCTGGTCAGTACTCACCAGTCTGGTCAGTAGTAACAGTGATGTTAGCCAGGGGTCTGGTCATTACTCACCAGTCTGGTCAGTAGTAACAGTGATGTTAGCCAGGGGTCTGGTCATTACTCACCAGTCTGGTCAGTAGTAACAGTGATGTTAGCCAGGGGTCTGGTCAGTAGTAGTGATGTTAGCCAGGGGTCTGGTCAGTACTCACCAGTCTGGTCAGTAGTAACAGTGATGTTAGCCAGGGGTCTGGTCATTACTCACCAGTCTGGTCAGTAGTAACAGTGATGTTAGCCAGGAGTCTGGTCAGTAGTAGTGATGTTAGCCAGGGGTCTGGTCAGTACTCACCAGTCTGGTCAGTAGTAGTGATGTTAGCCAGGGGTCTGGTCAGTACTCACCAGTCTGGTCAGTAGTAGTGATGTTAGCCAGGGGTCTGGTCAGTACTCACCAGTCTGGTCAGTAGTAGTGATGTTAGCCAGGGGTCTGGTCAGTACTCACCAGTCTGGTCAGTAGTAACAGTGATGTTAGCCAGGGGTCTGGTCATTACTCACCAGTCTGGTCAGTAGTAACAGTGATGTTATCCAGGGGTCTGGTCAGTACTCACCAGTCTGGTCAGTAGTAACAGTGATGTTAGCCAGGGGTCTGGTCATTACTCACCAGTCTGGTCAGTAGTAACAGTGATGTTATCCAGGGGTCTGGTCAGTACTCACCAGTCTGGTCAGTAGTAACAGTGATGTTAGCCAGGGGTCTGGTCAGTACTCACCAGTCTGGTCAGTAGTAACAGTGATGTTAGCCAGGGGTCTGGTCATTACTCACCAGTCTGGTCAGTAGTAACAGTGATGATATCCAGGGGTCTGGTCAGTACTCACCAGTCTGGTCAGTAGTAACAGTGATGTTATCCAGGGGTCTGGTCAGTACTCACCAGTCTGGTCAGTAGTAACAGTGATGTTAGCCAGGGGCCTGGTGTTCTGTCCCAGCCCAGACACTCCATTGACAGTCTCTACATGGAAGGTGTAGTTGGCGTGGGTGGCAAAGTCCAGAACAGCCACCGAGGTCCCGGTGAGGCCCAGGGGGTGTGGTACGAAGCGCAGATCGGCCTCACATGGCTCACAGTCCTCACCACCGGAGGTACCACTACCACAGCGCTGGCACATGATGTTATAGGTGAGGTCCTTCCTGCCACCGCTGTCGCTAGGCGGAGACCAGGTGAGGTACAGAGCCGTCTCATTAATGAGAGAGATCAGGTTCCTGGGGGCCGATGGAGAGCCTGGAGAGAGAGAGGAGGGACGGGAGGAATGAGGGAGGAGGGCAGGAGGTAGGTAGGGAGAGAGAGAGAAAAAGAGAGACCAGAGATACACCCCACCATCTGTGAACAGACTTAATGTTTTCTCCCTTGTTAATGAAACCACCATTAGTGAAGTATTTTCTAAATCCCAAACCACAACCTGCTCCCTTGACCCCTTGACCCCATGCCCACTGCCTTAGTTAAATCATGCCTCCCTGTTCTCTGCCCCCTGGTCGTCAAGTTTGCAAATGTATCCCTCGCATCTGGCATTTTTACTACTTTGAAAACAGTGTCTATATCTCCAATACTGAAGAAACAGGGCCTGGACCCTGAGATCCTCACCAACTACATGCCTACCTCAAACCTCCTCAACTACAGTCCCTGTATCACAAGGTGTCCCACAAGGCTCAGTGTTGGATAAATCATATCTATCTGATAGACAATAGTCTCCCCCAGTCCCTGTATCACAAGGTGTCCCACAAGGCTCAGTGTTGTGTTTACATTCTACCCCTTGGTGAGATGCTCTGTCATTTTGGACTCAGTTGTACACACATCCACATCCAGACAAAACCTAAGTCCACCCTGCCACCCCCTGTTTTTATTTTCTAGGGGGCGGATCAGCTTTTATAGTGAGGATAGATTTTACCTTCTGAATGGATGAGTGAAAATCTATAGTCTGTCACTGAAGACGTGGCCAGTCTAAAGTCTAGTTGTGCTTTACTGATCTACTGAATGCGTTTCATAAGCAATTCTGTCATTTGTAGGAGTCAGCAAGTCTGGTTGAGCCACTTTGCTGAAGATAGCATGCTGATGTATGTATTCTGTGTCTCAGTCTATAGAAGATCCAGGCCTCCTTCATTCATTGCTCGTCTACAAGTTGCCTCATTGACAGCTTGTTGCACGAACCCAGATCTGTACTAATAAACTATTTATCCTCACATCTGAGTTTCTTCAATACCAGAGATAATCATCAGATCACCTTCCATCAATGTAATTGTCTGCATAATTTCCAATTTTCCATATATTTTTTGGTAAATATATACAGTACCAGTCAAAGGTTTGGACACACCTACTCATTCAGGGGTTTCTCTTTATTTTTACTATTTTCTACATTGTAGAATAATAGTGAAGACATCAAAACTATGAAATAACACATATGGAATCATGTAGTAACCAAAAATGTGTTAAACAAATCAAAATATATTATTTGAAGTAGCCACCCTTTGCCTTGATGACAGGTTTGCACACTCTTGGCATTCTCTCAACCAGCTTCACCTGGAATGATTTTCCAACAGTCTTGAAGGAGTTCCCACATATGCTGAACACTTGTTGACTGCTTTTCCTTCACTCTGCGGTCCAACTCATCCCAAACCATCTCAGTTGAGTAGAGGTTAGGTGATTGTGGAGGCCAGGTCATCTGATGCAGCACTCCATCACTCACCTTGGTCAACTAGCCCTTATACAACCTAGAGGTATGTTTTGGGTCATTGTCCTGTTGAAAAACAAATGATAGTCCCACTAAGCGCAAACCAGATGGGATGGTGCATGCGGAGATCATCCCTTCACCTACTCTGCGTCTCACAAAGACACGGCGGTTGGAACAAAAAATCTCAAATTTGGACTCATCAGACCAAAGGACAGATTTCCACCGGTCTAATGTCCATTGCTCGTGTTTCTTGGCCCAAGCAAGTCTCTTCTTCTTATTGGTGTCCTTTAGTAGTGGTTTCTTTGCAGCAGTTCGACCATGAAGGCCTGATTCACACAGTCTCATCTAAACAGTTGATGTTGAGATGTGTCTGTTACTTGAACTCTGTGAAGCATTTATTTGGGTTACAATCTGAGGCTGGTAACTCTAATGGACTTGTCCTCTGCAGCAGAGGTAACTCTGGGTCTTCCTTTCCTGTGGCGGTCCTCATGAGAGCTAGTTTCATCATAGCACTTGATGGTTTTTGCGACTGCACTTGAAGAAACTTTAAAAGATCTTGAAATGTTCCAGATTGACTGACCTTCATGTCTTAAAGTAATGATGGACTGTTGTTTCTCTTTGCTTATTTGAGCTGTTCTTGCCATAATATGGACTTGGTCTTTTACCAAATAGGACTATCTTCTGTATACCAACCCTACCTTGTCACAACAGGCCTAACCATTGTCTGACCATGTAAAGAAACCAATTATTTATTTGGCCTCTCTCTCTCTCTCTCTCGCTCTCTCTCACTCTCAAACAGCATCTCCCCCCCTCCCCCCCTACACATAGAGAGAAATACAGTAACTCACGTGTGCATGCCATGGTGGAGGGGTCCTTGGCTGCCCGGTAGAAGCCTTTGTCACAGTGGCAGAGCGTTGCTGCCTGGTCATGGCTGGAACTGTGGGGAGGACACTTAGAACACTTGATGTTCCCTGACAATGCCTTGTAGAACCCTGGTCTACAAGCTGGAGAGAGAGAGAGAGACGAGAGAGAGGGAGAGAGGGAGAGACAGAGAGAGAGAGAGAGAGAGAGAGAGAGAGAGAGAGAGAGAGAGAGAGAGAGAGAGAGAGAGAGAGAGAGAGAGAGAGAGAGAGAGAGAGAGAGAGAGAGAGAGAGAGAGAGGGAGAGGGAGAGGGAGGGAGAGGGAGAGACGAGAGAGAGAGAGGGAGAGAGAGAGAGGGAGAGAAAGAGAGAGAGAGAGAGAGAGAGAGAGAGAGAGAGAGCGAGGGAGAGGGAGAGGGAGAGGGAGAATGGTTAAGATGTATTATATATTATATATGTATTAAGAGGTATTATAAAGAATTCACCACATTGCTATGATTAATACCTAATGATGTCTAGTCTGTCTGGTAACTAAGTTTGTAGTTAAACATCTTAATCCTCCACAGACAGACAACAGATCCAACACACTGCCAGCCAGTCACCATTGAACCTATCTACAACACACACACACACACACACACACACACACACACACACACACACACACACACACACACTCACACACACACACACACACACACACACACACACACACACACACACACACTCACACACACACACACACACCACACACACACACAGGTAGAACCATTTCTACAGAGGGTTCTACATGGAACCCAAAAGTGTTCTCCTATGGGGACAGCCGAAGAACCCTTTTGGAAACCTTTTCTCTAAGAGTGTGGGCCACTGGGGCCAGATGAAGGGATTCAAATTAGTTGTTATTTTCTCTTTGAGTCAGACAGACCTTTGTTTACCCCCAAATTAAACTTTTATTTTGTTGGTTTCCAGGAAGATTTTTTATTTATTTTTATTTCACCTTTATTTAACCAGGTAGGTCAGTTGAGAACAAGTTCTCATTTACAACTGCGACCTGGCCAAGACAAAGCAAAGCAGTGCGACAAAAAACAACACAGAGTTACACATGAGAATAAAACAAACGTACAGTCAATAACACAATAGAGAATCTATATACAGAGTGCAAATGTAGTGCAAAATGCAGTAAGGTTAGGAAGGTAGGACAATAAATAGGCCATAGTGGTGAAATAAATTACAGATTAGAATTAACACTGCAGTGATAGATGTGCAATTGATGATGTGCAAATAGAGATACTGGAGTGCAAAATGAGCTAAAATAATAAATATGGGGATGAGGTAGTAGGGTGGGCTATTTACAGAAGGGCTGTATACAGTCGTGGCCAAAAGTTTTGAGAATGACACAAGTATTGGTCTCCACAAAGTTTGCTGCTTCAGTGTTCTTAGATCTGTATGTCAGTAGTTACTATGGTAACACTGAAGTATAATTACAAGTATTCCATAAGTGTCAAAGGCTTTCATTGACAATGACATTCAGTTTATGCAAAGAGTCAATATTTGCAGTGTTAAAAAAAAAGTACAAAAAAAATTATAATATAATATGGGGATGAGGTAGTAGTGTGGGCTATTTACAGATGGGCTATGTACAGGTGCAGTGATCGATAAGCAGCTTTGACAGCTGATGCTTAAAGTTAGTGAGGGAGATAGGAACTTCTAGCTTCAATGATTTTTGCAATTCGTTCCAGTCACTGGCAGCAGAGAACTGGAAGGAATGGCGGCCAAAGGAGGTGTTGGCTTTGGCGGTGACCAGTGAAATATACCTGCTGGAGCGCATGCTACGGGTGGGTGTTGCTATAGTGACCAGCGAGCTGAGATAAGGCAGGGATTTACCTAATAAAGACTTATAGATGACCTGGAGCAGTGGGTTTGGTGACGAATATGTAGTGAGGGCCAGCCAACGAGAGAATACAGGTCGCAGTGGTGGGTAGTATATGGGGCTTTGGTAACAAAACGGATGGCACTGTGATAGACTACATCCAATTTGCTGAGTAGAGTGTTGGAGGCTATTTTGTAAATGACATCGCCGAAATCAAGGATCGGTAGGATAGCTGCATGTTTGGCAGCATGAGTGAAGGAGGCTTTGTTGAGAAATAGAAAGCCGATTCTAGATTTAATTTTGGATTGGAGATGGTTAATGTGAGTCTGGAAGTTGAGTTTACAGTCTAAAAGTTGACCCCAAAAAATCCCCTACCTAATCCCCAATCCTTTGTGCTGATTTAAATTCCCCATAAATACATTTTCCAACCCATCCCTAACATAACACCTGTGTTGAAACAAAATAATAATATGAAATAATATATAAAAGAAAATGTCTTGGGGCCACAACTCCTGCTTGTTTGGACCAAGTGACTCCAAGAGGGACATGATTCACAACTCCTGCTTGTTTAGACCAAGTGACTCCAGAGGGGCATGATACACAACTGTTTGTTTGGACCAAGTGACTCCAAGAGGGACATGATTCACAACTCCTGCTTGTTTAGACCAAGTGACTCCAGAGGGGCATGATACACAACTGTTTGTTTGGACCAAGTGACTCCAAGAGGGACATGATTCAAAACTGCTTGTTTGGGCCAAGTGTCTCCAGAGGGGCATGATACACAACTACTGCTTGTTTGGGCCAAGTGTCTCCAGAGGGGCATGATTCACAACTCCTGCTTGTTATTTATTCATTCAGGTCTGGGGCATAATTTACAACAAGATTCTGCAGCATTTACAAGCTCAAACACATGTAGGTTCTGCTACTGAAATCGAAAAAGATATAAAATCATGTGAAAAGGATTACAGCTTCTGAAATGACATTCATCTCATGTAGCTCAGATTGTAGAGCATGGCGCTTGCAATGCTAGGGTTGTGGGTTCAATTCCCACGGGGGACCAGTATGAACACGTATGAACTAACTAACTGTAAGTCGCTCTGGATAAGAGTGTCTGCTAAATGACTGAAATGTAAATGTAAATTCAGTTTAACATGAAGACGGAGAGAGAGGAATGATTGATGTTTTCTCTTCCCCAGTGCTGTATTTAGCTGTGTTCTGTTACAATGATGTCCAGTATGTTTCATCACTGATATATACACTACTCTTCCATTCCACTCAGTCAGGAGCCATTTAGAGGTTAGGAGTTCAGTCAGGAGCCATTTAGAGGTCAGGAGTTCAGTCAGGAGCCATTTAGAGGTTAGGAGTTCAGTCAGGAGCCATTTAGAGGTCAGGAGTTCAGTCAGGAGCCATTTAGAGGTTAGGAGTTCAGTCAGGAGCCATTTAGAGGTCAGGGGTTCAGTCAGGAGCCATTTAGAGGTCAGGAGTTCAGTCAGGAGCCATTTAGAGGTCAGGAGTTCAGACAGGAGCCATTTAGAGGTTAGGAGTTCAGTCAGGAGCCATTTAGAGGTCAGGAGTTCAGTCAGGAGCCATTTAGAGGTTAGGAGTTCAGTCAGGAGCCATTTAGAGGTCAGGGGTTCAGTCAGGAGCCATTTAGAGGTCAGGAGTTCAGTCAGGAGCCATTTAGAGGTCAGGAGTTCAGACAGGAGCCATTTAGAGGTTAGGAGTTCAGTCAGGAGCCATTTAGAGGTCAGGAGTTCAGTCAGGAGCCATTTAGAGGTCAGGAGTTCAGTCAGGAGCCATTTAGAGGTTAGGAGTTCAATCAGGAGCCATTTTGAGGTCAGTGGTTCAGTCAGGAGCCATTTAGAGGTTAGGAGTTCAGTCAGGAGCCATTTAGAGGTCAGGAGTTCAGACAGGACGAGCCCATTAACACAAACGCTGTAAATAGACTGTTAATAGATGGTTAATACAATGTTAACAGACTGTTAATATCCTGTTAATAGACTGTTAATAGAATGTTCATAGAATGGTAATATACTGTTAATATCCTGTTAATATGCTGTTAATAGAATGTTCATAGAATGGTAATATACTGTTAATATCCTGTTAATATACTGTTATTAGAAGTTTAATTGACTGCCCATGTTTCATTGCTTTACCGTAAAAAAGCATACAGTATAATGGTAACCGGAGCAACAGTGTACTCTGCATATGGGGGATGTTAGTGCCACGTGCATGTCTGTGTGTGTGTGTGGGTCAGTGAGTCAAAAAAAGGTTTCTATACTTTCAGGTAAACCATTTTGTCATTAACATAGAGAGAGATAGTGGAATAAAATGAGATGACAGTTCTCCTGCATGCTGTTTTACATTTACATTCAATTATAATGGGCCAAGTCAGCGCTACTGACCCTGGCATGCTAATGCTGCCTGCCACATCTTTCTAACACTTCCTCCCTGTTTCTCTCTATCCCCCCTCTCCTCCTCCCTCCCTCCCTCCCTCCCTCCCTCCCGCCTCTTCTCCCTCCTTCCCTCTGTACCTCCATCCCTCCCTCCTTTCTTTCTCCCTCCATCCATCCATCCATCCCTCTTTCCCCTGATGCTTTATCAGGAGATGACAATAAGCATTGCAGATTGCCTTCCTCCACCTGCCTTCACCAGCAGGGAGATTAGACTGACGAGAGCACAATTACTGAATACTCTCAGAAGCGGCAAATAATAGCTTGTGGAGAGGGAGGGGATTGACTGAATAAATACTGAATGAATACAGAATAAATACTGAATGAATACAGTATAAAAACAGAATGAATACAGAATGAATACAGAATGAATACTGAATGAATACAGAATGAATACAGTATAAATACAGAATGAATACAGAATAAATACAGAATGAATACAGAATGAATACAGAATGAATACAGGAGAAATACAGAATAAATACAGAATGAATACAGAATGAATACAATATAAATACAGAATGAATACATAATCAATACAGAATGAATACAGTATAAATACTGAATGAATACAGAATGAATACAGAATGAATACAGTATAAATACAGAATGAATACAGAATGAATACAGAATGAATACAGGAGGAGAAGAAAAGAGGGAACTTGAATCAGATTGCATCCCAAATGGCACCCTATTCCCTATGGGTCCTGGTTTAAAGAAGTGCACTATAAAAGGAATAAGGTGCCATTTGGGACGCATCCTCCCGGGGTCCTTCCTGCAGATTCCACTAATTCAGCCTTTTGTCATTCCTCGGCATTCCGATACACAAATCCCACCGAGCGGAGCGGCATTCTGAAATACTAATTGGGAACGCGATGTCCTGAGAGGAGAGGGGATAATCGTAGGCTATGGTCCTATCCTCCTCTTTCTTCTCCTCTTCTTCTTTCCCTTCCTGTCTTCCTCTTCCTCATCCTCCACTCCCTCTTCTTCTTCCTCCTCTTCATCTTCCTCCTCCTCTTCTTCCTCCTCTTCTTCCTCCTCCTCTTTGTCTTCCTCTTCTTCTTCCTACTCCTCATCTTCCTCCTCTTCTTCTTCCTCCTTTTCTTCCTCCTCCTCTCCTTCTTCCTCCTCTTTTTCCTCATCTTCTTACTCCTCCTCTTCTTCCTCCTCCACTTCTTCTTCTGCCTCTTCTTCCTCTTCTGCCTCCTCCTCCTCTTCTTCCTCCTCCTCTCCCTCCTCATCTTCCTCCTCCTCTTCTTCTTCCTCCTCTTCTCCTTCCTCCTCTTCTTCTTCCTCCTCCTCCTCCTCTTCTTCCTCCTCCTCTCCTCCTCATCTTCTTCCTCCTCCTTATCTTCCTCCTCAGTTCCTCCAACTCTTCTTCTTCCTCCTCCTCATCTTCCTCCTCATCTTCCTCCTCTTCTTCCTCCTCCTCATCTTCCTCCAACTCTTCTTCTTCCTCCTCCTCATCTTCCTCCTCATCTTCCTCCTCCTCATCTTCTTCCTCCATCTCTTCTTCCTCCTCTTCTTCCTCCTCCTCTTCCTCCTCATCTTCCTCCTCCTCTTCTTCCTCCTCTTCTCCTTCCTCCTCTTCTTCTTCCTCTTCTTCTTCCTCCTCCTCTTCTTCCTCCTCCTCTCCTCCTCATCTTCTTCTTCCTCCTCCTCCTCTTCCTCCTACTCCTCTTCCGCCCCCCTTCTTCCTGCTCCTCTTCTTCTTCCTCCTCCTCTTCTTCCTCCTCACCTTCTTCCTCCTCTTCTTAATCCTCCTCTTCTTCCTCCATCTTTTCTTCCTTCATCTCTTCTTCCTCCAACTCTTCTTCTTCCTCCTCCTCATCTTCCTCCTCATCTTCCTCCTCTTCTTCCTCCTCCTCATCTTCTTCCTCCATCTCTTCTTCCTCCTCTTCTTCCTCCATCTCTTCTTCCTCCTCCTCTTCTTCCTCCTCTTCTTCCTCCTCCTCTTCCTCCTCTTCTTCCTCCTCCTCCACCTCTTCTTCCTCCATCTCTTCTTACTCCTCCTCTTCTTCTTCCTCCTCTTCCTCCTCCTCCTCTTCCTCCTCCTCCTCTTACTCCTCCTCCTCCTCCTCCTCTCCAACCTGCATGTTTAATTTCAGCATTAATATCCAAAATGCCACCATGGTGATTGACAGATCGTGACCCTAAATTCATTAGTGTTCAATGTTAAGAGCTTTGTGGTTTCTGTCTTTAAATGGAAAGTGCTTGACAAATGTATAATAATAATAATAATAATAATAAAGATGATTATTATTGACTGTGTGCTGTCATTCAGTAAGTAAAGGTAAAGCCAGGCCAGACTGTATTAATGAAGATAATGTCTAAACTAAATGAAACACAGCAAGTCTCTTCCTGTCTGACTGGGTTTCATTCACAAGATGATGACTGGAGCATTTCCTCTAGTGATTCTGAATAGAAGCCATCTCTGAAATATAGAGGACAATGGAACAGATCTGGCTGCTATATAACCCTCACTATATCAATGATACACATCCTATTGGTGTTTAGTACAGGCTGCTATATAACCCTCACTATATCAATGATACACATCCTATTGGTGTTTCGTACAGGCTGCTATATAACCCTCACTATATCAATGATACACATCCTATTGGTGATTAGTAGAGGTCTATCATTTAATGAATGGAAGATTCAAGGAGGGAGGACAGAGAAGGAGGGAGGGAGGAGAGAAGGAGGGAGGGAGAGATGAAGAAAAAATGCCTCTAAAAATGCCTGGTACTCTGTACCAGTAAAATACAGTATACCACCCAGCCCTACTCTGTACCAGTAAAATACAGTATACCACCCAGCCCTACTCTGTACCAGTAAAATACAGTATACCACCCAGCCCTACTCTGTACCAGTAAAATACAGTATACCCCCCAGCTCTACTCTGTACCAGTAAAATACAGTATACCCCCCAGCCCTACTCTGTACCAGTAAAATACAGTATACCACCCAGCCCTACTCTGTACCAGTAAAATACAGTATACCCCCCAGCCCTACTCTGTACCAGTAAAATACAGTATACCACCCAGCCCTACTCTGTACCAGTAAAATACAGTATACCCCCCAGCCCTACTCTGTACCAGTAAAATACAGTATACCACCCAGCCCTACTCTGTACCAGTAAAATACAGTATACCCCCCAGCCCTACTCTGTATCAGTAAAATACAGTATACCCCCAGCCCTATTCTGTACCTGTAAAATACAGTATAACCCCCAGCCCTACTCTGTACCAGTAAAATACAGTATACCACCCAGCCCTACTCTGTACCAGTAAAATACAGTATACCCCCCAGCCCTACTCTGTATCAGTAAAATACAGTATACCCCCCAGCCCTACTCTGTATCAGTAAAATACAGTATACCACCCAGCCCTACTCTGTACCAGTAAAATACAGTATACCACCCAGCCCTACTCTGTACCAGTTAAATACAGTATACCCCCCAGCCCTACTCTGTACCAGTAAAATACAGTATACCCCCCAGCCCTACTCTGCACCAGTAAAATACAGTATACCCCCCAGCTCTACTCTGTACCAGTAAAATACAGTATACCCCCCAGCCCTACTCTGTACCAGTAAAATACAGTATACCCCCCAGCCCTACTCTGTACCAGTAAAATACAGTATACCCCCAGCCCTACTCTGTACCAGTAAAATACAGTATACCCCCCAGCCCTACTCTGTACCAGTAAAATACAGTATACCACCCAGCCCTACTCTGTACCAGTTAAATACAGTATACCCCCCAGCCCTACTCTGTACCAGTAAAATACAGTATACTCCCCAGCCCTACTCTGTACCAGTAAAATACAGTATACCCCCAGCCCTACTCTGTACCAGTAAAATACAGTATACCACCCAGCCCTATTCTGTACCAGTAAAATACAGTATACCCCCAGCCCTACTCTGTACCAGTAAAATACAGTATACCCCCAGGCCTACTCTGTACCAGTAAAATACAGTATACCCCCAGCCCTACTCTGTACCAGTAAAATACAGTATACCCCCCAGCCCTACTCTGTACCAGTAAAATACAGTATACCCCCAGCCCTACTCTGTACCAGTAAAATACAGTATACCCCCCAGCCCTACTCTGTACCAGTAAAATACAGTATACCCCCAGCCCTACTCTGTACCAGTAAAATACAGTATACCCCCCACCCCTACTGACTGTAAATATACACTGTACTGTGAAAATACACTGACTGTAAAGACACACTGTACTGTAAAGATACACTGACTGCTTTTTCCATGACATAGACTGACCAGGTGAATCCAGGTGATCCCTTATTGATGTCACTTGTTAAATCCACTTCATTCGTTGTAGATGAAGGGGAGGCGACAGGTTAAAGAAGGATTTTTTTAAGCCTTGCGACAACTGAGACATAGATTGTGTTTGTGTGCCGTTCAGAGGGTGAATGGGCAAGGCAAATATTTAAGTGCCTTTGAACCGGGTATGGTAGTACGTGCCAGGCACACCAGTTTGAGTGTGTCAAGAACTGCTATGCTGATGGGTTTACCACACTTAACAGTTTCCTGTGTGTATCAAGAATGGTCCACCACCCAAAGGACATCCAGCCAACTTGACACAACACGGGCCAGCATCCCTGTGGAACACTTTCAAAGGTCTTGTACACTCAGTGTATATGAGGTGTGGATATAAAGCAGTGATAAAGGAACAGTAGAACTAACTGACTTCTGATGTGTACTGAACAAGAAAGTTCTTTAAAAGTGCTTTCCTCAACATCTTAAATAAGCATGCCCCATTTAAAAAATGTAGAACTAAGAACAGATATAGCCCTTGGTTCACTCCAAACTTGTCTGCCCTCGACCAGCACCAAAACATCCTGTGGCGTATTGCATTAGCATCGAATAGACCCCAAGATTTGCAACTTTTCAGAGAAGTCAGGAACCAATATACACAGTCCGTTAGAAAAGCAAAGGCTAGCTTTTTCAAACAGAAATTTGCAAATTCCAAAACGTTCTGGGACACTGTAAAGTCCATGGAGAACAAGAGCACCTCCTCCCAGCTGCCCACTGTACTGAGGCCAGGAAACACTGTCACCACCGATAAATATAAGATAATCGAGAATTTCAATAAGCATTTTGCTACGGCTGGCCATGCTTTCCACCTGGCTACCCCTACCCCGGCCAACAGCTCTGCACCCCCCGCAGCAACTTGCCCAAGCCCAGATAGCTGATGTTCTGAAAGAGCTGCAAAATCTGGACCCCTACAAATCAGCTGGACTAGCCTGTTCAACCTCTCATTCGTATTGTCTGAGATCCCTAGAGATTGGAAAGCTGCCGCGGTCATCCCCCTCTTCAAAGGAGGAGACACTCCAGACCCAAACTGTTACAGACCTATATCCATCCTGCCCTGCCTTTCTAAAGTCTTCGAAAGCCAAGTTAACAAACAGATCACTGACCACTTCGAATCTCACCGTACCTTCTCCGCTATGCAATCTGGTTTCCGAGCTGGTCATGGGTGCACCTCAGCCACGCTCAAGGTCATAAATTATATAATAACTGCCATCAATAAAAGACATCGACCTTGCCAAGGCTTTCGACTCTGTCAATCACCTCATTCTTATCAGCAGACTCAATAGCCTTGGTTTCTCAAATGACTGCCTTGCCTGGTTCACAAACTACTTCTCAGATAGAGTTCAGTGTGTCAAATCGGAGGGCCTGTTGTCCGGACCTCTGGCAGTCTCGATAGATAGATAGATAGATAGATAGATAGATAGATAGATAGATAGATAGATAGATAGATAGATAGATAGATAGATAGATAGATAGATAGATAGATAGATAGATAGATAGATAGATAGATAGATAGATAGATAGATAGATAGATAGATAGATAGATAGATAGATAGATAGATAGATAGATAGATAGATAGATAGATAGATAGATAGATAGATAGATAGATAGATAGATAGATAGATAGATAGATAGATAGATAGATAGATAGATACTTTATTGATCCCCGAGGGGGACATTTCTTTGTCAAGCAGCTACAACAAAACACAGGGCAGGTGCAAAATGCCACAACGAAAGTACACAAAAGACAGATACACGGTACATGATACATAGAGCAGCAGTATGAAAAAGTATAGAAATACAAGATATCTGGAGTGCAAAAAAAAGCTATAAAAAGACATTGCATAGTATGGGTGGTTGGCTGAATATGTACACTATACATTGGTGGATGTTGGATGGTTAACTATACTATACAGGTCGATGGCAGATAAATACTTCAGTAGCTAAAAATGCATATGATATGAGCGAGGGTAATAATAGTTTACTTAATAGACAGACTGGTTAAATGAACAGGTAAGTGAATATTTTGCATGGTTAAATTAGCTGTACAGGTAAATATACAGTTATATTTACAGATCCGTGAATACTTGCATGGTTACATAAACTGTACAGGTAAATGACAGGAAGAGATACTTAAATAGCTAAATGTGTGTATGATATAATTTGGGGTAATAATAGTAATTCCCTTAAAATACAGTCCTTAGTGCGCAGGGTTTAATTACAGACAACTGCACGTATTGCACATTCGATATACTAAAAGCAATGAGAAAAGATACTACTGACAGGATACTAATATGCATTCCTGAGTGAATGACTACGTTAGTTAGTAAAAGTAAGTAAGTAAAATGTATTTATATAGCACATTTCACAGATAAAAATCACAAAGTGCTTCACAATAAAATGAAATACAATAACAAATCTTGAAACACAAGAACACCAAACAAAAATCGAAAACATAACAAACAACCATAAAAACCCCTCGACTACCTAAAAGCCTGCTTGAAGAGCAAAGTCTTCAATTGCTTTTTAAAAGAATCAACAGAGTTCGCAAAAAGCAGAAAGGGAGGCAAAGCATTCCACAGCTTAGGAGCCACTGCCTGGAATGATTGGTCCCCTCTAGTTTTAAAATGAGTGCGAGGAACAACTAATAGCCTCTGATCTAATGACCTGAGACTCCGGGTGGGAGTGTGAAGCTGTATCAAGTCAGTGATGTAAGTAGGCACTTGACCATGCAAGGCTCTGAAGGTAAGAACCAGGATTTAAAAATGAATTCTATACTGGACTGGTAACTAGTGTAATGCTGCTAAAACAGGTGTGATGTGTTCTCTTTTCTTAATGTGAGTTAAAAGCCTTGCAGCAGAGTTCTGAACAGCCTGGAGGCGATAAAGCTCCTTCTTACTCAAACAGGTAAAAAGACTGTTACAGTAATCTAAACGAGAGGAGATGAACGCATGAATGATCATCTCCAACTCAAGTTAGGTCCAAGAATTACTTGCAATATTGCATGTGATATGATATAACAACTGTACATGAGTATGTGTATACAGACCTGAATGAATAAATAAGTCCTGAGTGAATGAGTGATTACGGACCAGAGTTACTCACGGATGGATGCATAATTGTTAAACTAGGTCCTAGCACCCCAACAGTTCCAGATCTATGTTGCCGACGGCACGGCACCCTGGTGAGACATTATATAGTCTAATAGCCGCAGGCAGGAAGGACCTCCTGTAGCGCTCTCTGGCACACCGTGGTGAGATCAGTCTGTGACTGAAGGTGCTCCTCTGCGTCATAACCATGGCGTGCAGAGGGTGGGTGACGTTGGGGGTGCCACAGGGTTCAATTCTCGGGCCGACTCTATTCTCTGTATATATCAACGATGTCGCTCTCGCTGCTGGTGACTCTCTGATCCACCTCTACGCAGATTTTTATATATTTTTTATTTAACCTTTATTTAACTAGGCAAATCAGTTAAGAACAAATTCTTATTTACAATGACGGCCTACCCCGGCCAAACCTGGACGACGCTGGGCCAATTGTGTGCCGCCCTATGGGATGACACCATTCTGTATACATCTGGCCACTGTGTTAACAAACCTCCAAATGAGCTTCAACGTCATACTAACATTTTTTCCACTCCTTCCGTGGCCTCCAACTGCTATTAAATGCTAGTAAAACTAAATGTATGCTCTTCAAACGATTGCTGCCCGTACCTGCCTGCCTGACTAGCATCACTCCTCTGGACGGGTCTGACTTAGAATATGTGGACACCTACAAATACCTAGGTGACTGGTTAGATTATAAACTCTCCTTCCAGACTCACATTAAACATCTCCAATCCAAAATTAAATCTAGAATCGGCTACCTATTTCTCAACAAAGCCTCCTTCACTCATGTTGCCAACCATGCCCTCGTAAAAATGACTATCCTACCGATCTTTGACTTCGGCGATGTCATTAACAAAATAGCCTCCAACACTCTACTCAGCAAATTGGATGTAATCTATCACAGTGCCATCCGTTTTGTTACCAAAGCCCCATATACTACCCACCACTGCAACCTGTATCCTCTCGTTGGCTGGCCCTCATTACATATTCGTCGCCAAACCCACTGGCTCCAGGTCATCTATAAGTCTTTAATAGGTAAATCCCCGCCTTATCTCAGCTCGCTGGTCACCATAGCAACACCCACCCGTAGCATGCGCTCCAGGAGGTATATTTCACTGGTCAACCCCAAAGCCAACACCTCCTTTGGCCACCATTCCTTCCAGTTCTCTGCTGCCAATGACTGGAATGAACTGCAAAAATCCTTGAAGCTAGAGGTTCCTATCTCCCTCACTAACTTTAAGCATCAGCTGTCAGAGCTGCTTATCGATCACTGCACATGTACAGTCGTGGCCAAAAGTTTTGAGAATGACACAAGTATTGGTCTCCACAAAGTTTGCTGCCTCAGTGTTGATGATGGCAATTTGCATATACTCCAGAATGTCATGAAGAGTGATCAGATGAATTGCAATTAATTGCACCTAAATCCACCATTTATCGGATCATCAAGAACTTCACGGAGAAAGGTTCAATTGTTGTGAAGAAGTCTTCAGGGCCCAAGAAAGTCCAGCAAGCGCCAGGACCGTCTCCTAAAGTGGATTCAGTTGCGGGATTGGGGCACCACCAGTGCAGAGCTTGCTCAGGAATGGCAGCAGGCAGGAGTGAGTGCATCTGCATGCACAGTGAGGCAAAGACCTTTGGAGGATGGCCTGGTGTCAAGAAGGGCAGCAAAGAAGCCACTTCTCTCCAGGAAAAACATCAGGGACAGACTGATATTCTGCAAAAGGTACAGGGATTGGACTGCTGAGGACTGGGGTAGAGTCATTTTCTCTGATGAATCCCCTTTCCGATTGATTGTGCCATCCGGAAAACACCTTGTCCGGAGAAGACAAGGTGAGCGTTACCATCAGTCCTGTGTCATGCCAACAGTAAAGCATCCTGAGACCATTCATGTGTGGGGTTTCTTCTCAGCCAAGGGAGTGGGCTCACTCACAATTTTGCCTAAGAACACAGCCATGAATAAAGAATGGTACCAACACATCCTCCAAGAGCAACTTCTCCCAACCATCCAAGAACAGTTTGGTGACGACCAATGCCTTTTCCAGCATTATGGAGCACCTTGCCATAAGGCAAAAGTGATAACTAAGTGGCTCCGGGAACAAAACATCAACATTTTGGGTCCATGGCCAGGAAACTCCCCAGAAGAAGAACTGAAGATCAAGATTCATAGAAGAGGCCCACGGAACCTTCAAGATTTGAAGACTGTTTGTGTGGAAGAATGGGCCAAAATCACACCAGAGCAATGCATGCGACTAGTTTCTCCATACAGGAGGCGTCTTGAAGCTGTCATTACCAACAAAGGCTTTTGTACAAAGTATCAATAGTTCAATACTTTTTCCCTGTGTCATTTCACATTATTACAGATAACTTAATTTCTGAACTTATTTGGTTTGGTTTCTTTGTATGTATGGATTACTTGGGTTGTTACCAACATCTGGTGAAAATTTCATGTCAATAGCACCTTTGGAAATATATTTACTGAGAAAAATGGTGACGTGTTGAATACTTATTTCACCCGCTGTATGTTGAAGAGGGTTTAAGCTGTGTCTCGCTCTCTTTCTCTCTCTTTCTCTCTTGATTGATACACTTTCAAATTCCCATGTAGGACCTTAAGTTCCTCTGCAGATAGTTTGAACCTTGTCTGGGCCCTGTTTGAAGATGCGCCAAGATGAAAAGACATGGAACAAATAGAGTTAGCAGGGCTGAGATGTTTTTATCTGGGTCATAATAGGATGATATAATCACTCTATTAATCTCTGGTATCTCACACTGAACAGATTCATAAATAAATCCTCAATTGAGATGTCAAAACAGTCTGCACGTTAGAGAATGTTATTGGTGTGAAAAATAGGGTTTGATAAACGCTGCTGTGTGTGTGTGTGTGTGTGTGTGTGTGTGTGTGTGTGTGTGTGTTTGTGTGTGTGCGAGAGTGTGCGTGTGTGTGTGTGTGTTTGTGTGTGTGCGAGAGTGTGCGTGTGTGTGTGTGTGTGTGTGTGTGTTTGTGTGTGTGCGAGAGTGTGCATGCATGTGTGTGTGTGTGTGCCAGAGAGATAGAGAGCTGTAGAGCTGGAGGTTCTGGATGTGTTTATGCTCTGCCTGGCGCTTGGCATGGTGTACGTTGGGGAGTTTTTTTATTACATTTTTTCTCCAGGCTTGCTCGCTTCTCGCTGCCTCGACTCAGACTCCTTTGATCAGCAAGTCCTTTGATGCCGCTCTCTCTCCAAAATGAACACGAAGAGAAAGCAGAAGTCATCCTAAGTTCACACCTCAACTTCCTGCTGTACGCATGCAGCCACTAGCAAACTGACTGGAGCAAAATCTGCATAACAACATCATATCTGCATAATTTATTGAGAAAAAGGAAAGAAAGAGAGAGGTGTAATTATATAAGGTCTGATTTGAAGCAGAGTGGTGTAATTACATAAGGTCTGATTTGAAGCAGAGAGGTGCAATTATATAAGGTCTGATTTGAAGCAGAGCGGTGTAATTATATAAGGTCTGATTTGAAGCAGAGAGGTGTAATTATATAAGGTCTGATTTGAAGCATAGCGGTGTAATTATATAAGGTCTGATTTGAAGCAGAGCGGTGTAATTATATAAGGTCTGATTTTAAGCAGAATGGTGTAATTATATAAGGTCTGGTTTAAAGCAGAATGGTGTAATTATATAAGGTCTGATTTGAAGCAGAGCGGTGTAATTATATAAGGAGTTAATTATAGAGTGAAGTGGATGTATTACACAACAAGATCTCATAGTTTCACTTCTAAATTCAACGCATGATGGATAAACGTTAAGTTTTTTTACACATTAATTCCACACGGTTACAGGGTTGATACCGCACGGTTACAGGGTTGACACGGCGTGGTTACAGGGTTGATACCGCACGGTTACAGGGTTGATACCGCACGGTTACAGGGTTGATACCGCACGGTTACAGGGTTGATACCGCACGGTTACAGGGTTGACACGGCGTGGTTACAGGGTTGATACCGCACGGTTACAGGGTTGATACCGCACGGTTACAGGGTTGATACCGCACGGTTACAGGGTTGATACCGCACGGTTACAGGGTTGACACGGCGTGGTTACAGGGTTGATACCGCACGGTTACAGGGTTGATACCGCACGGTTACAGGGTTGATACCGCACGGTTACAGGGTTGATACCGCACGGTTACAGGGTTGATACCGCACGGTTACAGGGTTGATAAGTCAGGGCTATGGTTTGGGGAAGGCTTCAAACAAAATAATTAAAAACAATGCACTGTTTCATCAGGTATCATCAAGTATTCTCCCGACTTGCGAGAGCAGTGTGAACTGCCGTGGCGGCGTGTTCAAAGCAGCACGCTTCGGTCTGAGAAGTGTGAACTGCCGTGGCGCCGTGTTCAAAGCAGCACGCTTCGGTCTGAGCAGTGTGAACTGCCGTGGCGCCGTGTTCAAAGCAGCACGCTTCGGTCTGAGCAGTGCTCTTCGCCTTCGAGCATCATGAGTTTGCGCCAGTTCTGGGTAATAGTTTTTAATTTCTTTGGTATATAAAGCCTTTATGAACGCTATATAAAGCCTTTATATGTTTGTAGTAGTTTGCTTAAAGTGGGATCAACAAGTTATACAGGCTTTATTTTGATTTCTTATTCAAACGCATCAGGTGTGTGTGTGTGAGTGTGGGGGTGCCTACTTGCTTGCATGTGCTGTGTGCATTGAAGGCTATATGCCTCAATCTTTGGCAGAAAGATCCGACACTGGCAGAGAGATTAGACCCTGGCAGAGAGATCTGACCCTGGCAGAGAGATCTGACCCTGGCAGAGAGATCCGACCCTGGCAGAGAGATCTGACCCTGGCAGAGAGATCTGACCCAGTCAGAGAGATCCGACCCTGGCAGAGAGATCTGACCTTGGTCAACTCTCAACAGGAGTGGGACTGAACATACAGTTTAGAGGCCTGGGGGTAGACCTGGTCAACTCTCAACAGGAGTGGGACTGAACACACAGTTTAGAGGCCTGGGGGCAGACCTGGTCAACTCTCAACAGGAGTGGGACTGAACACACAGTTTAGAGGCCTGGGGGCAGACCTGGTCAACTCTCAACAGGAGTGGGACTGAACACACAGTTTAGAGGCCTGGGGGCAGACCTGGTCAACTCTCAACAGGAGTGGGACTGAACACACAGTTTAGAGGCCTGGGGGCAGACCTGGTCAACTCTCAACAGGAGTGGGACTGAACACACAGTTTAGAGGCCTGGGGGCAGACCTGGTCAACTCTCAACAGGAGTGGGACTGAACACACAGTTTAGAGGCCTGGGGGCAGACCTGGTCAACTCTCAACAGGAGTGGGACTGAACACACAGTTTAGAGGCCTGGGGGCAGACCTGGTCAACTCTCAACAGGAGTGGGACTGAACACACAGTTTAGAGGCCTGGGGGCAGACCTGGTCAACTCTCAGGAGTGGCACGAGTTCACAATCAATTGGGTCAATTCCAATTTAACTCCAGTCAATTAAGGTAAATAAAATCAAGTTCAGTTCAGTGCGGTAAATTAAGTTTAAATTTGTATTGATTGTTAGAGTCAATTAATTAACTGAGTTCAATTTCAGTTGAAAAACAATTCAGAAATGTAAAGGTCTGTTGTACAGGCAAGGAGGAAGCCAGAACTGTATGTTGTACAGGCCAGGGGGAAGACAGAACTGTCTGTTGTACAGGCCAGGGGGAAGCCAGAACTGTCAGTTGTACAGGCCAGGGGGAAGCCAGAACTGTCAGTTGTACAGGCCAGGGGGAAGCCAGAACTGTCTGTTGTACAGGCCAGGGGGAAGACAGAACTGTCAGTTGTACAGGCCAGGGGGAAGCCAGAACTGTCTGTTGTAATTGAGGATCCCATTTAAGGGTGCTGCCTGCCCACGGGTGTGTGGGTCATTGTTTGTGTGCATGCTAATGCACCTACGTTGCGGCTGTTCATTGGTTATTGTTTTGTTGAGTTCCCCTATAAAGTATGTGGAACTACCACTGCTCTGCGCCTTGGGTTCTGTTCTCCACTCGCCGTGACACGATGCCATTTCCTCCTTTTCTCAGTGAGTGTTCAGGTAAACAAAAAATTAACATACACACATGCTGATTAACATGCTACTGGGAAAAACAGATATTAACATGCTATTGGGAAAAACAGATTTTAACATGCTATTGGGAAAAACAGATATTAACATGCTACTGGGAAAAACAGATATTAACATGCTATTGGGAAAAACAGATATTAACATGCTACTGGGGAAAACAGATTTTAACATGCTACTGGGGAAAACAGATTTTAACATGCTATTGGGAAAAACAGATTTTAACATGCTATTGGGAAAAACAGATTTTAACATGCTATTGGGAAAAACAGATTTTAATATGCTACTGGGAAAAACAGATTTTAATATGCTATTGGGAAAAACAGATATTAAATGTTCATTTCATTGTCTGATTTGCAGTGAAGAGTACATACTCCCTGTGTTATAGCATAGGCTGTGAAAACACACACACACACACAGAGGTAAGGAGCCTTGTGGACCCAGACTTGACGCTCCGGTACCGCTTGCCGTGCGGCAGCAGAGAGAACAGTCTATGACTTGGGTGACTGGAGTCTTCCTCCTACTATAAAGGTCCTGGATGGCAGGAAGCTTGGCCCCAGTGATGTACTGGGCCGTACTCTATGATAGTTAGTTGGTGATGTTGACACCAAGGAACTTGAAACACTCGACCCGCTCCACTTACAGCCCTGTCGATGTTAATGGGGAGCGTGCTCGGCCCTTCGTTTCCTGTAGTCCACAATCAGCTCTTTTGTCTTGATCACGTTGAGGGAGAGGTTGTTGTCCTGGTACCACACTGCCAGGTCTCTGACCTCCTCCCTATAGGCTGTCTCATCGTTGTCGGTGATCAGGCCTACCATTGTTGTGTTGTCAGAAAACGTAATGATGGTGTTGGAGTCGTGCTTGGCCACACATTCGTGGGTGAACAGGGAGTACAGGAGGAGACTAAGCACGCACCTCTGAGGGGCCCCAGTGTTGAGGGTCAGCGTGGCAGATGTGTTGCCTACCCTTATCACCTGGGGGCGGCCCGTCAGGAAGTCCAGGATCCAGTTGCAGAGGGAGGTGTTTAATCCCAGGGTCCTTAGCTTAGTGATGAGCTTTGAGGGCACTATGGTGTTGAACGCTGAGCTGTAGTCAATGAACAGCATTCTCACATAGGTGTTCCTTTTGTCCAGGTGGGAAAGGGCAGTGTGGAGTGTGATTGAGATTGCTCCATCTGTGGATCTGTTGTGGCGGTATGCAAATTGGAGTGGGTCTAGGGTTGCTGGTGTTGATGTGAGCCATGACCACTTCATGGCTACCGGCGATAGTGCTACAGCGCTTTCTTGGGCACAGGGACTATGGTGGTCTGTTTGAAACCTGTAGGTTTTACAGACTCGGTCAGGGAGAGGTTGAGAGTTGGTCCGCGCATGCTCTGAGAACACGTCCTGGTAATCCGTCTGGCCTATTGAATGTTGACCTGTTTAAAGGTCTTGCTCACATCGGCTATGGATAGTGTCATCACAAAGTCGTCCAGAACAGCTGGTGCTCTCATGCATGCTTCAGTGTTGCTTGCCACGAAGTGATCATAAAAGGCATTTAGCTCGTCTGCTAGGCTGGCGTCACTGGGCAGCTCACGGCTGGGTTTCCCTTCATAGTCCATAATAGTTTGCAAGCCCTGCCACATCCAACGAGTGTAGTAGGATTCAATCTTAGTCCTGTATTGACGCTTTGCCTGTTTGATGCTTCGTCTGAGAGCATACGGGATTTCTTATAAGTGTCCGGATTAGTGTCCCGCTCCTTGAATGTGGCAGCTCTAGCCTTTAGCTCGGTGCGGATGTTGCCTGTAATCCATGGCTTCTGGCTGGGATATGTAAGTACGGTCACTGTGACGATGCACTTATTGATGAAGCCGGTGACTGAGGTGGTATACTCCTCAATGCCATTTGATGAATCCTGGAACATATTCCAGTCTGTGCTAGCAAAATAGTCCTGTAGCGTAGCATCCGCGTGATCTGACCACTTCCATATTGAGCGAGTTACTGGTACTTCCTGCTTTAGTTTTTGTTTGTAAGCAGGAATCAGGAGGATAGAATTATGTTCAGATGGAGGGTGAGGGAGAGCTTTGTACGCGTCTCTGTGTGTGGAGTAAAGCTCGTTGTGCGGTCTTACAGTAAGGACTGTTCTGGTTTACAGGATTGATGGGGCAACACTTTGCGTGTTAACAACAGTTGCTTACAGAACTGCTGCTCAACTTAACATTACGCCTTAATTACTATGGACATACTCAGCAATGTGAACAAAAGAGGAGGTTAGAGGGCTTAAGAGGGAGAGAGAGAGAGAGAGAGAGAGAGAGAGAGAGAGAGAGAGAGAGAGAGAGAGAGAGAGAGAGAGAGAGAGAGAGAGAGAGAGAAAGAGATAACAAAGGAAGGTTATTAACTTGCTAGCCTCTGCCTATGAGTGGAAGAAATGAGGCCAAATATTATCTGGAACAAAATAACAACTTGCTATTCCTCTAGAGTGCAAAGCCTTCTTTACACAAAAGGGTTTAGCTGGGTTTTAAAAGCAGGCTCTGGTTGTTAACCAACATAATTGGTTGTAAAGATGCTCATGCCTAATAGTAGTGTCACTTGTTTGCAAGTGAGTGCTCTGCAGAAGTTGTAACAGAGTTGATACTCTGTCACCCCAAAAAACCATACATAATCAAACAGAACCCTGGAGGAAAGGCAGTCAGTGTTATAGAAAACCAAACATAATCAAACAGAACCCTGGAGGAAAGGCAGTTAGTGTTACAGAAAATCAAACATAATCAAACAGAACCCTGGAGGAAAGGCAGTTAGTGTTATAGAAAACCAAACATAATCAAACAGAACCCTGGAGGAAAGGCAGTCAGTGTTATAGAAAACCAAACATAATCAAACAGAACCCTGGAGGAAAGGCAGTCAGTGTTATAGAAAACGAAACATAATCAAACAGAACCCTGGAGGAAAGGCAGTTAGTGTTATAGAAAACCAAACATAATCAAACAGAACCCTGGAGGAAAGGCAGTCAGTGTTATAGAAAACCAAACATAATCAAACAGAACCCTGGAGGAAAGGCAGTTAGTGTTATAGAAAACCAAACATAATCAAACAGAACCCTGGAGGAAAGGCAGTTAGTGTTATAGAAAACCAAACATAATCAAACAGAACCCTGGAGGAAAGGCAGTCAGTGTTATAGAAAACCAAACATAATCAAACAGAACCCTGGAGGAAAGGCAGTTAGTGTTATAGAAAACCAAACATAATCAAACAGAACCCTGGAGGAAAGGCAGTTAGTGTTATAGAAAACCAAACATAATCAAACAGAACCCTGGAGGAAAGGCAGTTAGTGTTATAGAAAACCAAACATAATCAAACAGAACCCTGGAGGAAAGGCAGTTAGTGTTATAGAAAACCAAACATAATCAAACAGAACCCTGGAGGAAAGGCAGTCAGTGTTATAGAAAACCAAACATAATCAAACAGAACCCTGGAGGAAAGGCAGTTAGTGTTATAGAAAACCAAACATAATCAAACAGAACCCTGGAGGAAAGGCAGTTAGTGTTATAGAAAACCAAACATAATCAAACAGAACCCTGGAGGAAAGGCAGTTAGTGTTATAGAAAACCAAACATAATCAAACAGAACCCTGGAGGAAAGGCAGTTAGTGTTATAGAAAACCAAACATAATCAAACAGAACCCTGGAGGAAAGGCAGTTAGTGTTATAGAAAACCAAACATAATCAAACAGAACCCTGGAGGAAAGGCAGTCAGTGTTATAGAAAACCAAACATAATCAAACAGAACCCTGGAGGAAAGGCAGTTAGTGTTATAGAAAACCAAACATAATCAAACAGAACCCTGGAGGAAAGGCAGTTAGTGTTATAGAAAACCAAACATAATCAAACAGAACCCTGGAGGAAAGGCAGTTAGTGTTATAGAAAACCAAACATAATCAAACAGAACCCTGGAGGAAAGGCAGTTAGTGTTATAGAAAACCAAACATAATCAAACAGAACCCTGGAGGAAAGGCAGTTAGTGTTATAGAAAACCAAACATAATCAAACAGAACCCTGGAGGAAAGGCAGTCAGTGTTATAGAAAACCAAACATAATCAAACAGAACCCTGGAGGAAAGGCAGTTAGTGTTATAGAAAACCAAACATAATCAAACAGAACCCTGGAGGAAAGGCAGTTAGTGTTATAGAAAACCAAACATAATCAAACAGAACCCTGGAGGAAAGGCAGTTAGTGTTATAGAAAACCAAACATAATCAAACAGAACCCTGGAGGAAAGGCAGTTAGTGTTACAGAAAATCAAACATAATCAAACAGAACCCTGGAGGAAAGGCAGTTAGTGTTATAGAAAACAAAGAATTGAATAAAAGCACAAACTAAATCAAGGACGCTCCATGTAGACTGCTGCTTATGTATCCTGATAGTTCTGGTAGGGCAAACCAGGAGAGGAGAGGGGGGGGTTAGAATATTACTGCCATGGCTGATCCAATAATATTAGAAAAAGAGGACATTCAGATGTGCTCTCTTAATGTAATAACTCTGCTGTTGAAGAGAATTCTCCTGCACCTGTAGTGCATTAAAGTTCAGATAATGTGTGACTCCCATTTCAACATTAGTCTTCATTTGCTATAAGTAAACATGTATCAACTCCTACAAAAACGTCAATTCATTTTAATCCACATAAAAAGCCACATTTCCTGTTGCTGCACGATTATGTTTCTGCCGTGAGAAACTGGTCAAATGAAGATAGTAGATCTGTAGTAGCCATCACCACCATAACAACCAAAGCTGCATTGTGGAGAATAATATGTAATATTTGAGCAGACAACCAGCAGAACAGAGCAGAAGCAGAGAATCAGAGATGTCCCAGTCTTATACGACAACGTGATATTCCAAATGCACAAAGATAAATAGTTTAACATTTATTTTAGATTGAACCTTTATTTAACTAGGCAAGTCAGTTAAGAACAAATTCTTATTTACAATGACAGCCTACCTATTAGGGTCAGCCATAGCAGTACAGCTCCCTTGGAGCAAATTAGGGTTAAGTGCCTTGCTCATGGACACATCAACAGGTTTTACACCTTGTCAGCTCGGGTATTCAAACCAGCGACCTTTTGGTTACTGGCCCAACACTCTAACCACTAGGCTACCTGCCGACCCAAAAACATGCCTTTTTCTATACTGACACTTTAACTTCTTCTGAGAGAGAGCCAGCTGAAGGAGAAATCATAAAATGTATTGTGAAGACTGATAAGGAAGGTGATGAGTCACGAGGCTCCAGCTGACAGGGAAGAGACGTCTCATACATACTGCTGCCCTTAAGATCTGATTAGAGGCTCCAGCTGACAGGGAAGAGACGTCTCATACATACTGCTGCCCTTAAGATCTGATTAGAGGCTCCAGCTGACAGGGAAGAGACGTATCATACATACTGCTGCCCTTAAGATCTAATTAGAGGCTCCAGCTGACAGGGAAGAGACGTCTCATACATACTGCTGCCCTTAAGATCTGCACAGAGGCGCCAGCTGACAGGGAAGAGACGTATCATACATACTGCTGCCCTTAAGATCTGCACAGAGGCTCCAGCTGACAGGGAAGAGACGTATCATACATACTGCTGCCCTTAAGATCTGAACAGAGGGGAGGGAGGAGTGTGTGTGTGTGTGAAGAGGGGTGAGGGGAGAGGAGGGGAGGCAGGGAGGATGAGTGGATGAGAGGGAGTTAAGATCTCATGCTCTGTAGATGACTGCCAGGCCCCAGAGACCTCTGTCTATCTGATGCAATGCCACCCCCCACCCCCCCCCCCCAGCTCCGTCTTCTCCCTCCCTCCCTCCCTCCCTCCCTCCCTCCCTCCCTCCCTCCCTCTTCTCCTTAAATTAGAATGCTCTAGCTTCTACTTATACATTCACTTTGCTGCTGCGGAGACTATGTGTGTGTGTGTGTCAGGGAATTAGCCTCAGCGCCTATTGGGGTACACAGTAACACGGTCCGCTCTGACAGGCGTTTGAGAAGGAGACGCCACCTAAACCCAAACCTGCCATGAGACTAGCTCTGCACCACCTGCCATGAGACTAGGTCTATACCACCTACCATGATACTAGGTATATACCACCTGCCATGATACTGGGTCTATACCACCTACCATGAGACTAGGTCTATACCACTTGCCATGAGACTAGGTCTATACCACCTGCCATGAGACTAGGTCTATACCACCTACCATGAGACTAGGTCTATACCACCTGCCATGAGGCTAGGTATATACCACCTACTATGAGACTAGGTCTATACCACCTGCCATGAGGCTAGGTATATACCACCTACTATGAGACTAGGTCTATACCACCTACCATGATACTAGGTCTATACCACCTACTATGAGACTAGGTCTATACCACCTGCCATGAGGCTAGGTCTATACCACCTGCCATGAGGCTAGGTATATACCACCTGCCATGAGGCTAGGTATATACCACCTACTATGAGACTAGGTCTATACCACCTGCCATGAGGCTAGGTATATACCACCTGCCATGAGACTAGGTCTATACCACCTACCATGATACTAGGTCTATACCACCTGCCATGATACTAGGTATATACCACCTACTATGATACTAGGTCTATACCACCTACCATGATACTAGGTCTATACCACCTACCATGAGACTAGGTCTATACCACCTGCCATGAGACTAGGTCTATACCACCTGCCATGAGACTAGGTCTATACCACCTACCATGAGACTAGGTCTATACCACCTGCCATGATACTAGGTCTATACCACCTGCCATGAGGCTAGGTCTATACCACCTACCATGAGGCTAGGTCTATACCACCTACCATGAGACTAGGTCTATACCACCTACCATGATACTAGGTCTATACCACCTACCATGAGTCTAGGTCTATACCACCTACCATGATACTAGGTCTATACCACCTACCATGATACTAGGTCTATACCACCTACCATGATACTAGGTCTATACCACCTACCATGAGTCTAGGTCTATACCACCTACCATGATACTAGGTCTATACCACCTACCATGATACTAGGTCTATACCACCTACCATGATACTAGGTCTATACCACCTACCATGATACTAGGTCTATACCACCTACCATGAGTCTAGGTCTGCACCACCTGCCATGAGTCTAGGCTCATGGGGAGGACATTGATGGACTTACTGACTGCATAACGGACTATATCTATTTTTGTGTAGACAACACTGTACCCACCAGGAAGGTACGCTGTTTTCCAAATAATAAACCCTGGGTCACCAGTGACCTGAAGGCCCTGCTGAATGAGAAGAAGAGGGCCTTCAAGGAGGGGGACAGGGACAAATTGAAATGCGTCCAGAGGGAGCTGAAGTTGCGGATTGCTGAGGGGAAGAGAGTGTATAAGGAGAGGATGGAGGACAAGCTGAGGCAGAGCCAGGTGAGAGAGGTGTGGAAGGGTATGAGAAATATCACTGGCTTCAAAAAGTCAAACAGTGGGCAGACGGAGGGGACCCAGGACAGAGCCAATGGGCTGAACCAATATTTTAACAGGTTCGATACTGGCCCTGCCCACCTCCCCTCCAGCTCCCCAGGCCACACACCCTCACGGCTGTCCCACCCCCACTTTGCTCACAACAACTCTGTTGAGACAAAGAGTGACCCCCTCCCCACCTCCACCCCCACTCCCTCTGGACTGACACCACCTCCCCACCTGGGCTGGCTTTCACCACCATCCAAGTGAGGATAGAACTGAAGAGACTACATCAGTGGAAAGCGGCGGGCCTTGATGGCATCAGCCCAAGGGTGCTTAGGGTCTGTGCTGACCAACTGTATGGTATACTCCAGCGACCCTTCAACCTTAGCCTGAGCCTAGAAAGGGTCCCTGTACTGTGGAAAACATCCTGCCTCGTCCCAGTGCCCAAGAAGGCGCACCCCACTGTCCTGAATGACTTCAGACCTGTAGCGCTAACATCCCACATCATGAAGACCCTGGAAAGGGGTCTTCATGATGCGCAACATCGGGGTGGATGATGCAATTAGGGGTGGGCAGGAGGAGGAACACAGGAGCACAATCAATGACTTTGTGTTGTGGTGTGAGCAGAACCTCCTTCAGCTCAACATCAGCAAAACAAAGGAGATGTTGGTGGACTTCAGGAGAACCAAGGCACAACTGACTGCAGTCCCTATACAGGGGATGGATGTGGAAATGGTTGGTTCATACAAGTTCCTGGGAGTCCATATGGACAGCAGGCTGGAATGGGCTGGTAACACCGGGGCCCTGTACAAAAAGGGCCAGAGCCGTCTCTACTTTCTGAGGAGGCTTAGGTCTTTCAACGTGTGCAGTAAACTACTGCATACTTTCTACGTGGTGGCAGTGCCATCTTTTTTGCAGTGGTGTGCTGGGGTGCCAACATAAAAGCCGGTGATGCTTCTCGGGTAAATAAGCTGAGCAGGAAGGCTAGCTCTGTTCTGGGGATTAGCCTTGGCACTCTAGAGGAGGTGGCGGAGAGACGGATCCTGGACAAACTGCTGGCCATCATGGACAACGTCACCCACCCTCTGCATGCCATGGTTATGACGCAGAGGAGCACCTTCAGTCATAGACTGATCCCACCACTGTGTGCCAGAGAGCGCTACAGGAGGTCCATCCTATAATGTCTCACCAGGGTGCCGTGCCGTCGGCAACATAGATCTGGAACTGTTGGGGTGCTAGGACCTAGTTTAAAAATTAGGCATCCATCCATCCGTGAGTAACTCTCTGGTCTGTAATCACTCATTCACTCAGGAATTATTCATTCAGCACTCATTCATTCAGGACTGTAGATACATATTCATGTACAGTTGTTATATCATATCACGTGCAATATTGTAAGTAATTCTTGGACTGAACTTACGTAGTCATTCACACAGGAATGCATATTAGTATCCTTTCAGTTGTATCTTTTTTCATTGCTTTTAGTATATCGAATGTGCTATACGTGCATTTACCTGTAATTAAACCCAAGTTTAAAAGGACTTATTTGAAGGGAATTATTATTATTACCCTAAATTATATCATACGCACATTTAGCTATTAAAGTATCTCTTCCTGTCATTTACCTGTACAGTTAATGTAACCATGCAAATATTCACTTACCTGTACATTTAACTGTATATTTACCTGTACAGTTAATTTTTTCATGCAAATACTCACTTACCTGTTCATTTAACCAGACTGTATGTAAAGTAAACTATTATTACCCTCACTCATATCATACACACATTTAGCTATTTAAGTATTTATCTGCCATCTACCTGTATATTATAGTTAACCATGAAAATATTATGTATTTATCTATATCAACTTGCAATATTTTTATCATTTTTTCACCTAACACTCTGTAACAATGTATAGTGTACATATTCAGCCATTCACTCATACTATGCAATGCCTTTTTATAGCTTTTTGCACTCCAGACAAGCACACACCAATATAAAGCACTATGAACCCACTGGGGAAAAAATGGTTTAATCAACGTTGTTTCCATGTCATTTCAACAAAATAATTCAGTGTGATGACGTTGAATCAACATGGAAAACTGATTGAATTTGCAAAAAATGTAAGGCAATTTCATGTTTAACCTAAATCCAACGGCATGGTGGCGTTTTATGTTGATTTCAACTCAACCACATTTAAATCAAAACTAGACGTTGAACTGATGTCTGTGCCAAGGGAGAATTGTTAGCCACAACTCACCCTGGCAGAATCCGTCAATCTCCTCATGTCCCAGACTACAGACGCATTGCCCCAGAGGAACAAGCCAGTCCCCATCCGCCCCACAGTACAGTTTGGGCGTATCCCTCTCCTCCGCGTTCTCCACACATGCCCCCCGCACCTCCACCAGCGAGGAGGAGTCAACCCTTGGCACCGTGTCTGGGAACGCTGCCAAGTTCCTCAGAGTGGATGGACAGCGCTTTTATAAGGAGACAGATAGAGAGATAGAGAGATAGAGAGATAGAGAGATAGAGAGTTAGAGAGTTAGTACATAGTTTAGATGGATGGATGGATGGATGGATGGATGGATGGATGGATGGATGGATGGATGGATGGATGGATGGATGGATGGATGGATGGATGGATGGATGGATGGATGGATGGATGGATGGATGGATATAATACATAAACACCACAATACCTTATAGAACACCTTAACGGAGACCAGGGCGATACACGCCCCCACATCCTGGAACGCCAGGTAAAATCCCTTCTGGGTCACAGGGCCAACCTCTCGGACCTCAAATCAAATGAAAGTTTATGTGTCATATGCTTAGAGTACAGCGTAGGCTACAGAGTACAATGAAATGATCTCTCTTCTCAAACAGTGCAGCATCTATCTCTGCTAAGAGTCCATATTTTTATGCCTTAAACCTTTTCATTTTGCAGTACACAATCTACTGGATTTAGCAACATGTTTTGTGATCTGTCTGGGACGTGGCTGCGGTACTAAACAGGAGTTAGTAGCAAGATGGAGGACAATGCTACATAGATGCTCTCCACCATTTCAGCAGAAATGTCTACACTACATTCTAATTTCATGGCTGAACTCTGTTCTTCTGTGTCAGGTTTACGAGCTGAAATTTAGACAGAACTCCGGTCAACAGTGGCGACTTTGCAAGAAACTGTCTCCACCCAAGCACAAACAATCAATCATTCTTATTGGCAGACTCAACAGCCTTGGTTTCTCAAGTGACTGCCTTGCCTGGTTCATCAACTACTTCGCAGACAGAGTTCAGTGTGTCAAATCGGAGGGCCTGTTGTCCGATCCTCTGGCAGTTTCTATGGGGGTGCCACAGGGTTCAATTCTTGGGCCAACCCTTTTCTCTATATACATCAATGATGTCGCTCTCGCTGCTGGTGACTCTCTGATCCATCTCTACGCAGACGACACCATTCTGTATACATCGAGCCCCTCTTTGGACACTGTGTTTACTAACCTTCAAACAAGCTTCAACGCCATACAACACTCCTTCCGTGGCCTCCAACTGCTCTTAAATGCTAGTAAAACCAAATGCATGCTTTTCAATCGAACGCTGCCAGCACCTGCCCACCGGACCATCATCACTACTCTTGACAGATCCAACTTAGAATATGTGGGAACCTACAAATACCTAGGCGTCTGGTTAGACTGTAAACTCAACTTCCAGACTCACATCAACCATCTCCAATCCAAAATTAAATCCAGAATCGGCTTCCTATTTCACAACAAAGCCTCCTTCACTCATGCTGCCAAACTTGATCTTGTAAAACTGACTATCCTACCGATCCTTGATTTCGGTGATGTCATTTACAAATTAGCCTCCAACACTCAGCAAATTGGATGTAATCTATCACAGTGCCATCCGTTTTGTTACCAAAGCCCCATATACTACCCACCACTGTGACCTGTATGCTCTTGTTGGCTGGCCTTCATTATATATTTGTCGCCAAACCCACTGGCTCCAGGTCATCTATAAGTCTTTATTAGGTAAATCCCTGCCTTATCTAAGCTCACTGGTCACCATAGCAACACCCACCCGGAGCATGCGCTCCAGCCGGTATATCTCACTGGTCACCCCCAAAGCCAACACCTCCTTTGGCCGCCATTCCTTCCAGTTCTCTGCTGCCAATGACTGGAACGAATTGCAAAAATCCTTGAAGCTAGAGGCTCCTATCTCCCTCACTAACTTTAAGCATCAGCTGTCAAAGCTGCTTATTGATCACTGCACCTGTATATAGACCTTCTGTAAATAGCCCACCCTACTACCTCATCCCCATATTTTTTTTTTTTACTTCCGCTCAATTTTGCACTCCAATATCTCTATTTGCACATCATCATTTGCACATTCCATCATTCCAGTGATTATGCTAATCTGTAATTTATTTCGCCACTATGGCCTATTTATTGTCTTCCTAACCTTACTGCATTTTGCACTACATTTGCACTCTGTATATAGATTCTCTATTGTGTTATTGACTGTACGTTTGTTTATTTCACATGTGTAACTCTGTGTTGTTTTTTGTCGCACTGCTTTGCTTTGTCTTGGCCAGGTCGCAGTTGTAAATGAGAACTTGTTCTCAACTGGCTTACCTGGTTAAATAAAGGTGAAATAAAAAAAATAAAAAACATCAACTCAGTACTGGTACCCTGTGTATATAGCCAAGTTATTACCTTGTACCCCTGTACATGGACTCAGTACTGGTACCCTGTGTATATAGCCAAGTTATTACCTGGTACCCCTGCACATGGACTCAGTACTGGTACCCTGTGTGTATATAGCCAAGTTATTACCTTGTACCCCTGTACATGGACTCAGTACTGGTACCCTGTGTATATAACCAAGTTATTACCTGGTACCCCTGCACATGGACTCAGTACTGGTACCCTGTGTATATAGCCAAGTTATTACCTTGTACCACTGTACATGGACTCAGTACTGGTGTATATAGCCAAGTTATTACCTTGTACCACTGTACATGGACTCAGTACTGGTGTATATAGCCAAGTTATTACCTTGTACCACTGTACATGGACTCAGTACTGGTGTATAAAGCCAAGTTATTACCTTGTACCACTGTACATGGACTCAGTACTGGTGTATATAGCCAAGTTATTACCTTGTACCACTGTACATGGACTCAGTACTGGTGTATAAAGCCAAGTTATTACCTGGTACCCCTGCACATGGACTCAGTACTGGTACCCTGTGTATATAGCCAAGTTATTACCTTGTACCACTGTACATGGACTCAGTACTGGTGTATATAGCCAAGTTATTACCTTGTACCACTGTACATGGACTCAGTACTGGTGTATAAAGCCAAGTTATTACCTTGTACCACTGTACATGGACTCAGTACTGGTGTATAAAGCCAAGTTATTACCTTGTACCACTGTACATGGACTCAGTACTGGTGTATAAAGCCAAGTTATTACCTTGTACCACTGTACATGGACTCAGTACTGGTGTATATAGCCAAGTTATTACCTTGTACCACTGTACATGGACTCAGTACTGGTGTATAAAGCCAAGTTATTACCTTGTACCACTGTACATGGACTCAGTACTGGTGTATAAAGCCAAGTTATTACCTTGTACCACTGTACATGGACTCAGTACTGGTGTATAAAGCCAAGTTATTACCTTGTACCACTGTACATGGACTCAGTACTGGTGTATATAGCCAAGTTATTACCTTGTACCACTGTACATGGACCCAGTACTGGTGTATAAAGCCAAGTTATTACTTGGTACCCCTGCACATGGACTCAGTACTGGTACCCTGTGTATATAGCCAAGTTATTACCTTGTACCACTGTACATGGACTCAGTACTGGTGTATATAGCCAAGTTATTACCTTGTACCACTGTACATGGACTCAGTACTGGTGTATAAAGCCAAGTTATTACCTTGTACCACTGTACATGGACTCAGTACTGGTGTATAAAGCCAAGTTATTACCTTGTACCACTGTACATGGACTCAGTACTGGTGTATATAGCCAAGTTATTACCTTGTACCACTGTACATGGACTCAGTACTGGTGTATAAAGCCAAGTTATTACCTTGTACCACTGTACATGGACTCAGTACTAGTGTATATAGCCAAGTTATTACCTTGTACCACTGTACATGGACTCAGTACTGGTGTATAAAGCCAAGTTATCGTTACTCATTGTGTATTTATTATTACTTTTATTATTACGTGTTATTACTTTTCTATTATTTCTCTATTTTATTCCTCTCTGCGTTGTTGTGAAGGACGGATGTGACGAATACAATTTAATTCAATTTTAATTGATTTAAAATGAGGATTACCTTCCAGGGAGCTAGCCACACCTTTGACAACTTCCATAACGTAACAGCAAAGCCCGAGCCAGTGATGGCCCTACTATTTGGGGAGTCCTCTCACCACATATGGATGGCTGGCTGCCACGGAACTATCTATAATGAGCATGGTGTCCAAAATATTCAGAGGCTAAACTCTTGTTGATGGGAGCATTATGGTGTACTGTGAGAAGACTCCTTATTCACAAACCCAGGTTCTATTGTTACTTTAGATGAATTAACTTGCTCTTTTATCTGTGCCTCAAGGTAGATGACCGGTGTATATAAATCTTGACCTCGCCACAACAACCCTCAAAAGAGACTTAATGCATCTCTCCATAAACTCTGTGATTAAAGATGAGATATCACATTACTGGCTCGACAACCAACTCCCTCCTGTCTCAGCTGCAACCATCTGGGATGCTGCTAAAGGGGTTATATTATCTCCCAATCGTCTCGGATCAAGAAATTTGACACAAACAACAGCCAACCCAGGTAATCTGGAACTCCCTAGCTTGTACTCAGGCCAAACTCAATTTAGAGCACACAAAGCACGTTAAACACTGTAGACGAGCAAGCCGTCTAACTAAACACCAGTTTATTAAAGAACAGAGTAAAATATCTATGAATTCTATAAGGATTGCAGATGGCTCCAATATTTCTGATCCATTGCTAATCAATAATACATTTGGTGACTTCTATCAATCTCTTTATACTTCTCAACGTACAGGAGCGACTGACAAAATCACAAAATATCTGAATAAGATCGCTTTACCCCCTATATCAGATGAGCATAGACGTAAGTTGAATGCCCTCCTTACTTCTGAAGAGGTTTGGGAAGCTATGAAGGCCCTCTGGAAAACCACCCGGTCTAGATAGTTACTCAGTAGAGTTTATAAGAAGTTCTGGTCTGAGATATGTCCTGTCTTTATGTTGAAAGAGACCTGGTAAACTGCCTCCATTAGCCTGTTACTGTAAAATCCCATAATCCATTAGAGTGCTCTTCATTTAGACCAATCAGTTTGCTCAGATTTGATCTTAAGATAGTTGCTAAGACACTTGCTCGCAGACTGGAAGTCTTGTCTCCAGACTTCACTAAGCCTGATCAGACTGGTTTTGTCAAATCCAGATTTGGAACGGACAATGTGAGACGCACTTTGAATATCATAAACCATCTTGGCAGGAATAAAGACCCTGCACTCATTGTCTCTCTCAGTGCAGAAAAGGCTTTGGACAAAGTTGACAGGGAATTCTTGTAGTAGAAAAAAATATGAATCTGGGTGACCATTTTACAAATTTAGTCAAATGACTCTCAACCATCAGCAGCAGTGGTCAGCAAATGGTCAGCTATAAGAATGTCGCCAAGGCTGCCCTCTATCCCCTGAACTGTTCTCATTGGTCATAGAACCATTGGCTGAGGCAATAAAGCCTAGCAATGACATAAGTGGCATTTTCGTGGGAGATCAAGAACATAGAATATCATTATTTGATAATGATGTGTTTTTAACCAGAGCCATCTATTTAGAGAGTTGGGCCAGGTTTTAGAACGGCTGCCATGTTTTATTCTCCAACCTTGCTTCCTACAGTTACCTATGAAATTACCCACTTAAACAAGCAAAAACAGAGCAGTGAATTTAACAGAGGTTGATTAGGGATAGTGTGTCAAAATCAAATCAAATCAAATTGTATTGGTCACATACACATATTTAGCAGATGTTATTGCGGGTGTAGCGAAATGCTTGTGTTCATGGCTCCAACAGTGTAGTAGTATATAACAATTCACAACAATACACACAAATCTAAAAGTAACAGAATATAATTATTTACATTGGACATACTATGGTTACACATATGGTTAACATATTATGGTTACCATACTATAACTTCTGCAGCCTTGAAAGGCAGGCGTCAACATGGCCGAACGAGAGGCTGCCAGCGTTTTCTAGAAATCGCTTTCTATAACTCCATATTTGGAAGCGCTTAGGTCACCTGACTTTGGGCAGGGATTTGATGACAAGAAAAATACAAGAAGTTCTCACGGGTAGAAAGCAATTTGTAGTTTTTTTCTTCTTCTACGACTACCAAAGCATCAATTATCACTTAGCAACGGCCATGGAGGAGAAAATGGCGCTCTCTGAACGTTCAGACAGAAACCTCAATGGCCCAACTCTCTATATATAGTACTCTGGTCCAAACCTGAGACCTCTGTTTCTGCAGTAATAGACATCATAACGGAATATGATAGCCTGTCGGGGTACAACATTCAAGTATGGAAATCCATGTCTCATCATGCTGTTGATTCCATCCCAACCTTAGGCACCAACTCATCATACCTTTAAATATCCCCTGTATTATCAATTAAGAATCAATATCTCCATTCCAATTGGCCGAAACAGGCTTCAAATACTTGGGCATACATGTCACAGCAGACCTTAAAGACCTCTTCTCTTCAAATGATGTGCCTTTGCTCACAGAAATGAAGAAGGACCTGGCTAACTGCTCTGTTATGCCACACTCTCTTTTGGGAAGATTCCAAAATCTTCCCTGCCCTCAATCTCAGTCCTCTTTTCAGAAAGTTAATGCCAATATCTCTAAATATTTTTGGAACAGTAAGAAAACTAGAATAAAATTGACCAAACTAATTAAGCCTAAGGACTTGGGAGGGGTCAACTATATTATTGGCCTGGTCAGATCACATGATGAGTTGGTGCCTAGACAGACATAACTTTGGGTTGGGATGGAATCAACTACATGATGAGATGGTGCCTAGACAGACATAACTTTGGGTTGGGATGGAATCAACAACATGTCATTCAAGGGCGTTGGGTTTTTTACCATTTATTAAATCAGGTCTTGTCTGACCATGTTATTGTATGTAATATACTCTTAGCTTGGAAAGATACAAGGAGATACTTGCCAATTCCAGACCATATATCACTCTGGTCACCGATTGCTCTTAATCCTGAGTAGGAGTATTGGACATCTCAAAAGAATTTGCTGATCTTACACCTTGTTTATTAAGGACACTCGTTCCAATAAAGACTGCTCTCAGGGGTTTCATCTCTGACTTTTGAACAGATGTGCCTCATCCTATGGCACATTGAGACATTTGGGAGACATTGGGAGTGCATTTAAACTCTTTCATAAAAACCTACTTCACACTTGTTGCCTTCACAGAATGTTCCCCAATGTATCACATTTTTACGTTTCAAATGTCAACAAGATACTGGCATCTTTATGCTTTTGAAGCTGTAACGTCCTTTACACATTCAGAAGATCTTAAATAGAAGAATATACTGAACATATATTCAACCAAACTGACCTCCGTGTTGAGGCGGAGAACGCGGTCTCCCAGGTCCGTCTGTGTGAAGCTCTCATCGGCAGCAATGGTGTCCACCTTCAAATCAAATCCATCATGAGCACAAGATACAGCGTAGTAGTGTACACAGTACAATGAAATAACTCTCCTCTTAAACAACAGCTATTTAAATAACTCTCCTCTTAAACAACAGCTATTTAAATAACTCTCCTCTTAAACAACAGCTATTTAAATAACTCTCCTCTTAAACAACAGCTATTTAAATAACTCTCCTCTTAAACAACAGCTATTTAAATAACTCTCCTCTTAAACAGTGCAAAAGCTTGTCAATAAGTAGGAAAAGCACAAAGGATTATATAACATATGGTATAATAAAACTAGACCTTGGCGTAGTCGGCAGGTCTGAAGCGCGTGGTGGCGGGGTGTGGCTGGTCTGTCTGGAGGTAAAGGAGGTTAAAGGTCTCCTTGCAGCTACCAGACACCAAGGGGATGGAGTTACAGTCTCTCAGGGTGAACCGCAGCTCCACATACACCTGAAGGTTACAGAAAATATACCTATTATGTCAGGCTCTGGCCATAGAGAAGCTTTGCTTCTCTATATTTCTATGGTCAGAGTCTGGCAGATCTATCATTTCTATTTCTGTCTGGTGTGTGTGTGTAGGATCCCTAATTAGAGGCAGCTGCTATGCATTACCTCTAATTAGGGATCTTACTTATATGTCTGTGTTCCACTCCGTTGGCGTGGTTCATTGTTATGTTGTCTCGTGTTCGTGCTACGTGTGTCCTCTTTATTATTATCATTTGTTATTTTGTATAGTTCGTCAGTTCATTGAATAAACATGTCGAACTATCGATACGCTGCGCCTTGGTCTCTCTACACACCCGAACGTGACAGAATGAACCACCACCCGACCAAGCAGCGTTATACGGGAGCAACGGAGAGGAAGAAAGGAAGACAACGGCGTAATCGAGTAAACGGAGGTAACGGAGCCCGTAGGCAACCCCAAGAAAATTTCGGGGGGGGGCTATGGGGTTGGTCTGGCTACGAGGAGGACGAGCCAGTACCACTCTCCATGTGGAATACGGTGGAGAAGGAGGAAGAGGAATACCTGAAGGGGGTATTTTGTGACATTATGGAGCTGTGTAGGCGTAATCGGGAAGAATGTGAGAACGAGCGGAGGGAGCTGGAGTTAAAGGTGCCCACGGTGTGCATCCCCAGTCCGGGTCGTTTACTGTCTACATCCCGCGCCGAGTCTCCATTGTACATCCCCACTCCAGTATGTCCTATGCCGGTTTCACGTGTGAGAACTCCAGTGCCAGAACAATCCGTTCCATCGGTGCCCAGTCTGGGTCAGGCCGTCTGCTACACTCCAGTGCCAGAGCAGTCCGCTCTACCGGTGCCCAGTCTGGGTCCGGCCGTCTGCTACACTCCAGTGAGCCTCTCCAGTCCGGTACGTCATGTACCTGCTCCTCGCACTCGCCCTGAGGTGCGTGTCACCAGTCCGGCGCCATCAGTGCCGACTCCACGCACCAGGCCTCCAGTGCGCCTCTCCAGTTCGGTACGTCATGTGCCTGCTCCCCGCACTAGCCCTGAGGTGCGTGTTATTAGTCCTGTGCCACATGTGCCGACTTCACGCACCAGGCTTCCAGTGCGCCTTCCCAGTCAGGTACGTCCTGTGCCTGCTCCCCGCACTCGCCCTGAAGTGCGTGTTATTAGTCCTGTGCCACATGTGCCGACTTCACGCACCAGGCTTCCAGTGCGCCTCCCCAGTCCGGTACGTCCCGTGCCGACTCCCCGCACTCAACCTCCAGTGCGCCTCCCTAGCCCGGTACGTCCCGTGCCGACTCCCCGCACTCGACCTCCAGTGCGTGTGCCCAGCCAGGTTCCTCCAGTGCCAGCTCCACGCACCAGGCCTCCAGTGCGCCTCCCCAGTCCGGTACGTCCCGTGCCGACTCCCCGCACTCTACCTCCAGTGCGTGTGCAAAGTCCGGTACGTCCCGTGCCGACTCCCCGCACTCAACCTCCAGTGCGCCTCCCTAGCTCGGTACGTCCCGTGCCGACTCCCCGCACTCGACCTCCAGTGCGTGTGCCCAGCCAGGTTCCTCCAGTGCCAGCTCCACGCACCAGGCCTCCAGTGCGCCTCCCCAGTCCGGTACGTCCCGTGCCGACTCCCCACACTCTACCTCCAGTGCGTGTGCAAAGTCCGGTACGTCCCGTGCCGACTCCCCGCACTCGACCTCCAGTGCGTGTGCCCAGCCAGGTTCCTCCAGTACCAGCTCCACGCACCAGGCCTCCAGTGCGCCTCTACAGTCCGGTACGTCCCGTGCCGACTCCCCGCACTCGACTTCCAGTGCGTGAGCCCAGCCAGGTGCCTCCAGTGCCAGCTCTACGCATCAGACCGTCGGTGCGCCTCGACATCCCGGAGCCTCTCGTGATGATCGACAGCCCAGAGCCTCTAGTGATGGTCGACAGCCCGGAGCCTTCCGTGACGATCGACAGCCCGGAGCCTCCCGTGATGGTCGACAGCCCGGAGCCTTCCGTGACGCTCGACAGCCCGGAGCCTTCCGTGACGCTCGACAGCCCGGAGCCTCCCGTGACGCTCGACAGCCCGGAGCCTCCCGTGACGCTCGACAGCCCGGAGCCTCCCGTGACGCTCGACAGCCCGGAGCCTCCCGTGACGCTCGACAGCCCGGAGCCTCCCGTGACGCTCGACAGCCCGGAGCCTCCCGTGACGCTCGACAGCCCGGAGCCTCCCGTGACGCTCGACAGCCCGGAGCCTCCCGTGACGCTCGACAGCCCGGAGCCTCCCGTGACGCTCGACAGCCCGGAGCCTCCCGTGACGCTCGACAGCCCGGAACCTCCCGTGACGCTCGACAGCCCGGAACCTCCCGTGACGCTCGACAGCCCGGAACCTCCCGTGAAAATCGACAGCCCGGAACCTTCCGTGAAGATCGACAGCCCGGAACCTTCCGTGACGATCGACAGCCCGGAACCTTCCGTGACGATTATATGGCCGGAGTCGCCTGCCACACCGGTGCTCAGTCCTGGCCCGGTTATTTGCCCCGCTCCATGGCCTGAACTTGTTCCCCCACCATTGTTATTTAAAGGACCGGTGGGTTGCCCCTTTACATGGCCGGAGTCGCCTGCCACACCGGTGCTCAGTCCTGGCCCGGTTATTTGCCCCGCTCCATGGCCTGAACCTTTTCCCCCACCATTGTTGTTTCCAGGACCGGTGGGTTGCCCCTTTACATGGCCGGAGTCGCCTGCCACACCGGTGCCCAGTCCTGGCCCGGTTATTTGCCCCTCTCCATGGCCTGAGCCTTTTGCCCCACCATGGTCATTTCCAGGACCAGTGGGTTGCCCCTTTAAATGGCCTGAGTCGCCTACCACACCAGTGCCCAGTCCGGGCCAAGTAGAAATGAAGAGGAAGACATCCACTTCGCCGGGGCCGGAACCGCCACCTGCGATCGTGTGATGTTTTTTTTTCCTCCCTTACCCTTCCCTCATGTTTGTGTTTAATTTTCTTGCGGCCGGGAGTCCGCGCCTTTGGGGGGGGGTACTGTCAGGCTCTGGCCATAGAGAAGCTTTGCTTCTCTATATTTCTATGGTCAGAGTCTGGCAGATCTATCATTTCTATTTCTGTCTGGTGTGTGTGTGTAGGATCCCTAATTAGAGGCAGCTGCTATGCATTACCTCTAATTAGGGATCTTACTTATATGTCTGTGTTCCACTCCGTTGGCGTGGTTCATTGTTATGTTGTCTCGTGTTCGTGCTACGTGTGTCCTCTTTATTATTATCATTTGTTATTTTGTATAGTTCGTCAGTTCATTGAATAAACATGTCGAACTATCGATACGCTGCGCCTTGGTCTCTCTACACACCCGAACGTGACATATTATTACCTGCAGAGTCACTAAGCTGATGTTGTCATCCAAAGATACCTACAGTAAACATATTCAGTATGTGGATATAAGGTTTCACATTTCTAGTAACCTTCTAGGTTTTCAGAAATCCTTGTTGTAGGATTTCTTCCCTGCTTATTCCCTCCTGATTACGGAATTACTCTAACTGGGTTTTCAGGAAACCTGGGAAAATGATATATTACTTTCTGTGCTGCCTGGCATATATTATTACTATTATTATACTGTATATTGTTATATATTACCTTCTGTGCTGCCTGGCGTATATTATTATTATTATTATTATACTGTATGTTATTATATATTACCTTCTGTGCTGCCTGGCGTATATTATTATTATTATTATTATACTGTATGTTATTATATATTACCTTCTGTGCTGCCTGGCGTATATTATTATTATTATTATTATTATACTGTATGTTATTATATATTACCTTCTGTGCTGCCTGGCATATATTATTACTATTATTATACTGTATATTGTTATATATTACCTTCTGTTCTGCCTGGCGTATATTATTATTATTATTATTATTATACTGTATATTGTTATATATTACCTTCTGTTCTGCCTGGCGTATATTATTATTATTATTATTATTATTATACTGTATGTTATTATATATTACCTTCTGTTCTGCCTGGCGTATATTATTATTATTATTATTATACTGTATATTGTTATATATTACCTTCTGTTCTGCCTGGCGTATATTATTATTATTATTATTATTATTATTATTATTATACTGTATGTTATTATATATTACCTTCTGTGCTGCCTGGCGTATATTATTATTATTATTATTATTATTATTATTATACTGTATGTTATTATATATTACCTTCTGTGCTGCCTGGCGTATATTATTATTATTATTATTATTATTATTATACTGTATGTTATTATATATTACCTTCTGTGCTGCCTGGCGTATATTATTATTATTATTATTATTATTATTATTATTATTATTATTATACTGTATGTTATTATATATTACCTTCTGTGCTGCCTAGCGTATATTATTATTATTATTATTATTATTATTATTATACTGTATGTTATTATATATTACCTTCTGTGCTGCCTGGTGTATATTATTATTATTATTATTATTATTATTATTATTATTATACTGTATGTTATTATATATTACCTTCTGTGCTGCCTGGCGTATATTATTATTATTATTATTATTATTATTATTATTATTATTATACTGTATGTTATTATATATTACCTTCTGTGCTGCCTGGCGTATATTATTATTATTATTATTATTATTATTATACTGTATGTTATTATATATTACCTTCTGTTCTGCCTGGCGTATATTATTATTATTATTATTATTATTATTATTATTATACTGTATGTTATTATATATTACCTTCTGTGCTGCCTGGCGTATATTATTATTATTATTATTATTATTATTATTATACTGTATGTTATTATATATTACCTTCTGTGCTGCCTGGCGTATATTATTATTATTATTATTATTATTATACTGTATGTTATTATATATTACCTTCTGTGCTGCCTGGCGTATATTATTATTATTATTATTATTATTATACTGTATGTTATTATATATTACCTTCTGTGCTGCCTGGCGTATATTATTATTATTATTATTATTATTATTATACTGTATGTTATTATATATTACCTTCTGTGCTGCCTGGCGTATATTATTATTATTATTATTATTATACTGTATGTTATTATATATTACCTTCTGTGCTGCCTGGCGTATATTATTATTATTATTATTATTATTATTATACTGTATGTTATTATATATTACCTTCTGTGCTGCCTGGCGTTTATTATTATTATTATTATTATTATACTGTATGTTATTATATATTACCTTCTGTGCTGCCTGGCGTATATTATTATTATTATTATTATTATTATACTGTATGTTATTATATATTACCTTCTGTGCTGCCTGGCGTATATTACTATTATTATTATTATTATTATTATTATTATACTGTATGTTATTATATATTACCTTCTGTGCTGCCTGGCGTATATTATTATTATTATTATACTGTATGTTATTATATATTACCTTCTGTGCTGCCTGGCGTTTATTATTATTATACTGTATGTTATTATATATTACCTTCTGTGCTGCCTGGCGTATATTATTATTATTATTATTATTATTATTATTATTATTATACTGTATGTTATTATATATTACCTTCTGTGCTGCCTGGCGTATATTATTATTATTATTATTATTATTATTATTATACTGTATGTTATTATATATTACCTTCTGTGCTGCCTGGCGTTTATTATTATTATTATTATTATTATTATTATTATACTGTATGTTATTATATATTACCTTCTGTGCTGCCTGGCGTATATTATTATTATTATTATTATTATTATTATTATTATTATACTGTATGTTATTATATATTACCTTCTGTGCTGCCTGGCGTATATTATTATTATTATTATTATTATTATTATTATTATTATACTGTATGTTATTATATATTACCTTCTGTGCTGCCTGGCGTATATTATTATTATTATTATTATTATTATACTGTATGTTATTATATATTACCTTCTGTGCTGCCTGGCGTATATTATTATTATTATTATTATTATTATTATACTGTATGTTATTATATATTACCTTCTGTGCTGCCTGGCGTATATTATTATTATTATTATTATTATTATTATACTGTATGTTATTATATATTACCTTCTGTGCTGCCTGGCGTATATTATTATTATTATTATTATTATTATACTGTATGTTATTATATATTACCTTCTGTGCTGCCTGGCGTATATTATTATTATTATTATTATTATTATTATTATTATTATTATACTGTATGTTATTATATATTACCTTCTGTGCTGCCTGGCGTATATTATTATTATTATTATTATTATACTGTATGTTATTATATATTACCTTCTGTGCTGCCTGGCGTTTATTATTATTATACTGTATGTTATTATATATTACCTTCTGTGCTGCCTGGCGTATATTATTATTATTATTATTATTATTATTATTATACTGTATGTTATTATATATTACCTTCTGTGCTGCCTGGCGTATATTATTATTATTATTATTATTATTATACTGTATGTTATTATATATTACCTTCTGTGCTGCCTGGCGTATATTATTATTATTATTATACTGTATGTTATTATATATTACCTTCTGTGCTGCCTGGCGTATATTATTATTATTATTATACTGTATGTTATTATATATTACCTTCTGTGCTGCCTGGCGTATATTATTATTATTATTATACTGTATGTTATTATATATTACCTTCTGTGCTGCCTGGCGTATATTATTATTATTATTATACTGTATGTTATTATATATTACCTTCTGTGCTGCCTGGCGTTTATTATTATTATTATTATTATTATTATTATTATTATTATTATACTGTATGTTATTATATATTACCTTCTGTGCTGCCTGGCGTATATTATTATTATTATTATTATTATTATTATTATACTGTATGTTATTATATATTACCTTCTGTGCTGCCTGGCGTATATTATTATTATTATTATTATTATTATTATACTGTATGTTATTATATATTACCTTCTGTGCTGCCTGGCGTTTATTATTATTATTATTATTATTATTATTATTATTATACTGTATGTTATTATATATTACCTTCTGTGCTGCCTGGCGTATATTATTATTATTATTATTATTATTATTATTATTATTATTATACTGTATGTTATTATATATTACCTTCTGTGCTGCCTGGCGTATATTATTATTATTATTATTATTATTATTATTATACTGTATGTTATTATATATTACCTTCTGTGCTGCCTGGCGTATATTATTATTATTATTATTATTATTATTATTATTATACTGTATGTTATTATATATTACCTTCTGTGCTGCCTGGCGTATATTATTATTATTATTATTATTATTATACTGTATGTTATTATATATTACCTTCTGTGCTGCCTGGCGTATATTATTATTATTATTATTATTATTATTATTATTATTATTATACTGTATGTTATTATATATTACCTTCTGTGCTGCCTGGCGTATATTATTATTATTATTATTATTATTATTATACTGTATGTTATTATATATTACCTTCTGTGCTGCCTGGCGTATACTATTATTATTATTATTATTATTATTATTATTATTATACTGTATGTTATTATATATTACCTTCTGTGCTGCCTGGCGTATATTATTATTATTATTATTATTATTATTATTATTATTATTATACTGTATGTTATTATATATTACCTTCTGTGCTGCCTGGCGTATATTATTATTATTATTATTATTATTATTATTATACTGTATGTTATTATATATTACCTTCTGTGCTGCCTGGCGTATATTATTATTATTATTATTATTATACTGTATGTTATTATATATTACCTTCTGTGCTGCCTGGCGTATATTATTATTATTATTATTATTATTATACTGTATGTTATTATATATTACCTTCTGTGCTGCCTGGCGTATATTATTATTATTATTATTATTATTATACTGTATGTTATTATATATTACCTTCTGTGCTGCCTGGCGTATATTATTATTATTATTATTATTATTATACTGTATGTTATTATATATTACCTTCTGTGCTGCCTGGCGTATATTATTATTATTATTATTATTATTATTATTATTATACTGTATGTTATTATATATTACCTTCTGTGCTGCCTGGCGTATATTATTATTATTATTATTATTATTATTATTATTATTATACTGTATGTTATTATATATTACCTTCTGTGCTGCCTGGCGTATATTATTATTATTATTATTATTATTATTATTATTATTATACTGTATGTTATTATATATTACCTTCTGTGCTGCCTGGCGTATATTATTATTATTATTATTATTATTATTATTATACTGTATGTTATTATATATTACCTTCTGTGCTGCCTGGCGTATATTATTATTATTATTATTATTATTATTATTATTATTATTATTATACTGTATGTTATTATATATTACCTTCTGTGCTGCCTGGCGTATATTATTATTATTATACTGTATGTTATTATATATTACCTTCTGTGCTGCCTGGCGTATAGTATTATTATTATTATTATTATTATTATTATACTGTATGTTATTATATATTACCTTCTGTGCTGCCTGGCGCTGGATCCAGTTAGACAGTAGCCAGTTGTTCTGGTTGGGCTCCATCACATGACACACCTGGAAGGTATGAATAGGTCGGTTCTGTTCATCCATCTCCGTTATCGCATCCCACTGGAGGGGGAGAGGGGGAGGGAGAAGGAGAGAGAGAGAGAGAGAGAGAGAGAGAGAGAGAGAGAGAGAGAGAGATCGATTGAGAGAGAGAGATCGATTGAGAGAGAGAGATCGATTGAGAGAGAGAGATCGATTGAGAGAGAGAGAGAGAGAGAGAGAGAGAGAGAGAGAGAGAGAGAGAGAGAGAGAGAGAGAGAGAGAGAGAGAGAGAGAGAGAGAGAGAGAGAGAGAGAGAGAGAGAGAGAGAGAGAGAGAGAGAGAGAGAGAGAGAGAGAGAGAGAGAGAGAGAGAGAGAGAGAGGGAGAAGGAAAAGTAGGAAGAGGAGAAAGGGAAGGCAGTAGAAGGAAGAAGGTTCATGATCTAATAAGACATCACATTACCATGGTAACAGTAGAGCCATGGAGGACAGCTGGACCGCCCAGTCTCTGTCTCTTATGGCCCATAAGACACTGACTGTCTAAGGGCCTTACTGGTGTTTTCACAACTCTTACATCAGCCAGCCACAACAGCACCGCAGTGCCCTAACAAACTCCCCTCTCCTCTCCCCTCCTCCCCTCTCCTCTCCTTTCCTCAGAGAGAAAGAACCAACTCTATCAGGTAGAGCTGTTTCCCCTACAGCGTTCAATAGGTGTAGATTTACAGGGTAAAGCCAAGGCCATCTCTCATCATGGTAGCCTCTCTTAACTGGGAGGAAAATGGCAGCTTGGAGAGATACTTCAATCTTGTATATTTATCATGTGGTCTTGACAAGGTAATACCCAGAGGGGCTGGGGGGAGGAAGGCAGGGGGGGAGGGGAGGACAGGGGGAGGGAGGCAGGGGGAGGGAGGGGAGGATAGGGGGGAGGGAGGATAGGGGGAGGGGAGGACAGGGGGAGGAGGCAGGGGGGGGGGGGACAGGGGGAGGGAGGCAGGGGGGGAGGGGAGGACAGGGGGAGGGAGGGGAGGATAGGGGGGAGGGAGGATAGGGGGAGGGGAGTGAGGACAGGGGAGGATAGGGGGGAGGGAGGATAGGGGGAGGGGAGTGAGGCAGGGGGGGAGGACAGGGGGAGGGAGGCAGGGGGAGGACAGGGGGAGGGAGGCAGGGGGGGAGGGGAGGACAGGGGGAGGGAGGACAGGGGAGGATAAGGGGGAGGGAGGATAGGGGGAGGGGAGTGAGGCAGGGGGTTGGGGAGGGAGGCAGGGGGGAGGAGAGGTGGAGGGGTGGAGGGAGGACAAGGGTGAGGGAGGACAGGGGTGATGAAGGACAGGGGTGAGGGAGGACAGGACCACCAGCCACTGTTAGATAACGCCTGGGTCTCTTCAGGTTTAATGGACCACCAGCCACTGTTAGATAACGCCTGGGTCTGGTTCTACAGGTTGTGACAGACTGGCTGGGTTAAGACTGTTGTGTCTTGTGTGTTTAAATAAAAGAAAAATAGGTTGGGATTGATCTGACTTGATTCCTATAACTCTCTCCACCTCTCCTCCATGTCTGTCTGTGTTTGTCTTTGACAGACAGAAATCTGGTCGCCTGTGACACTGTCAGCATTAGGCAGACATGGAGCATATCTCTCTCTCTCTCTCTCTCTCTCTCTCTGTCTCTCTCTCTTTCTCTCTCTCTCTATCTGTCTCTCTGCATCTCTATCTCTCTCTCTCTCTCTCTCTCTCCTTCTACCTGTCTCTCTCTCTCTTTCTATCTCTTTCTCTCCCTCTCCTCTCTCTCTCTCTTTCTCTCTCGCTCTCTCTGTCTTTCTCGCTGTCTCTCTCTCTCTCTCTCTCAGGAGCAGAAGGAACACAGGGCATGTATCAGACACCGGCCAACAGCGTTGGGAGGAGATGTGTTAGGGTAGATAAAAACCCTTTATCAATTGCAGGTCAAAGAAAGCCCTATCAGGGTCCAGATGTGTTCTGAACATCGTGTGGACAGAAAGTCATGACTTCTACCAGATTGATCAGCATTGTTGTGATGTACTGTATTTGTTGAAAAGAGAATGAATATATCACTTTGACTGTTCAGCAGTGATTTGTGCTTCATCCATCACAGACACTGTTATCTGCCTCTCTCCTGTCGTACGGCATTCACTGAACAATATACAATATACCTTATCCTTTTCCTCCCTCACCCCTGTCCTCCCTCACCCCTGTCCTCCCTCACCCCTGTCCTCCCTCACCTCTGTCCTCCCTCACCCCTGTCCTCCCTCCCCCTGTCCTCCCTCACACCTGTCCCCTCACACCTGTCCCCTCACACCTGTCCTCCCTCACACCTGTCCCCCCTCACACCTGTCCTCCCTCACACCTGTCTCCCCTCACCTCTGTCCTCCCTCACACCTGTCCCCTCACACCTGTCCCCCCTCACACCTGTCCCCCCTCACACCTGTCTCCCCTCACACCTGTCTCCCCTCACACCTGTCCTCCCTCACCCCTGTCCTCCCTCACTCCTGTCCTCCCTCACACCTGTCCTCCCTCCCTGTGATGCGTGGAATAGAATAGAGAGCCAGGCGCAGGAGGTAGCGTGCAATCAAGGATAAATTTAATATCCAAATACGCAGAAACAATCTGAACAGGAATAGGTACGACTGTTCAAGACGAGTAGACAAAGGTGAATGCACAATCACACTGAACAATATCCGACAAGGACATGGGGGAACAGAGGGAACATATATACATGAAGTAATGAGGGGAAATGAGAACCAGGTGTGCGTAATGACAAGACATGACAAATGGATAATGAATGATCGAGCGGCAGTGGCTAGAAAGCCGGTGACGACGATCGCCGAAGCATGCCCGAACAAGGGGGTGAGGCAACTTCGGCAGGGGTCGTGACAGTACCCCCCCCTTGACGCGCAGCTCCAGCTGCGTTCCGACACCGGCTTTGGGGACGACCCGGACGGCGAGGCGCCGGGCGCTCTGGGCGGCGACGGTGGAAATCTCGTAATAGGGACTGGTCAAGCACATCCCCCCTCGGCACCCAGCACCTCTCCTCCGGGCTCAGCTTCCGGCATGGCAGGCGGAGAGGTAGGTTCCGGGTCGAGAGCCAGACCCGATCACCCGGTGTGTATACTGGGGCCTCACTGCGGTGACGGTCCGCGCCTATTTTGTGTCGACATACTGCCCGCTGGAGATGAACATGGGCAGCTTCCCATGTGGCCTCCGCATGACGGAACCACTCATCCACCGCAGGGGCTTCGGTCTGGCTCCGATGCCACGGTGCCAGAACCGGCTGGTAACCTAACACACACTGAAATGGGGTTAGGTTGGTGGAGGAGTGACGGAGGGAATTCTGTGCCATCTCAGCCCATGGCAGGTACGTCGACCACTCCCCCGGCCGGTCCTGGCAGTAGGACCTTAAGAACCTACCTATATCTTGATTTACCCTCTCCACCTGCCCGTTAGATTCGGGGTGAAACCCAGAGGTAAGGCTGACGGAGACCCCCAGGTGTTCCATAAATGCTTTCCACACCCTAGATGTGAATTGGGGGCCCCGATCAGATACTATATCCTCTGGTACCCCGTAGTGCCGGAAGACATGAGTGAATAGAGCCTCCGCAGTCTGCAGGGCCGTGGGGAGACCGGGCAGAGGCAAGAGGCGGCAGGACTTGGAGAATCGATCCACAACGACCAGGATAGTGGTGTTCCCCTGGGAAGGTGGAAGGTCTGTCAGGAAATCTATCGATAAATGTGACCATGGCCGTTGTGGAATAGGTAAAGGAAGTAATTTACCTCTAGGAAGGTGTCTAGGTGCCTTACACTGGGCGCACACCGAGCAGGAGGAGACATACACCCTCACATCCTTAGCCAAGGTGGGCCACCAATATTTCTCAGAAAGGCAGCGCACTGTCCGACCGATACCGGGGTGACCAGAGGAGGGTGACGTGTGGGCCCAATAGATGAGCCGGTCACGGACAGCAGACGGCACGTACAGACGTCCAGCGGGACAGGCCGGTGGAGCTGGCTCTGTGTGCAATGCCTGTTCAATGTCCGCGTCCAGCGCCCATACTACCGGCGCTATAATGCAGGAGGCCGGTAGTATGGGGGTGTCATCCATGGGCCTCTCCTCTTTGTCGTACAGCCGAGACAGTGCGTCTGCCTTCACGTTCTTAGTCCCTGGAATATAGGAGATGGTGAAATGAAAGCTTGTGAAAAACATGGCCCACCTGGCCTGACGAGGATTCAGCCTCCTAGCTGCCCGGATGTACTCCAGGTTACGGTGGTCAGTCCAGATGAGGAAAGGGTGTTTAGCCCCCTCAAGCCAATGTCTCCACACAGTCAAAGCCTTGACTACAGCCAACAACTCCCGATCACCTACATCATAGTTTTGCTCCGCCGCGCTGAGCTTCTTAGAGAAGAAAGCACAGGGACGGAGCTTAGATGGCGTGCCCGATCGTTGGGATAAGACTGCTCCTACCCCTGATTCGGACGCGTCCACCTCTACTATGAACTGCAAAGAGGGATCCGGATGGGCTAGCACCGGGGCCGCGGTGAAAAGAGCCTTCAGCTGCCTGAATGCCCTGTCCGCCGCAGCGCACCAGCGGAGACGGGACGGACCCCCCTTTAACAGTGAAGTAATGGGAGTCGCCACCTTGCCAAAGCCCCGGATAAACCTCCGATAGAAATTGGCAAACCCTAAAAACCGCTGTACTTCTTTAACCGTGGTTGGAGTCGGCCAATTACGCACGGCTGAAATGTGGTCACTCTCCATCTCCACCCCGGAGGTGGTAATGTGGTATCCAAGGAAGGAAACGGACTGTTGGAAGAACAGACATTTTTCTGCCTTGACATACAGGTTATGCTCCAGCAATCTTCCAAGTACTTTACGGACTAGGGAAACATGCTCGGCGCGTGTAGCGGAATACACCAGAATGTCATCGATGTATACTACCACACCACAACCGAACATGTCCCTGAAAACATTGTCAACAAAAGATTGGAAGACTGATGGTGCATTCATCAACCCGTATGGCATGACTAGATACTCATAGTGACCTGAAGTAGTACTAAATGCAGTTTTCCACTCATCTCCTTCCCGGATACGCACCAAATTGTACGCACTCCTGAGATCTAGTTTAGTGAAGAAGCGCGCCCCATGCATTGATTCAATCACCGATGAGATGAGAGGTAGAGGATAACTATACCTTTCTGTGATCTGGTTGAGGGCGCGGTAATCAATGCATGGGCGCAAACCACCATCCTTCTTCTTCACAAAAAAGAAGCTCGAGGAGGCGGGTGAAGTAGAGGACCGTATGAACCCCTGTCGTAGGGACTCAGAGACATATGTTTCCATGGCCTCCGTCTCTACCTGCGACAGGGGATACACATGACTCCTGGGAAGTACAGCGTCTATCGCACAATCCCCTGGGCGATGAGGTGGTAATTTATTAGCCTTTTTCTTAGAGAAGGCTTGAGCCAAATCTAGGTATTCGGGGGGAATGCGCACGGTGGGGACATTCTCTGGACTCTCCACCGTGGTTGCACCAACGGAAACACCTACACACCTCCCCGGACACTCTGATGACCACCCCGTTAGAGCCCTCTGTTTCCACAAAAAGGTGGGATTGTGAGTACTTAACCAGGGCAGTCCTAGTACCACCGGGAATGCAGGAGAATCAATAATGAAGAAATGTATTTTCTCCTTATGATTCTCCTGGGTGATCATTACTATGTCTCCGGTGGTCTCCTTAACATACCCAGACCCTAACGGTCGACTATCTAACCCTTGAATGGGAATGGGGATGGACATGGGCGTAAGCGGGATCCCTAATCTACTAGCTAGAGTACTATCCATAAAATTTCCAGCTGCGCTTGAATCGACTAGCGCCTTACACTGGGGAATAGCACAAAAATCAGGAAATGACACTGGAAGGTAGAGGTGTGTAACAGAGGACTCTGGGTAAGTGTGGTGCGTTGTTACCTGGGGTGATGCCAGAGTGCCCTGCCTGCCGCCTCTATACCCAGCACTCTGAAAACAACGGCCCGCTGAATGTCCATGACGACCACAGGATGAGCACTGGACCCGGCTCCCGCGACGATTCTGGACGGCCGTTCCACCCATCTCCATAGGAACCGGATCTGGTGTGGATAAGGGTGGTAAGAGCGAACCCCTCACTGGACGTCCGCGAGAGGCCAGCAGATTGTCCAGTCGTATGGCCATATCCACGAGTTGGTTAAAACTAAGCGTGGCATCCCGGCAGGCTAGCTCTCGACGGACGTCCTCATGCAGACTGCAGCGGAAATGGTCAATAAGGGCCCGCTCATTCCACCCAGACCCGGCCGCTAACGTCCGGAACTCCAGCGCGAAATCCTGCGCACTCCTCGTTCCCTGTCGTAGGTGGAAAAGGCGTTCACCCGCCTCTCTTCCTTCTGGTGGATGGTCGAAGACGGCTCGGAAGTGGCGGGCGAACTCCCCGAAGTTGTCCAACGCTGTTCCCTCTCTCCAGGTTGCGTTGGCCCACTCCAGGGCTTTCCCAGTTAGACAGGAGACGAGGGCGGATACCTTCTCACGATCCGAAGGAGGAGGAGATATCGTGCTGAATGCCAGCTCAAGCTGCAGTAAGAAACCCTGGCACTGGGCAGCGGTACCATCGTATTCCCGGGGAAGGGAAATGTGGATTTGACCGGTAGGTTGTAGTGGAGTGTTGCGATTGGGTTGTCCCGTATTTGTTAAAGGTGAGGTTTCACTGTCTGGTCGGTGGTGCTCTAGTCGCTGGACAGCTTGCAGAACCCGATCCATCGCCTCTCCTAGGCTGGTGAGCATGGTGGAGTGCTCCCTCACTCTCTCCACTACCCCGGTCATATTATTCACTCCTGCTGACTCCATTGGTAGGTCGGATATTCTGTGATGCGTGGAATAGAATAGAGAGCCAGGCGCAGGAGGTAGCGTGCAATCAAGGATAAATTTAATATCCAAATACGCAGAAACAATCTGAACAGGAATAGGTACGACTGTTCAAGACGAGTAGACAAAGGTGAATGCACAATCACACTGAACAATATCCGACAAGGACATGGGGGAACAGAGGGAACATATATACATGAAGTAATGAGGGGAAATGAGAACCAGGTGTGCGTAATGACAAGACATGACAAATGGATAATGAATGATCGAGCGGCAGTGGCTAGAAAGCCGGTGACGACGATCGCCGAAGCATGCCCGAACAAGGGGGTGAGGCAACTTCGGCAGGGGTCGTGACACTCCCCCTGTCCTCCCTCACCCCTGTCCTCCCTTACACCTGTCCTCCCTCCCCCTGTCCTCCATCTCTCCTGTCCTCCCTCACCCCTGTCCTCCCTCACCCCTGTCTTCCCTCCACTTCACCTCCCCCCTGCCTCCCTCCCCTCCCCCGGTCCTCCCTCTCTCCTGCCTCCCCAGGCGTTCTCTAACAGTGGCTGGTGGTCCATTAAACCTGAAGAGACCCAGGCGTTATCTAACAGTGTTAATTGAACTTCTCACTAGATCAAAGCTGAATTATACACACAAAATGAAGTATGATTAAGTGTAGAGTCCCAAAGTTTTAATTATTAAACACACATTAACCTTGACTGTGCCAACAGACTTAATATAATATTAATTAAGTAATCTAAATTAGCTTCATGGAAACACCCAAGGGTGAAATAATAAATCACGGTAACCTGCTGCAGACTAGAGAGAGAGAGAGCTACCGATACTGATGTCCTGACTACGTAGTGATGTCCTGACTACGTAGTGATGTCCTGACTACGTAGTGATGTCCTGACTACGTAGTGATGTCCTGACTACGTAGTGTCCTTATTAGAGTTTTAGTCAATAGATTTGGTTACACCCTATTCTCTATTTGTGCACTATATAAGGACCCTGGTCAAACGTAGTGCACTATGTAGGAAATAGGGTGCCATTTGGGCCATATACGTAGTAATGCTGAGGTATAAGACAGTAATAGATAACAGGAAGGCAGGTACCATCCGGTGACACAGTGGTCATCTCCTGTGTCTCTGTCTTTATGAAACTAATAACTACCATCCCTCTCCCTCTCTTATTCAATGCAGCTTATCTGATTCTCCTGTAGATTTGTCACTGTGTTGAAATAACATTTTGATCATAAAGTCCCCAATTACAACGGCACATGAAATGATATGAATCTGATGTAATACTGTCTGCTCTGCTGCTGCCGTGGTGTACAGCTATTTTCCCCTCTCTCAGGTCATCTTTGTTCTGCATACCATCGTGCACTACTTCTGATCAGAGCCCTATGAGCCCTATGACCCCTATGAACCCTATGAGCCCTATGAACCCTATGACTCCTATGAGCCCTATGAACCCTATGACTCCTATGAGCCCTATGACCCCTATGAACCCTATGAGCCCTATGAACCCTATGACTCCTATGAGCCCTATGAACCCTATGACTCCTATGAGCCCTATGAACCCTATGACTCCTATGAGCCCTATGAACCCTATGACTCCTATGAGCCCTATGAACCCTATGACTCCTATGAGCCCTATGAGCCCTATGACTCCTATGAGCCCTATGAACCCTATGACTCCTATGAGCCCTATGAGCCCTATGACTCCTATGAGCCCTATGAACCCTATGACTCCTATGAGCCCTATGAGCCCTATGACTCCTATGACTCCTATGAGCCCTATCATATAGGGAAGAGCTGCACTATATAGAGAATAGGTGTACTATATAGAGAATACTATATAGAGAATAGGTGTACTATATAGAGAATACTATATAGAGAATAGGTGTACTATATAGAGAATACTATATAGAGAATAGGTGTACTATATAGAGAATACTATATAGAGAATAGGTGTACCAATATAGAGAATAGGTGTACTATATAGAGAATACTATATAGAGAATAGGTGTACTATATAGAGAATACTATATAGAGAATAGGTGTACTATATAGAGAATACTATATAGAGAATAGGTGTACTATATAGAGAATAGGTGTACTACATAGAGAATACTATATAGAGAATAGGTGTACTATATAGAGAATAGGTGTACTATATAGAGAATACTATATAGAGAATAGGTGTACTATATAGAGAATAGGTGTACTATATAGAGAATACTATATAGAGAATAGGTGTACTATATAGAGAATACTATATAGAGAATAGGTGTACTATATAGAGAATACTATATAGAGAATAGGTGTACTATATAGAGAATACTATATAGAGAATAGGTGTACTATATAGAAAATACTATATAGGGAATAGGTGTACTATATAGGGAATAGGTGTACTATATAGGGAATAGGTGTACTATATAGGGAATAGGTGCACTATATAGGGAATAGGTGTACTATATAGAGAATAGGTGTACTATATAGGGAATAGGTGCACTATATAGGGAATAGGTGCACTATATAGAGAATAGGTGTACTATATAGGGAATAGGTGTACTATATAGGGAATAGGTGTACTATATAGAGAATAGGTGTACTATATAGGGAATAGGTGTACTATATAGGGAATAGGTGCACTATATAGGGAATAGGTGTACTATATAGAGAATAGGTGTACTATATAGAGAATACTATATAGAGAATAGGTGTACTATATAGAGAATACTATATAGAGAATAGGTGTACTATATAGAGAATAGGTGTACTATATAGAGAATACTATATAGAGAATAGGTGTACTATATAGAAAATACTATATAGATAATAGGTGTACTATATAGGGAATAGGTGTACTATATAGGGAATAGGTGTACTATATAGGGAATAGGTGTACTATAGAGAGAATAGGTGTACTATATAGAGAATACTATATAGAGAATAGGTGTACTATATAGAGAATACTATATAGAGAATAGGTGTACTATATAGAGAATAGGTGTACTATATAGGGAATAGGTGTACTATATAGAGAATAGGTGTACTATATAGAGAATACTATATAGAGAATAGGTGTACTATATAGGGAATAGGTGTACTATATAGGGAATAGGTGTACTATATAGAGAATAGGTGTACTATATAGAGAATAGGTGTACTATATAGAGAATAGGTGTACTATATAGGGAATAGGTGTACTATATAGGGAATAGGTGTACTATATAGGGAATAGGTGTACTATATAGAGAATAGGTGTACTATATAGAGAATAGGTGAACTATATAGAGAATAGGTGTACTATATAGGGAATAGGTGTACTATATAGAGAATAGGTGTACTATATAGGGAATAGGTGTACTATATAGAGAATAGGTGTACTATATAGGGAATAGGTGTACTATATAGGGAATAGGTGTACTATATATATATTAAACTGGGTCATAACAGAAAATGTGATGTGTTGCAAATTAGTGGTAATAGCAAGGTTGTCTAGACAAGGAAATCACTTGAGGGGGGAAGGAACCCTGGAGAAAGTAACCAATAACAACACTATAAACCAATATGTTTCAGTACAGGGAGAATACACTGTGTTGACTAGCTGTGAAGGTTAGGTTACACTGTGTTGACTAGCTGTGAAGGTTAGGTTACACTGTGTTGACTAGCTGTGAAGGTTAGGTTACACTGTGTTGACTAGCTGTGAAGGCTGTGAAGGTTACACTGTGTTGACTAGCTGTGAAGGGTGTGAAGGTTACACTGTGTTGACTAGCTGTGAAGGCTGTGAAGGTTACACTGTGTTGACTAGCTGTGAAGGTTAGGTTACACTGTGTTGACTAGCTGTGAAGGCTGTGAAGGTTACACTCTGTTGACTAGCTGTGAAGGCTGTGAAGGTTACACTGTGATGACTAGCTGTGAAGGCTGTGAAGGTTACACTGTGTTGACTAGCTGTGAAGGCTGTGAAGGTTACACTGTGTTGACTAGCTGTGAAGGGTGTGAATGTTACACTGTGTTGACTAGCTGTGAAGGCTGTGAAGGTTACACTCTGTTGACTAGCTGTGAAGGCTGTGAAAGTTACACTGTGTTGACTAGCTGTGAAGGCTGTGAAGGTTACACTGTGTTGACTAGCTGTGAAGGCTGTGAAGGTTACACTGTGTTGACTAGCTGTGAAGGCTGTGAAGGTTACACTGTGTTGACTAGCTGTGAAGGCTGTGAAGGTTACACTCTGTTGACTAGCTGTGAAGGCTGTGAAGGTTACACTGTGTTGACTAGCTGTGAAGGCTGTGAAGGTTACACTCTGTTGACTAGCTGTGAAGGGTGTGAAGGTTACACTGTGTTGACTAGCTGTGAAGGGTATGAAAGTTACACTCTGTTGACTAGCTGTGAAGGGTGTGAAGGTTACACTCTGTTGACTAGCTGTGAAGGGTGTGAAAGTTACACTCTGTTGACTAGCTGTGTTCTGTGAAGGGTGTGATGTTTACAGTGTGTTGACTAGCTGTGCGAGAGAGACTGAGAGGGAGAGAGCGAGAGAGCGAGAGAGAAAGTGTGTGAAAATATAACAACCCTTGTTGTTATGAGATTAATTATTGATTTGATGTGGAGGTGGGTGGCAACGTGTTGTGTTGTTGTGTAGTGTAGTCTCTCCACTAATGAAAGGCCTGTAGTGTTATAATCCGTTTGGGACACCATCAAGGGGCTGGGGTGTGTGTGTGTGTGTGTGTGTGTGTGTGTGTGTGAGTGAGTGAGTGAGTGAGTGAGTGAGTGAGTGAGTGAGTGAGTGAGTGAGTGAGTGAGTGAGTGAGTGAGTGAGTGAGTGAGTGAGTGAGTGAGTGAGTGAGTGAGTGAGTGCGTGAGTGTGTGCGTGTGTGAGTCCTTTGCCCCTATAAACACATCCTTGTTTGTATTGACTAAGTCTGATGAAATCATAATTCTAACCCCATTCCAGACCTAAGCCTCCAGGAGTCCCCTGGCACCTTGCAATGTATCCCAGTTGTCTGTTTGGCATTTAGTGAGAGAAATCACAGAGAAATCTTTGTTGCTCAACTCTTTTCTGTCTGCTAAATATTTATTTTTAAAATGACACCATCCTGTCATCGCGCTGCCAAAACATTTGTGTTGAAGGTCCGGATGGTTTTATATGCTTGAGATTTCACGTCTAACCTGGTAACGGCACAGTGACGTGACAAAGTTAACATCTAGCAGACTGCTGTAGGACGTTTAACTACACGCCACACCCATACAAGACTAGAATGAGAATGTTCTCTTTACAGTCAACTCTTTCCAACTTCTGGTGGATAAGTTCTGTCCATAGAATGAGAATGTTCTGCCTCTGGATACCAGCATTCCATCCCACAGTGCTAATGTTCTAAAAGCTTCAAGGTTTCTCTAAAGACTGTATCATGTTTTAATAATACTATTTGGAGCTAGTTTATTGAAGTTCAGAATGCTGCAGTGAAAACATCCCATTCCATTCCATCTGTTCTAAATGATGTGAACTTGAAATCAGGGCCTTCATGTTTTTAAATATCTTAGAAAAACCTCTTTCTTTCTTGCTGCTCCATTCCCAAAACATTAGCCAAGAGCGTCATTAAGTTTTAGTCAGGTTGTTATCTAACATTAGGATTATACCATCACAAAAACATTCCGAAAATATTTTTAATAACAAAATAATTAAATTTTTCACAAAAAAAGAAAATGAAATATCCTTGGAATGTTCTCCTAAGATTCATTAAAATGTTGTGGACAACTTTTGTAACAACCACCAGAAAACCTTAAAAGAAAAAACTAAAGGTCTTCTGGGAATGTTCTTGTAACATCAGGTGAACGTTTTCTGCACCCTAAAAGAAACATTATAGAATCATCCACACAACTGGACAGTTTTTGTGTTCTGGGAACATATATTTTGTGATATCCCTACAATGTTCTCACCAGACTGTTCCCACAACCTAACAAAACATTTCGGGAACCTTTAAAGAACAGATTAAATTTGTTCCGGGAATGTTCTTGTAACATCAGGTGAACGTTTTTTGCACACTAAAAGAAACATTGTAAAATCATCCACGCAACTGGACAGTACGGCTGTTTTGGGAACATATATTTTGTTATGTCCCCACAATCTTTTCACCATACTTTCCCACAACTTAATATCCTTTAAAAAACGTATTAAATGTATTCTGGGTACGTTCTTGAAACTAGACCCGATATGCTTGAATACATTTGTTTTTTTAAACACCCGTTCCGAATGGATCCGAGGACATTCAGACCCAAACAGACCGGTGCCCACTCAGATCCGAGAGTAGAAAGAGAGAGAGAAAGAAGCCTCAGACCGGGCGCTACCAGCACCACCAATAAACAAGTCATATTGGCCAAAATATCCACAGTTACATGTCCTTAAAAACGGACTATAAAACAATACAACACAAGATTTGTTGTGTTTCAACATGCAGCATATTTTATAGACTATTGTTTTATTGATTTTTACAACAGGTGTAGACCTTACCATGAAATGCTTGCTTACAGGCCCTTATCTAACAATACAACAGGTGTAGACCTGACCATGAAATTATACTTACAGGCCCTTAACCAACAATACAACAGGTGTAGACCTTACAGTGAAATGCTTACTAACAAGCCCTTAACCAACAATACAACAGGTGTAGACCTTACAGTGAAATGCTTACTAACAAGCCCTTAACCAACAATACAACAGGTGTAGACCTTACAGTGAAATGCTTACTAACAAGCCCTTAACCAACAATACAACAGGTGTAGACCTTACAGTGAAATGCTTACTAACAAGCCCTTAACCAGCAATACAACAGGTGTAGATCTTACAGTGAAATGCTTACTAACAAGCCCTTAACCAACAATACAACAGGTGTAGACCTTACAGTGAAATGCTTACTAACAAGCCCTTAACCAACAATACAACAGGTGTAGACCTTACAGTGAAATGCTTACTAACAAGCCCTTAACCAACAATACAACAGGTGTAGACCTTACAGTGAAATGCTTACTAACAAGCCATTAACCAACAATACAACAGGTGTAGATCTTACAGTGAAATGCTTACTAACAAGCCCTTAACCAACAATACAACAGGTGTAGATCTTACAGTGAAATGCTTACCAACAAGCCCTTAACCAACAATACAACAGGTGTAGATCTTACAGTGAAATGCTTACTAACAAGCCCTTAACCAACAATACAACAGGTGTAGACCTTACAGTGAAATGCTTACTAACAAGCCCTTAACCAACAATACAACAGGTGTAGACCTTACAGTTAAATGCTTACTAACAAGTCCTTAACCAACAATACAACAGGTGTAGACCTTACAGTGAAATGCTTACTAACAAGCCCTTAACCAACAATACAACAGTTGGCACTAGAGGTTGGCGCCGCCCTGCTGGTCGCCTGTTAAGCAGCTCCCATTGTTTGTGCGTTAATTGTTGTTTTAGTATGTTTTACGTCAGTTATTTTTTGCAACAGTTGAACTATAATAGTTCAGGATTATGGAGTGCTACTGTTTTATGAAGGTTTTAAAGGTCCTTTTTATCACTGAGGCACTTTTTAGGCACTTTTTAGATCAGATCACAACCTTGTCCAGCTCACTCCACTCTACAGGCCTTTGGTCCAACAGCAGCCTGCGCCCAGTAGGACCATTAGGAGATGGTCCCCGGAGGCGAATGAGGCCCTACAGCTTTGAGACAACAGACTGGGATGTGCTCTGTGAGGCTCATGGGGCGGACATCGATGGACTTACTGACTGCATAACGGACTATATTAATTTTTGTGTAGACACCACTGTACCCACCAGGAAGGTACGCTGTTTTCCAAATAATAAACCCTGGGTCACCAGCGACCTGAAGGCCCTGATGAATGAGAAGAAGAGGGCCTTCAAGGAGGGGGACAGGGACAAATTGAAATGCGTCCAGAGGGAGCTGAAGTTGCGGATTGCTGAGGGGAAGAGAGTGTATAAGGAGAAGATGGAGGACAAGCTGAGGCAGAGCCAGGTGAGAGAGGTGTGGAAGGGTATGAGAAATATCACTGGCTTCAAAAAGTCAAACAGTGGGCAGACGGAGGGGACCCAGGACAGAGCCAATGAGCTGAACCAATTTTTTAACAGGTTTGATACTGGCCCTGTCCACCCCCCTTCCAGCTCCCCAGACCACACACCCTCACGGCTGTCCCACCCCCACTTCTCTGTTGAGACAATCAGTGACCCCCTCTCCACCTCCGCCCCTGCTCCCTCTGGACTGATCCTCAACACCCCCCTTCCCCCCACCTCCCCACCTGGGCTGGCTTTCACCACCAACCAAGCGAGGATAGAACTGGAGAGACTACATCAGTGGAAAGCGGCGGGACCTGATGGCATCAGCCCAAGGGTGCTTAGGGTCTGTGCTGACCAACTGTGTGGAATACTCCAGCGACCCTTCAGCCTGAGCCTAGAAAGGGTCCCTGTGCTGTGGAAAACATCCTGCCTCGTCCCAGTGCCCAAGAAGGCACACCCCACTGTCCTGAATGACTTCAGACCTGTAGTGCTAACATCCCACATCATGAAGACCCTGGAAAGGTTAGTCCTCGCTCACCTCAGACCCCTGGTGTGTACATCACTGGACCCCCTGCAGTTTGCATACCAGCGCAAAATCGGGGTGGATGATGCAATCATCTACCTTCTGCAGAGGGCCTACTCTCACCTGGACAACGCAGGTTTCACTGTAGAAAGGACGACTAGGCCTCTAGTCGTCTCTCTCTCCTCAGCAGTAACCAAGGCTCCTTTCACTGGCTCTCCCTCTCTCTCTCCTCAGCAGTAACCAAGGCTCCTTTCACTGGCTCTCTCTCTCTCTCCTAAACAGTAACCAAGGCTCCTTTCACTGGCTCTCTCTCTCTCTCCTCAACAGTAGCCAATATGATGAGAACCACACAGAGAGAGAGAGATAAGGATGAGAACCACACAGAGAGAGAGATAAGGATGAGAACCACAGAGAGAGAGAGATAAGGATGAGAACCACACAGAGAGAGAGATAAGGATGAGAACCACACAGAGAGAGAGATAAGGATGAGAACCACACAGAGAGAGATAAGAATGAGAACCACACAGAGAGAGAGATAAGGATGAGAACCACACAGAGAGAGAGATAAGGATGAGAACCACACAGAGAGAGATAAGGATGAGAACCACACAGAGAGAGAGATAAGGATGAGAACCACACAGAGAGAGAGATAAGGATGAGAACCACACAGAGAGAGAGATAAGGATGAGAACCACACAGAGAGAGAGATAAGGATGAGAACCACACAGAGAGAGAGATAAGGATGAGAACCACACAGAGAGAGAGATAAGGATGAGAACCACACAGAGAGAGAGATAAGGATGAGAACCACACAGAGAGAGAGATAAGGCAGTAACATCATCGTAAAATGTTCAAATTCACTGACACTAAACTGAATCCCTTTAAAAGTGTTTAATTAGGATGCTTGAACGAACGTCTGATTTATTAGATTGTTCAAGTGGTTCTGGGGAACAAACAGGTTGAACGGTAAATTATTCATCATTGGTTAATCATTCATCATGAATTTAATCATCAATCACTTGAACATAAAACACTAAATATCAGTAGATAAACACTCAGGCTGCATCCCAAATGGCTCCTATTCCCTATATAGTGCACTACTTTTGACAATATGACCCAGGTGGAAAATAGTAGACCATAAAAGTAATAGGGAGTCATTTGGGACACAGCCTGCCTGCTATGCTGACACAGTCACTAGACCTATAGCCCCGCCTATACAATTGTATGGTAGAGGAAACACTTACCCCATTCACTGGGTAGGTCCTCCAGTCCAGCTCCCCCAGAACAGCTGTGGTGTCCAACAGAACCACTAGAGAGAGAGAGAGAGAGAGAGAGAGAGAGAGAAAGGTGGGAGGGAGTGAGGGAGGGAGAGGGAGAGTTTATGAAAGAGGCGGACAGAGAGAGGGAGATAGTTAATGAAAGAGAGTGAGAGAGAGAGAGAGAGAGAGAGAGAGAGAGAGAGAGAGAGAGAGAGAGAGAGAGAGAGAGAGAGAGAGAGAGAGAGAAGGAGATAGTTAATGAACGAGAGACAGAGAAAGGGAGAGAGTTTATGAAAGAGAGAGAGAGAGAGTAAACCATAGTTATCAAACAGTCAGAGTAGAGCAACACGTGTCCAGTGGTACTCAGCAGAGAGAATGCTTTACTGTTGGCATGACACAGGACTGATGGTAGCGCTCACCTTGTCTTCTCCGGACAAGGTGTTTTCCGGATGGCCCAAACAATCGGAAAGGGGATTCATCAGAGAAAATGACTCTACCCCAGTCCTCAGCAGTCCAATCCCTGTACCTTTTGCAGAATATCAGTCTGTTCCTGGAGAGAAGTGTCTTCTTTGCTGCCCTTCTTGACACCAGGCCATCCTCCAAAAGTCTTGCAGATGCACTCACATCTGCCTGCTGCCATTCCTGAGCAAGCTCTGCACTGGTGGTGCCCCGATCCCGCAGCTGAATCAACTTTAGGAGACGGTCCTGGCACTTGCTGGACTTTCTTGGGTGCCCTGACACCTTCTTCACAACAATTGAACCTCTCTCCTTGAAGTTCTTGATGATTCGATAAATTGTTGATTTAGGTGCAATCTTACCAGCAGCAAAATCCTTGCCTGTGAAGCCCTTTTTGTGCAAAGCAATGATGATGGCACGCGTTTCCTTGCAGGTAACCATGGTTGACAAGGGAAGAACAATGATTTCAAGCACCACCCTCCTTTTAAAGCTTCCAGTCTGTTATTCTGACTCAATCAGCATGACAGAGTGATCTCCAGCCTTGTCCTCGTCAGCACTCTCACCAGTGTTAACGAGACAATCACTGACATGATGGCAGCTGGTCCTTTTGTGGCAGGGCTGAAATGCAGTGGAAATGTTTTTGGGGGATTAAGTTCATTTTCATGGGTAAGAGGGACTTTGCAATTCATCTGATCACTCTTCATGACATTCTGGAGTATATACAAATTTCCATCATCAACACTGAGGCAGCAAACTTTGTGGAGACCAATACTTGTGTCATTCTCAAAACTTTTTGCCACGACTGTACATTTGCAAATAATGTGCCAAATCATATGTGAAGAATGCAACAAAGATGCAGAATCATCTGGCCAAGTGCATAAAGTTCCCTCAGCGCTCACAACAAGCAACCTCTGACAAAAGTCCCTCTTCTATTCAAGGTGAAAATGATGAATCAGACACCTTAGATAGATAGATAGATAGATAGATAGATAGATAGATAGATAGATAGATAGATAGATAGATAGATAGATAGATAGATAGATAGATAGATAGATAGATAGATAGATAGATAGATAGATAGATAGATAGATAGATAGATAGATAGATAGATAGATAGATAGACAGACAGACAGACAGACAGACAGACAGACAGACAGACAGACAGACAGACAGACAGACAGACAGACAGACAGACAGACAGACAGACAGACAGACAGACAGACAGACAGACAGACAGACAGACAGACAGACAGACAGACAGACAGACAGACAGACAGACAGATAGATAGATAGATAGATAGATAGATAGATAGATAGATAGATAGATAGATAGATAGATAGATAGATAGATAGATAGATAGATAGATAGATAGCTAGCTCATGGTCCTCCGGGAATCAGACGTTTTTTTGACTCAATGGAGGAAAGTAGTCAGAGAAATGCTGATGAATGTCTTGCTAGAGCTGTGTATGCAACTGGTTCACCTCTGATGCTCACAGGCAATGTGTATTGGAAGAGATTTCTGAATGTTCTTCGCCCAGCATGCACCCCTCCAACCAGACATGCTTTTATCTACTCATATGCTGGATTCAGAGTTCAACAGAGTTCAAGGGAAGGTCAAGCAAATCATAGAGAAAGCAGACTGTATTGCAATCATCTCTGATGGGTTGTCGAATGTTCGTGGGCAAGGAATAATTAACTACATCATCTCCACCCCTCAACCAGTATTCTACAAGAGCACAGACACAAGGGACAACAGACACACCGGTCTCTACACTGCAGATGAGCTGAAGGCAGTCATCAATGACCTTGGATTTTAAAATGGATGCATTAATACCGTCTGTCTATGGGAAATTTTGTCAACACATTTTTCACATTTAATGATATTGAATATCGGCCTAAAATATCGGCCATCAGCCTCCTTAACCCTCCAAAAATCGATATCGGCCCTAAAAAATCCATATGGGTCGTTTTCTAGAGGGAGGGAGGTCCATATAGAACTGTGGTTGATGGGATCTCTGTGGGTCTACAGGGACAGAGGTATCTAATACTCCTCCAGACACACAATGTTATCTGTGTTCCACTGGAATTCAATACCCCAAACCCTGGGCTTTAATGAACTACAGAAACCCACACACTCTTAAACACACACACACAGAGAGAGAGAAAGAGGAAAGCAGATATAGAGAAGAGCACTTTAGTTTCTAAATCATATTACCACTGTCTAGACCCCCACTTTGTCTCAGAGAAATTTCCGCTCCTCAATCTCAGTTTTCCCGTCACAGTGGAAGGGGTAAATAAAACCCAGACGGAAGAAGAATACGTCCAGGGTGACTTGCTGAACTGTAAAAGTGTCTAATGTCTAGCAGATCTTACATCAGCTGTGGGCCTCTCAATTCAATTCAACACTCTTCAAACAAACTCAATCTGCTTGTTCCATTAGGGCCAATATTCACTGATGATGGCGGCCTGCTCCTAGCTCCTAGCTCCTAGCTCCTAGCTCCTAGCTCCTAGCTTAGGAGTGAAGAGAGATGTGTACCAAATGCCCCCATATTCCCTTTATAGTGCACTAAGGCCCTGGTCAAAAGTAGTGCACTATAAAGTGAATAGGGTGCCATTTGGGAGGCACAGGAGAGACCAGATATCTGGAGCTTTATCTTATTCTCAGTCTAGTAGAGGATCTGATCTTGTTTTTCCAGGAGGTTGAGGCCTGGTGACTTCAAGTAAGACATCAGCACAGAGGCCTCAGAAGAGACAGGCAGCTAGCTAGCACTCCGCTCATCTGTGTCTGTCTGTGTGCCTGTCTGCCTGTGACATCTCACTTTCCCCTTAAATAGGCCAAATAGAATCTTTGTCTGGGAAGGAAAACACACACTGATAGAAAGAGAGGGGGAGATTGAGGGAGATGGAGAGGGAGGGAGAGAGAGAGAGAGAGAGAGAGAGAGAGAGAGAGAGAGAGAGAGAGAGAGAGAGAGAGAGAGAGAGAGAGAGAGAGAGAGAGAGAGAGAGAGAGAGAGAGAGAGAGAGAGAGAGAGAGAGAGAGAGAGAGAATGCAAAAACCTAAGAAAGAAATTAAGAAACCTATCTAACCAAAAACATAGAGACCCAGAAAACCTGAACCTACACCTTCACTATGGTGAATCACTAAAACAATACAGAAATACACCTTCACTATGGTGAATCACTAAAACAATACAGAAATAAACCTTCACTATGGTGAATCACTAAAACAATACAGAAATACACCTTCACTATGGTGTATTACTAAAACAATACAGAAATACACCTTCACTATGGTGAATCACTAAAACAATACAGAAATACACCTTCACTATGGTGAATCACTAAAACAATACAGAAATACACCTTCACTATGGTGAATCACTAAAACAATACAGAAATACAACTTCACTATGGTGAATCACTAAAACAATACAGAAATACACCTTCACTATGGTGAATCACTAAAACAATACAGAAATACACCTTCACTATGGTGAATCACTAAAACAATACAGAAATAAACCTTCACTGTGGTGAATCACTAAAACAATACAGAAATACACCTTCACTATGGTGAATCACTAAAACAATACAGAAATACACCTTCACTATGGTGAATCACTAAAACAATACAGAAATAAAACTTCACTATGGTGAATCACTAAAACAATACAGAAATACACCTTCACTATGGTGAATCACTAAAACAATACAGAAATAAACCTTCACTATGGTGTATTACTAAAACAACTGGAAAACACTAAACAAACAACAACATGAAGAGTTATCTATCCAAAACGGAGATGTCTGGGTAAACTACTTCTCCAATCCTTTTGGCTCTATAACAAAGAACAAAGAGAAAATAAATATACATGATCAAATACAAATCCTAGAATCAACTATTAAAGACCAGAACCCACTGGATTCTCCAATTACATTGAATGAACTACAGGACAAAATACAAACCCTCCAACCCAAAAAGGCCTGTGGTGTTGATGGTAAGGTGGATTTACCCCTACCCTCCTTAGACTCAATGAAATAATACAATATACAGACCACAAATTCCAAGGGTCCCATCATTTTTGTCCATGCCGTTTTCATTTGTTTTATTATTTACAATATTATGTTGAATAAAAAATGATTTATTAAAAATATGGAATAAACATTTGGTGGATGCCAATTACTTTTGTCATTATTTCAGCGAAAATTTTGCATTCTTCATTTTTTGTGGAGGGGTACCAATAAATTTGACCACGTCTGTATATTCAGTGGGGAGAACAAGTATTTGATACACTGCCGATTTTGCAGGTTTTCCCACTTACAAAGCATGTAGAAGTCTGTAATTTTTATCATAGGTACTCTTCAACTGTGAGTGACGGAATCTAAAACAAAAATCCAGAAAATCACATTATATGATTTTTAAGTAATTCATTTGCATTTTATTGCATGACATAAGTATTTGATACATCAGAAAAGCAGAACTTAATATTTGGTACAGAAACCTTTGTTTGCAATTACAGAGATCATACGTTTCCTGTAGTTCTTGACCAGGTTTGCACACACTGCAGCAGGGATTTTGGCCCACTCCTCCATCCAGACCTTCTCCAGATCCTTCAGGTTTCGGGGCTGTCGCTGGGCAATACGGACTTTCAGCTCCCTCCAAAGATTTTCTATTGGGTTCAGGTCTGGAGACTGGCTAGGCCACTCCAGGACCTTGAGATGCATCTTACGGAGCCACTCCTTAGTTGCCCTGGCTGTGTGTTTCGGGTCGTTGTCATGCTGGAAGACCCAGCCACGACCCATCTTCAATGCTTTTACTGAGGGAAGGAGGTTGTTGGCCAAGATCTCGCAATACATGGCCCCATCCATCCTCCCGGTGCAGTCGTCCTGTCCCCTTTGCAGAAAAGCATCCCCAAAGAATGATTTTTTCACCTCCATGCTTCACTATTGGCATGGTGTTCTTGGGGTTGTACTCATCCTTCTTCTTCCTCCAAACACGGCGAGTGGAGTTTAGACCAAAAAGCTCTATTTTTGTCTCATCAGATCACATGACCTTCTCCCATTCCTCCTCTGGATCATCCAGATGGTCATTGGCAAACTTCAGACGGGCCTGGACATGCGCTGGCTTGAGCAGGGGGACCTTGCGTGCGCTGCAGGATTTTAATCCATGACGGCGTAGTGTGTTACTAATGATTTTCTTTGAGACTGTGGTCCCATCTCTCTTCAGGTCATTGACCAGGTCCTGCCGTGTAGTTCTGGGCTGATCCCTCACCTTCCTCATGATCATTGATGCCCCACGAGGTGAGATCTTGCATGGTGCCCCAGACCAAGGGAGATTGACCGTCATCTTGAACTTCTTCCATTCTTGAACTTCTTCCAACAGTTGTTGCCTTCTCACCAAGCTGCTTGCCTATTGTCCTGTAGCCCATCCCAGCCTTGTGCAGGTCTACAATTTTATCCCTGATGTCCTTATACAGCTCTCTGGTCTTGGCCATTGTGGAGAGGTTGGAGTCTGTTTGATTGAGTGTGTGGACAGGTGTCTTTTATACAGATAACGAGTTCAAACAGGTGCAGTTAATACAGGTAATGAGTGGAGAACAGGAGGGCTTCTTAAAGAAAAACTAACAGGTCTGTGAGAGCCGGAATTCTTACTGGTTGGTAGGTGATCAAATACTTATGTCATGCAATAAAATGCAAATTAATTATTAAAAAATCATACAATGTGATTTTCTGGATTTTTGTTTTAGATTCCATCTCTCACAGTTGAAGAGTACCTATGATAAAAATGACAGACCTCTACATGCTTTGTAAGTAGGAAAACCTGCAAAATCGGCAGTGTATCAAATACTTGTTCTCCCCACTGTATCAACGAATTGGCGAGGCCTCACCCTACTAGAATCTGAAGTCAAATGTCTACTGTTTGCTGATGATCTGGTGCTTGTGTCACCAACCAAGGAGGGCCTACAGCAGCACCTAGATCTTCTGCACCGATTCTGTCAGACCTGGGCCCTGACAGTAAATCTCAGTATAACGGTATTCCAAAAAAGGTCCAGTTGCCAGGACCACAAATACAAATTCCATCAAGACACCGTTGCTCTAGAGCACATAAAAAACTATACATACCTCTACCTAAACATCAGCACCACAGGTAACATCTATAAAGCTGTGAACCATCTGAGAGACAAGGCAAGAAGGGCCTTCTATGCCATCAAAAGGTACATAAAATTCAACATACCAATTAGGATCTGGCTAAAAGTACTTGAATCAGTTATAGAACTCAAAAAACAAAAATATCCTCAGTGTACAACGTAAAACACCAAACAATGCATGCAGAGCAGAATTAGGCCGATACCCACTAATTATCAAAATCCAAAAAAGAGACGTTAAATTCTACAACCATCTAAAAGGAAGTGATTCCCAAACCTTCCATAACAAAGCCATCATCTACAGAGAGATGAACCTGGAGAAGAGTCCCCTAAGCAAGCTGGTCCTGGGGCTTTGTTCACAAACACCAACAGAGCCCACAGAACCCCAGGACAGCAACACAATTAGACCCAACCATATCATGAGAAAACTAAAAGAGAATTACTTGACACATTGGAAAAATTTACAAAAAAACAGATAATGTTATTTGGCCCTAAACAGAGAGTACACAGAATACCTGACCACTGACTGACCCATTTGTACTTTAACTATTTGAACATTGTTTATTATCTACTTCACTTGCTTTGGCAACGTTAACATATGTTTCCCATGACAATAAAGCTCTTAAAATGAAATGGAATTGAATTGAGAGAAAGAGAGCAAGAGCGAGAGAAAGAGAGTGAGAGAGTGAGAGAGCGAGAGACAGAGAATCCCACAGCCAGATGCAGAATGTAATGTGAATCCGCCCCGGCATCTCAGAGCACTCAGAGATCACAAGAGTTCTGTTTGAAGCGCCTGCCAGTGTGTGTGTGTGTGTGTGTGTGTGTGTGTAGCAGTGCCAGTTAGGTGTGTGTGTGTGTCTTTGTGTGTGAGTGTGTGTGTGTGTGTGTGTGTGTGTGTGTGTGTGTGTGTGTGTGTGTGTGTGTGTGTGTGTGTGTAGCAGTACCAGTTAGATGTGTGTGTGTGTGTGTGTGTGTGTGTGTGTGTGTGTAGCAGTACCAGTTAGGTGTGTGTGTGTGTCTTTGTGTGTGAGTGTGTGTGTGTGTGTGTGTGTGTGTGTGTGTGTGTGTGTGTGTGTGTGTGTGTGTGTGTGTGTGTGTGTGTGTGTGTGTAGCAGTACCAGTTAGATGTGTGTGTGTGTGTGTGTGTGTGTGTGTGTGTGTGTGTGTGTGTGTGTGTGTGTGTGTGTGTGTGTGTGTGTGTGTGTGTGTGTGTGTGTGTGTGTGTGTGTGTGTGTGTGTGTGTGTGTGTGTGTGTGTGTGTGTGTGTGTGTGTGTAGCAGTACCAGTCAGGTCCCTGTTCTGTTCACTAAGGAGGCTGTGTGGAAAGGGAACCATATACAACAAACAGAGATGAATGTCATCCCAGCCACTGGAAGCAACCTGACCTGTTTGACCTCCTGGTGACCCTGGGTTCATGGCGGAGGGTTTAAAACGTAGCGGATTGTGTTATTTTTCATTACCTGCAATCTGTTCTTTAATTTTTGTGATCGACCGCTAAACCAGGACAACATGCAAAATAAAAATGGCATTGGATCAGAGCTACAACTAACTGTTTTCTAACTTTAAAATTAAAAGACCTTGTATGGCGATATAAGAATCTTAGTTTGTTTGCCGATTTCTTAAGGATACTGTCGCAATCAGGTCCCCGGAGAGACTCTGATCCATGCTTACTCCAAGGTATTTCACAGTAGTCTTGGACTAAATTGTGTTCCCTGCACATGCTACCCTGATCTGTGATTGCTTTTTAAGCTTTGTACCAAAAAGAATGGCTTCAGTTTTTCCTAGATGCAGGGAGAGCCTGTTATCCACTAGCCAGTTTCATCATACGTCTAGCTCCCTCCCTAGTGTTTCCTCAATGACCCTGACATCTCTTCCTGACACTAGGAGTGCCAAGTCGTCTGCGTAAAGGAGTAGCCTACATTGCACAGCACCTACCATATAATTTACATACTGTATATAAGAATTGACCTCTGGGGAACTCCGCAGGTCAGTTGTCTCGGGCCAGGTGCCTCCTTCCCTAGGTTAACCTCTGGGGAACTCCGCAGATCAGCTGTCTCGGGCCAGGTGCCTCCTTCCCTAGGTTACACACTTGGGATCTTCCTGTCAGGTAAGATCTAAACCAGTCCAGCGAAAGGTCACTGAGGTCAAGGCCACTGAGCTTCAATAGTAAAATAGAATGAACTGTAACAAAAGCTTTTTGCAAATCCAATAAAATTACCTTTCTCACTTTCCTCCATTATTTGATCAAACAGGTGAATGGGCCCTCCTGAATCCAGACTGTAGCTCGTAGAGCAGGCTGTGTTTCAGGAGCAACTCCTTTAGCTGGTTGTAGACCAGACGCTCTAAGACCTTTGATATGGAGCTACCTTTTAATGATATACTACTTTCTGTAAAGTGGGATCACTCTGGCCATTTTCAGGTCATTTGGAAACGTACCAGTACAAACAGACAGGTTAAAAATGATTGTTAGGCTTTGAGCAGTGACCTCTACACTGTCCCTGATGAACCTAGGAGGAAGGCCATCCAACCTTGTAGCCTAGTTTGGACTCATAGAACTCACACGGATAGCCACTTTGTCCTCCGTTGCTCCACACAGTTCAAAGCTGCCTCTAGTGTCCTGGTAAAATCTCTCAATGAAAGAGCGGCCATACTGACCTGAACTTACTGGTAACTTTAAGACCAGAGAGGAAGACAGAGTAGTGAAGAAAGTGTTGAAGTGGTTAGCTACCTTTGATATTGAGACAAAGGACGTTGAATGATTAGACTGACATTGCTGGTTTTAGTAGATGAGCCCATCGCCTTCAACACAAGTTTTCATTTACCGCCTCTTTGTAATATTCAGCTTTGGCTTTATTCATTTTGTGCCTTGTCTGATTTCTATAGATTTTATAATCATCGTAATCCTGCTGCTTCTGGGTTCATAAGAAAGAAGTGAAATGCTAATGGAAATGTTTCATAATGATGTCATAAGGCAGAGCAGGCAACAGATGACACACAGACAGCAGAGCTGGGGACAGACTGGCAGGGACAGACTGGCAGGGACAGACTGGCAGAGACAGACTGGCAGGGACAGACTGGCAGAGACAGACTGGCAGGGACAGACTGGCAGAGACAGGGAGTCTCAGGTAAGTTTGTTGAGTCTTTGTTTGGCAACATTATGAAAGGTTCTCTCTTTTTTAGACTTGTAAAATAGAGACATAATTGGGCAGTGCCATGGATACCACCACTCTCAACATAAACTGCTGACTGAACCAAGATTTGTTTAAGGCAATGCTATTGCTGTTGTGATTAATTGTGTAGTTTTGGGTGCCGGTAGTTAGTAGTATGGCAAACACCTTATTTATTTTCTAGGAGACAGACTGTGAGTCAGTGAGGGTGGTGGAAGGGAAAGACCCAGGGAGAGAGAGACTTCAGATGACAGTGTCACAGCCACGGCAGGACCAAGTGGCACAGCGTTGTCCAGTTACCTCAGCGATGGCACAAAACCATATCAGCCACACCCACAACGTATAGAAACGCAAACTCTTGCCAACAGAGTGTTGACGTTTCAAGAGAAATGGTTTTGCTATTTCCCCTGGCTAGATTATAATCCATCAATAAAAGGAGTGTTGTGTTTTCACTGTTGCCAAGGGTTTTCAAGCCAGCCATCTTTTGGCCAAAGAGCGGATGCTGCCTTCATTAGTACAGGATTTAGGAACTGGAGAAAAGCCATTGTAAAATTCACAGCACATCAAAACTGCCAAACCCACCGCCACTTTGTAACTGTAAAAGCACACCAGCTAAATCCAATTAGTGGCCAGTTATCCAGAGCGTGGGGTAAACAGCGGGACGACGCAAGGCATTGCTTGATGAATAGTGTTAGTTCGGTGAGGCGTGTAGCAGGACAGGGACAAGCCTTTAGAGGCAACACGGATGACAGTGGGAATTTATACCAGCTATTGAAACTTAGGGCAGAAGAGGATGATCCCATTTACTGGTAGTTAACAGAGCGTACCACAACGTACCACAGGCTCCAAAGCACAGAATGAAATTCTGAACATCAAGGCAAATACAGTCATTTGAGGCATTGCAGCTGAGATTAGGTCTCTTCCGATTGTACAATTTTCAGTAATTGTTGATGGTACTTAAGATGTCTCTGGTGCTGAACAGGAGAGTGTCTGCCTGCGTTATGTTGACCATGACCTTGTCCCTGACGAGGAGTTTATTGGGCTATACAGGGCGTCGGAGACAACAGGCGAGGGCATTACCAAAGTGGCAACTGATGTGTTGCTGAGGCTCAATTTGCCCATGTCTGGCTTACGTGGGCAGAGTTACGATGGTGCCTCAAACATGGCAGGAAGATACACTGGTGCACAGGCAATTGTGATGAGGCAGCAGCCATTAGCCCTCTATGTTCATTGTGGAGCACACTGTGTAAATCTGATAACACAGGCTGGCTGCTCAGCCTCCCCACTGATCCGGGATTCCCTTTCTTGGGTCCATCAGTCAGGTGTCCGCTATGGCCAGTCAGGAAAGTTTCAGAGAATGTTTGAATCGATTGCCACGTCCGAAGATACACATCTGACCACCCTGAAACCCCTTTGTCCAACAAGGTGGACTGTGTGGAGTACTGCTACTAGAGCTGTGGTAGGGAAGTATGACTGGGTACTAACAGCCAAGAGGAGATGGAAAAAGTCTAAACGTCCTGCAAAAGTTGGAAAGAGCGCTTCTTACGGGGGAGTTGGATGAGTCTCTAGATCAGAACCCTGAGCTGAACATGGATTCTCTTTCAGTGCAGTTACCTCTCTTTCGCAACAAATACCCCTGTAGCAGCAGTGGAGGGGCAGCAGAGGTCCTCAGGAGGCTTCCAGTGGAGGGGCAGCAGAGGTCCTCAGGAGGCTTCCAGTGGAGAGGCAGCAGAGGTCCTCAGGAGGCTTCCAGTGGAGAGGCAGCAGAGGTCCTCAGGAGGCTTCCAGTGGAGAGGCAGCAGAGGTCCTCAGGAGGCTTCCAGTGGAGGGGCAGCAGAGGTCCTCAGGAGGCTTCCAGTGGAGGGGCAGCAGAGGTCCTCAGGAGGCTTCCAGTGGAGGGGCAGCAGAGGTCCTCAGGAGGCTTCCAGTGGAGAGGCAGCAGAGGTCCTCAGGAGGCTTCCAGTGGAGGGGCAGCAGAGGTCCTCAGGAGGCTTCCAGTGGAGGGGCAGCAGAGGTCCTCAGGAGGCTTCCAGTGGAGAGGCAGCAGAGGTCCTCAGGAGGCTTCCAGTGGAGGGGCAGCAGAGGTCCTCAGGAGGCGTCCAGTGGAGGGGCAGCAGAGGTCCTCAGGAGGCGTCCAGTGGAGAGGCAGCAGAGGTCCTCAGGAGGCGTCCAGTGGAGAGGCAGCAGAGGTCCTCAGGAGGCTTCCAGTGGAGGTGCAGGGGTTGTTTGACCAAGTTGAGGTTCTGGTCAGAATTTTGTATGTGGTGCCAGTGTCTTCATGTGAGGCTGAGAGGAGTTTCAGTGCAGTCCGAAGGTTGAACCAGGCAGGTTTGGAGCGGTCCTCAGGGACCCCCACCCCCTCTATATTATATGTAAAGTTACTGGAAACCTTCTGGTACTGAACACGTTCATTACACCTTTTTATTTTCCACGGACCCCTTGCAATTACACCAGGGACCACTAGGGGTCCACGGACCCCTGTTTGAGAAGCCCTGGTGTAATAGCACGGTATTTTTTATTTTGTTTAGTAGTTTTCAGTTCTTAGTACATGACAGTACACTTACTAATTCTTTATTTTATGTTATTTTATTTAAAATTGCATACTTTGTGTGACATACTCGTCCATAGCTGTTGTTTGTAGAGTGGCGACACTGACTGAACAATAAATAAGTATTTCTGAAGGACATTTTATTTGATTTATTAGTGTTATTCATTGAAGTAGTTATTTTGCTTTTAGAACTGTACTTATTGTGAGCTTGTTGTTCTTAGTAAAGCTATAAAGCTGTTGTAGACTCAGGCCAGTGACACATATTTAATGACTATATACAGTTGAAGTCAGAAGTTTACATTCACCTTAGCCAAATACATTTAAAATCAGTTTTTCACAATTCCTGACATTTAATCCTAGTAAAGATTCCCTGTTTTAGGTCAGTTAGGATCACCACTTTATTTTAAGAATGTGAAATGTCAGAATAATAGATTTATTTCAGCTTTTATTTCTTTCATCACATTCCCAGTGGGTCAGAAGTTTACATACACTCAATTAGTATTTGGTAGCATTGCCTTTAAATTGTTTAACTTGGGTCAAACATTTCGGGTAGCCTTCCACAAGCTTCCCACAATAAGTTGGGTGAATTTTGGCCCATTCCTCCTGACAGAACTGGTGTAACTGAGTCAGGTTTGTAGGCCTCCTTGCTCACAAACGCTTTTTCAGTTCTGCCCACAAATATTCTGTAGGATTACATCTCAAGACATCAGTCAGGAAGTTAAAGCTTGGTCGTAAATGGGTCTTCCAAATGGACAATGACCCCAAGCATACTTCCAAAGTTGTGGCAAAATATTCCTTCAACCTAAGTGTATGTAAACATCCGACTTCAACTGTAAATGTATCAGAAAAAGTCAAATAAAAAGGTAAATTCAATGCTGAGACCAACTTTGTGATGGTTCTCAAAAGAGATTATTTTAGACGAGATCGCACCATACACAGTGTACAGTACCATTGCCACCTACTAGTCTTTCTTGGTATTGCTGGTTGTAAATACAAATACCTGCGTACATACTGGACTGATAAGGAACACTGCTATAACTATTATTAGTTGTAGTATTATAATGATTTAAACATTTGAACAATTTGGGACAAACCTTAAGTTAACTACCTATCAATTATCCAGTAGTAGTAATTATGGTTCCTCAATACACATGTAACATATTACAACGTAGGCTATGTGATACAGCACTATTTTAGGTGTCCCCCTCAGGAATTGCTCTTGAGTAAATGTCACGTAATTGTCCCCTCCAAAGCTGATATCAGATGTTCGCCCCTGGCATCATGTAGGCTACACATCCCGCTGCGCTCAAGTGGTAGAGGTGATACAGTCAGTGATCCAAATCTTGACGTTTTCAGAACATCCTACCGCAGTAAGCCATATGTAGCTCAACTTCGTATCAGGGATTCAAGCCAAAACAGTGTCATTATCAGTGTATTTTCCGGTACATACCCTATATGGAACAACATAACACTCACATAACACTCACCATGATTGGTATGACTGGGGTCCGACAGGATACTTCCAACTAACAGAAAGAACAGGCAATATTTCCTGCTGGAACTCATCTCTACAATATCCACTGGTATGTCCAGGAGTCCACTGGTATGTCCAGGAGTCCACTGGTATGTCCAGGAGTCCACTGGTATGTCCAGGAGTCCACTGGTATGTCCAGGAGTCCACTGGTATGTCCAGGAGTCCACTGGTCGAATGAGAGAAAACACTACAAATATATCTCAAAAGTTACGTTTATAATATCCTCAAAAAACGAATAACGGACAAACCGACACACGAAGCCGCAGAGAGACGCCGTGGACTAGAAGCCATGGCGCGACGTTCAACGACTTTATGCAATAGACAAAGTTTAACCTAAAACAACATCCGATTTTTAAAAATGAATTACATTAATCTTCCTCCAGCTTTACAGTCTTTAGTCCATCTCTTTAAACCGTTATCCTCCGTTCTTCGATAGATTTTCCTTTAGTCCCCCAACCTCTCCGCTGCGTGACGTTTTTTATTCAGCCTACCTATATGTTCCTTTAAATTATATATTTATTCATTATCTAGCACAGGCCGGATGCAGATACAGACTTGCTGTAGTCTAACAAAATATTACTGTTCCAACTGTCACTACCAACAACCTGATTGGAGGTTCAATGAAATACTGTAGTTACTT
>CM042419.1:11524469-11689469 GCA_023634145.1 Thymallus thymallus
CCCTGTGTGTAGCCTTGTCTCTGTGTGTCCCTGTGTGTAGCCTTGTCTCTGTGTGTCCCTGTGTATAGCCTTGTCTCTGTGTGTCCCTGTGTATAGCATTGTCTCTGCGTGTCCCTGTGTATAGCCTTGTCTCTGTGTGTCCCTGTGTATAGCCTTGTCTCTGTGTGTCCCTGTGTGTAGCCTTGTCTCTGTGTGTCCCTGTGTATAGCCTTGTCTCTGTGTGTCCCTGTGTATAGCCTTGTCTCTGTGTGTCCCTGTGTATAGCCTTGTCTCTGTGTGTCCCTGTGTGTAGCCTTGTCTCTGTGTGTCCCTGTGTATAGCCTTGTCTCTGTGTGTCCCTGTGTATAGCTCAAGTCCTACGTTGAAGGACCTGAGCCTCCTCAGAAAGTAGAGTCGGCTCTGGCCCTTTTTGTACAGGGCCCCGGTGTTACCAGCCCATTCCAGCCTGTTGTCCATATGGACTCCCAGGAACTTGTATGACCCAACCATTTCCACATCCATCCCCTGTATAGGGACTGCAGTCAGTTGTGCCTTGGTTCTCCTGAAGTCCACCACCATCTCCTTTGTTTTGCTGATGTTGAGCTGAAGGTGGTTCTGCTCACACCACAACACAAAGTCACTGATTGTGCTCCTGTACTCCTCCTCCTGCCCACACCTGATGCACCCTACAATAGCAGAGTCATCCGAGAACTTCTGTAGGTGGCATGTTTCAGAGTTATATCTGAACAGGAAGGGGGACAGGACCTTTCCCTGGGGGGCCCCTGTGTTGCTAAGTGCCCGTTCTGACACACAGCTCTGTAGTCGCACAAATTGTGGCCTACCGGTCAGGTAGTCCGTGACCCAGGAGACTAAGGGTGCTTCCACTTTCATCCTCCTCATCTTCTCACCCAGTAGCAGGGGCTGAATGGTATTGAAGGCACTGGAGAAGTCAAAAAACATAACCCTCACAGTGCAACCTGCGTTGTCCAGGTGAGAGTAGGCCCTCTGCAGAAGGTAGATGATTGCATCATCCACCCCGATGTTGCGCTGGTATGCAAACTGCAGGGGGTCCATTGATGAACACACCAGGGGTCTGAGGTGAGCGAGGACTAACCTTTCCAGGGTCTTCATGATGTGGGATGTTAGTGCTACAGGTCTGAAGTCATTCAGGACAGTGGGGTGTGCCTTCTTGGGCACTGGGACGAGGCAGGATGTTTTCCACAGCTCAGGGACCCATATTACAGTAGGTTTCCTCCACTAGACAGACTGATGGATGGAGAGAGAGGACGGTTCTGTTCATATTACAGTAGGTTTCCTCCACTGGACAGACTGATGGATGGAGAGAGAAACCCCATAATGACAAAGCGAAAACAGGTTTTTTGAAATTTTAGCAAATGTATTAAAAACAAAAAACAGAAACCGTATTTACATAAATATTCAGACCCTTTGCTATGAGACTCGAAATTGAGCTCAGGTGCTTCCTGTTTCCATTGATCATCCTTGAGATGTTTCTACAACTTGATTGGAGTCCACCTGTGGTAAATTCACTTGATTGGAAATTATTTGGAAAGGCACACACCTGTCTATATAAGGTCCCACAGTTTACAGTGCATGTCACAGTAAAATCTAAGCCATGAAGTCGAAGGAATTGTACGTAGGGACAGGATTGTGTCGAGGCACAGATCTGGGGAAGGGTACCAGAAAATTTCTGCAGCTTTGAAGGTCCCCAAGAACACAGTGGCCTCCATCATTCTTAAATGGAAGAAGTTTGGAACCACCAAGACTCTTCCTAGAGTTGGCTGCCCGGCCAAACTGAGCAATCTGGGGAGAGGGTCTTGGTCAGGGACGTGACTAAGAACCCGATGGTCACTCTGACAGAGTTCCTCTATGGAGAATGGAGAACCTTCCAGAAGGACAACCGAATGTTCACCTTTCAACAGCACAACGACCCTAAGCAGACAGCCAAGACAACGCAGGAGTGGCTTCGGGACAAGTCTCTGAATGTCCTAAAAACCTGTTTTTGCTTTGTCATTATGGGGTGTTGTGTGTAGATTGATGAGGACCTAAAAAAGAATAAGGCTGTATTGTAACAAAATGTGACAGAAAAATTGAAATTAATAGTTAAGGATTATATACTTAACGAATAGTAAGACATGTCTGTTATATTACATGTCTGTTATATTACATGTCTGTTATATTACATGTCTGTTATATTACATGTCTGTGTGAACTGAGAAGAGCCTGGAAACCTACAGCTGGCATTCCATAGATAAGATGTGGTGGAGGTAACTGAGATAGAGGAGCCTGGAAACGTAGTACAAACATCTCATTGTTTGTTCTCATCCTTCCATCTGGGAAACTTAGCCTGGAGGATGATCGTAGGATGAACCCAGAGTGGCTTATGATGCATGGGAGGGGTGGAACCAGCTGGATATAACAAACAGCATTGTCTAAAAAGGTTAGGCTGCTCAGCTCAACAGTCAAGTGAACCGGCGCAAACACAAACACAGAAGGGGTGGGAGGGGTGTTATGTTGTGCCTGGGGCCTGGGTGTCTGGTTCAGAAGGGGTGTTATGTTGTGCCTGGGGCCTGGGTGTCTGGTTCAGAAGGGGTGTTATGTTGTGCCTGGGGCCTGGGTGTCTGGTTCAGAAGGGGTGTTATGTTGTGCCTGGGGCCTGGGTGTCTGGTTCAGAAGGGGTGTTATGTTGTGCCTGGGGCCTGGGTGCCTGGTTCAGAAGGGGTGGGAGGGGTGTTATGTTGTGCCTGGGGCCTGGGTGCCTGGTTCAGAAGGGGTGGGAGGGGTGTTATGTTGTGCCTGGGGCCTGGGTGCCTGGTTCAGAAGGGGGTGAGGGGTGTTATGTTGTGCCTGGGGCCTGGGTGCCTGGTTCAGAAGGGGTGGGAGGGGTGTTATGTTGTGCCTGGGGCCTGGGTGCCTGGTTCAGAAGGGGTGGGAGGGGTGTTATGTTGTGCCTGGGGCCTGGGTGCCTGGTTCAGAAGGGGTGGGAGGGGTGTTATGTTGTGCCTGGGGCCTGGGTGTCTGGTTCAGATGTGGGGTAGAGGGGTGTTATGTTGTGCCTGGGGCCTGGGTGTCTGGTTCAGAAGGGGTAGAGGGGTGTTGTGTTGTGCCTGGGGCCTGGGTGTCTGGTTCAGATGTGGGGTAGAGGGGTGTTATGTTGTGCCTGGGGCCTGGGTGCCTGGTTCAGATGTGGGGTAGAGGGGTGTTATGTTGTGCCTGGGGCCTGGGTGCCTGGTTCAGATGTGGGGTAGAGGGGTGTTATGTTGTACCTGGGGCCTGGGTGTCTGGTTCAGATGTGGGGTAGAGGGGTGTTATGTTGTACCTGGGGCCTGGGTGTCTGGTTCAGATGTGGGGTAGAGGGGTGTTATGTTGTACCTGGGGCCTGGGTGTCTGGTTCAGATGTGGGGTAGAGGGGTGTTGTGTTGTACCTGGGGCCTGGGTGTCTGGTTCAGATGTGGGGTAGAGGGGTGTTATGTTGTACCTGGGGCCTGGGTGTCTGGTTCAGATGTGGGGTAGAGGGGTGTTATGTTGTACCTGGGGCCTGGGTGTCTGGTTCAGATGTGGGGTAGAGGGGTGTTATGTTGTACCTGGGGCCTGGGTGTCTGGTTCAGATGTGGGGTAGAGGGGTGTTGTGTTGTACCTGGGTGTCTGGTTCTACTCTGACAGAAGGAGAGCATTAACATCAGTCCTATATAAATGTTTATACCCTTCCAGGAAATACAGATCTCTGCTTGGCTTGAGGAATCCACTCTCTTATTCTGAGTCACAAATGGTACCCTATTCCCTGTATAGTGCACTACCTTTGATGAAGGTCCATAGGGCCCTTATCAAAAAGATTGCACTAGATTATAGGGTGCCATTTGGGACAGGCACTTATTCTGCATCAACAAAAGAGCAGAACAATATGTACTGTTTTCAGAGGAACTGACTGACTTCACAAAACGCTGACAAACAGGAGCAGCAATATTTGCATTCAACAAATACAGAGAAAATGGATTTCTGTTGCAACTGAATGGGAAACACACTCTTTCTCAGAAGTATAGAAACTTCAATTGGCTATAGGCCTGCCCATGTTCCATGCACTGACTGTGGTATCAAACAGACTACATAGAAAAGATTTATGAATGTATCTATGGCAATCACATAGACTTAAAAGGCACTTGACGCCAGGAGAAGGTTGAGGTGAATGACAGAACAGACTTTACTTTACCTATAAATAACACTTTAGTAGCAGGCAGCAGACTTCTCTGTCCCTCCGTCTCCAAGCCCTCTCCCTCTCAGCTCAGAACAGTGTTTCAGGTTGAGTTGTGCTCTGCTATCACATACTGTGTGGGCTTCATGGAGTTGTGAGGGATTCCAAGAGGACAAACCGTGCTGATTTACAAACAAACAAGACAAGATATCCTCCTCCCTCTACAGTTCCTCCAAGACAAACAAGACAAGATATCCTCCTCCCTCTACAGTTCCTCCAAGACAAACAAGACAAGATATCCTCCTCCCTCTACAGTTCCTCCAAGACAAACAAGACAAGATATCCTCCTCCCTCTACAATTCCTCCAAGACAAACAAGACAAGATATCCTCCTCCCTGTACAGTTGGTTTTCTCAAATGTGCTTTTGATGCTGCTTTTTGGATGCAATTGATGTTTTGAGGAGCAGAACTGACACCTTCTTTAGTGTTTTGTATTGTGAGTTATTGAAGACCTGTATAGAGTTCAATGTTTCCTGCCATAGCTTGAGGGACACTGAACATTTCTCTGTACTGTTTGGAGCCCATCTGTACGATTGGTTCATGTTGTAGAGATTATTATTGGGCGTTTTTTTTAATGAGTATTGCTGGTTAATTTCTTCAGAAACACGTTGATCTGACTGTGATCTGACAATGGTGTCTGTGGTCTGACAGTGAATGCACTATTGGAGGAGGGGTCGATGTCAGTGATGGTATAATATATAAACTACATTTGTCCCAAGAGCTGAGCAGGAAGTAAACCGACCCAAAGAGTCCCCTCTGATTCTACCATTAAGCATGTACAGGCCTAAGGCTGGACAAAGATGCACTAACTCCTTCCCGTTTTTGTTCAGTATTTGGTCAGGACTGTTTCTATTATTTATTATTAACAAGACAAGATATCCTCCTCCCTCTACAGTTCCTCCAAGACAAACAAGACAAGATATCCTCCTCCCTCTACAGTTCCTCCAAGACAAACAAGACAAGATATCCTCCTCCCTCTACAGTTCCTCCAAGACAAACAAGACAAGATATCCTCCTCCCTCTACAGTTCCTCCAAGACAAACAAGACAAGATATCCTCCTCCCTCTACAGTTCCTCCAAGACAAACAAGACAAGATATCCTCCTCCCTCTACAGTTCCTCCAAGACAAACAAGACAAGATATCCTCCTCCCTCTACAGTTCCTCCAAGACAAACAAGACAAGATATCCTCCTCCCTCTACAGTTCCTCCAAGACAAACAAGACAAGATATCCTCCTCCCTCTACAGTTCCTCCAAGACAAACAAGACAAGATATCCTCTTCCCTCTACAGTTCCTCCAAGACAAACAAGACAAGATATCCTCCTCCCTCTACAGTTCCTCCAAGACAAACAAGACAAGATATCCTCCTCCCTCTACAGTTCCTCCAAGACAAACAAGACAAGATATCCTCCTCCCTCTACAGTTCCTCCAAGACAAACAAGACAAGATATCCTCCTCCCTCTGCAGTTCCTCCAAGACAAACAAGACAATATATCCTCCTCCCTCTACAGTTCCTCCAAGACAAACAAGATATTGTTACCGCTTCTCTCAATCTGTTTGTTGCTCTCTCTCTCTCTCTTTCTCTCTCTCTCTCTCTCTCTCTCTCTCTCTCGCTCTCTCTTCCCAAGTTGCTGTTTACGCATATTCCCCTGTAAATATTGGGGTCTGATTTGTCTCTTTTGTGGATAGTGGAGATGAACCCCTGGTTCCAGACATCAGGAAAGCAGACAGAAGTTAGTACCATGTTGAACAATCTAAGCATAGCATTTTGTAACTGCTGTGCTGTTTTTCAGCATTTCATTTCTGATGTTATCTAGACCACAAGCCTTCTTTGGTTTAATAGATTGTAGCTTTTCATTTAGTTCTTGTTGGGTTACTGGAGAATCTAATGGGTTTGGGTTGTTTTAATGACTGATTCAAGGATGTTACATTTTTCTAATTGGATATGCTGAATTTCTAATTGGGTATGTTGTAAGTCTTTTTGTGGGATGTTTTTGTATAGATTATCAAGTTCCTTCATCTTGTATGGATAATTATTGTGTCTTTGTCGTCTTAAATTGTTCCTCATGTCCCAGAACTGACTTTGATCAATTGTGTTTTCAATTTCATCAAGTGTCTTATTGGTATAATAATATTTATTGTGTTTCAGTGTATGTTTCTACTGTTCCAGAGTTTCACAGTATTCATAGTGTATCTCTGGGTTGTTTTAGTCAGTGTATGTTTCTACTGTTTCAGAGTTTCACAGTATTCATAGTGTATCTCTGGGTTGTTTTAGTCAGTGTATGTTTCTACTGTTCCAGAGTTTCACAGTATTCATAGTGTATCTCTGGGTTGTTTTAGTCAGTGTATGTTTCTACTGTTTCAGAGTTTCACAGTATTCATAGTGTATCTCTGGGTTGTTTTAGTCAGTGTATGTTTCTACTGTTTCAGAGTTTCACAGTATTCATAGTGTATCTCTGGGTTGTTTTAGTCAGTGTATGTTTCTACTGTTTCAGAGTTTCACAGTATTCATAGTGTATCTCTGGGTTGTTTTGCTGCTTATGTTTTTCATTTGACATTTGTCTTCAGTGTTTTCTAATTATGGTTATCAAACCATTTTCCATTTAGTTTTTTGTTTCTGATGTTGCATTTCTTTGGTTTTCTCAAATGTGCTTTTGATGCTGCTTTTTGGATGCAATTGATGTTTTGAGGAGCAGAACTGACACCTTCTTTAGTGTTTTGTATTGTGAGTTATTGAAGACCTGTATAGAGTTCAATGTTTCCTGCCATAGCTTGAGGGACACTGAACATTTCTCTGCACTGTTTGGAGCCCATCTGTACGATTGGTTCATGTTGTAGAGATTATTATTGGGCGTTTTTTTTAATGAGTATTGCTGGTTAATTTCTTCAGAAACACGTTGATCTGACTGTGATCTGACAATGGTGTCTGTGGTCTGACAGTGAATGCACTATTGGAGGAGGGGTCGATGTCAGTGATGGTATAATATATAAACTACATTTGTCCCAAGAGCTGAGCAGGAAGTAAACCGACCCAAAGAGTCCCCTCTGATTCTACCATTAAGCATGTACAGGCCTAAGGCTGGACAAAGATGCACTAACTCCTTCCCGTTTTTGTTCAGTATTTGGTCAGGACTGTTTCTATTATTTATAATAGGGCTACTGTACAAGGAGGTCCAAATATGTGTTGGTTACTTCCCGTATCAGTGTAGTCAGGCTCAGAACCTGTTCTCGCATTGAAATCTCCACAAAGAAGCACTTTACCCTCTGCCTGAAATTGAAGGATTTCTGTAACATTTTTATGTTTGATTGATGGTAGTAAACCTTCTCTATAGCCTGAGGGACACTGAGTATCAATGTCTCCACGACAACATGTTTCCAGTAGGATTATGATGCCCTGTCCCTTGATGTTTTTAAGAAATTCTGGATTTGTTGTTTTAGAACCAAAATGTGAAGAGTGTTGGCTCTGGATATTCCAAGAGCTGATAGTTAATGATCTCATTTAGAATAAGAGATATTCACTGGTTTGAGTAAAGTACATTGAGAAAAAAATAAAAGTATATATATGTACACACATCTAAATATATATACAGTATATACTGTATATACACATACACACATCATGTCACGATGGCTATGAGACAGGACCCGAGGAGCAGAGCTGTAGTGAGATACCATTCCTTTTATTAATAAGAAAACACAACAATAACAAAAGGAGAGACCGCGACCATGAACCGGCGTGAAACAAAAAGGAACACACACAAAAACAGGTGGGAATGCTGAACATAAATAGTCTCCCCAGTTAGAGACAATGTGGTGCAGCTGCCTCTAACTGGGGACCAATTCCAAAACTGAAACATAGAGATTTCCAGAGAGGTCTTTGGACACCAAACCTGTAAAACATAAAGGTTTCCAGAGACCTCTCTGAACATAAACCTTACAGTACCCCCCCCAAGGCACGGACTCCCGGCCGCAAGACTAGTAACACCCGCAGGGGAGGGGTTCAGGGAGGGGAACAGGCATTGGTGGGGGAGCTGGCTCAGGAGCCGGGCTGTAGCACTTTCCCGGACTGGGCACCGGTGGAGAGGACTGCTCCGGCACTGGAGCGGGGCTGACGACCGGTCCCGGACTGGGCACCGGTGGAGCATACTGCTCCGGCACTGGAGCGGGGCTGATGACCGGTTCTGGACTGGGCACCGGTGGAGCATACTGCTCCGGCACTGGAGCGGGGCTGACGACCTGTCCCGGACTGGGCACCGGTGGAGCATACTGCTCCGGCACTGGAGCGGGGCTGATGACCGGTTCTGGACTGGGCACCGGTGGAGCATACTGCTCCGGCACTGGAGCGGGGCTGACGACCTGTCTCGGACTGGGCACCGGTGGAGTGGACTGCTACGGCACTGGAGCGGGGCAGACGACCGGTCACGGACTGGGCATCGGTGGAGCGGACTGCTCCGGCCCTGGAGCTACCAGGCTCGGAACCGGCACTAGTGCTACAGCTGTCCTTCGAACCCTCACGAGTGAAGTGGCCTGGCTCTTCGTTTTCATTCCCCGACCACCCCCATAGCCGCCCCCCCAAAAAACTGTTTGGGGGTTCTTCGGGGCTCCATGCTGGTCCGACCTCCTTCACCCCCAGCCCTTCCAAGCAGACCCAATTGTTAAACTAGGTCCTAACACCCCAACAGTTCCAGGTATGTGTTGCCGACGGCACGGCACCCCGGTTAGGCATTAAATAGTCTAACAGCTGCCGGCAGGAAGGACCTCCTGTAGCGCTCTCTGGCACACCGTGGTGGGATCAGTCTGTGACTGAAGGTGCTCCTCTGCATCAAAACCATGGCTCTCCCTCTCTCTCTGTCTCTCTCTGTCTCTCTCTCTCTCTCTCTGTCTCTCTCTGTCTCTCTCTGTCTCTCTCTCTCTCTCTCTGTCTCTCTCTCTCTGTTGCTCTCTCTCTCTCTCTCTCTCTCTCTCTCTCTCTCTCTCTCTCTCTCTCTCTGTCTCTGTTGCTCTCTCTCTCTCTCTCTCTCTCTCTCTCTCTCTCTCTCTCTCTCTCTCTCTCTCTCTCTCTGTCTCTGTTGCTCTCTCTCTCTCTCTCTCTGTCTCTGTTGCTCTCTCTCTCTCTCTCTCTCTCTCTCTCTCTGTCTCTCTCTCCCTCTCTCTCTCTCTGTCTCTCTCTCTCTGTTGCTCTCTCTCTCTCTCTCTCTCTCTCTCTCTCTCTGTTGCTCTCTCTCTCTCTCTCTCTCTCTGTTGCTCTCTCTCTCTCTCTCTCTCTCTGTTGCTCTCTCTCTCTCTCTCTCTCTCTCTCTGTTTCTCTCTCTCTCTCTCTTGCTCTTTGTTGTCTCTCTCTCACTACCAATTTGAGTCTGGATTATTTTACAAAATTATCATTATTTGGGAATCGTTTGCATATGTAAACAACAGCAGATGGATTATTATTAGTTGGGAATCTTTGACATATGTAAACAACAGCAGATGGATTATTATTAGTTGGGAATCGTTTGCATATGTAAACAACAGCAGATGGATTATTATTAGTTGGGAATCTTTGACATATGTAAACAACAGCAGATGGATTATTATTAGTTGGGAATCTTTTACATATTTAAACAACAGCAGATGGATTATTATTAGTTGGGAATCTTTTACATATGTAAACAACAGCAGATGGATTATTATTAGTTGGGAATCTTTTACATATGTAAACAACAGCAGATGGATTATTATTAGTTGGGAATCTTTTACATATTTAAACAACAGCAGATGGATTATTATTAGTTGGGAATCTTTTACATATGTAAACAACAGCAGATGGATTATTATTAGTTGGGAATCTTTTACATATTTAAACAACAGCAGATGGATTATTATTAGTTGGGAATCTTTTACATATTTAAACAACAGCAGATGGATTATTATTAGTTGGGAATCTTTTACATATGTAAACAACAGCAGATGGATTATTATTAGTTGGGAATCTTTTACATATGTAAACAACAGCAGATGGATTATTATTAGTTGGGAATCTTTTACATTTGTAAACAACAGCAGATGGATTATTATTAGTTGGGAATCTTTTACATATTTAAACAACAGCAGATGGATTATTATTAGTTGGGAATCTTTTACATTTGTAAACAACAGCAGATGGATTATTATTAGTTGGGAATCTTTTACATATTTAAACAACAGCAGATGGATTATTATTACTTGGGAATCTTTTACATATGTAAACAACAGCAGATGGATTATTATTAGTTGGGAATCTTTTACATTTGTAAACAACAGCAGATGGATTATTATTAGTTGGGAATCGTTTACATATGTAAACAACAGCAGATGGATTATTATTAGTTGGGAATCGTTTACATATGTAAACAACAGCAGATGGATTATTATTAGTTGGGAATCTTTTACATATGTAAACAACAAGATGAACATTTCATCACTTAGATTTTCATTCCATTTGTGTAGAATGTGTATAATGTGTGAGAGAGAGGCTAACAGGATGAGACATGGAGGATAAGAGACCTATGTTGCTCCAACATTCAACATCAATCAATACATCACAGAATAAGTCAAAGAGTTTCTGGGGGTGAATTCAATCCCCCTTCTCCACAGAGAGAGGAGAGGAAGGGGAGATGAGATCAAAACCTCTACAGGTCAGACCTTTTCACCTCCCTTCCTCTCCCTCCCTCTCTCACTCCCGCTCTCTCTCCCCCCTCTGTCTCACTCTCTCTCTCTCTCTCTCTCTCCAAAACCTTTTCACCTTGAGCACCCTGTGGCCCTGTCACCACCCCTCCACACATTATCCTCCCCTCCCTTTATAAAGGTGACATCCTGTTGCTCTTTAAGCTGAGAAGGGATGTCAATAAAAGCACAAGCAGTCACTCACCCCTCCTGTGGACACAATCGATCCAGTCCACAGGGGAGGTAGGCCCAGTGTTGAGATTTTGGTATTAGATTCTAGCCATGACGTCTTAGGAGGAGCAGGAGAGAGGAGGAGAGAGGAGAGGAGAGGAGAGGAGAGGAGAGGAGAGGAGAGGAGAGGAGAGGAGAGGAGAGGAGAGGAGCAGGAGAGAGGAGGAGAGAGGAGAGGAGCAGTAGAGGTATTTACTTCAAATAGAGGTATTTGAAGTAAAGTCCAAAGCCGTCTGTCGTCACCCCACTGCTCTTTGAGAAGTTTCCGTCTGTCTGACAGAGATGGGCAGGAGGTGTTAAAGAAGTGTCCGTCTGTCTGACAGAGATGGGCAGGAGGTGTTAAAGAAGTGTCCGTCTGTCTGACAGAGATGGGCAGGAGGTGTTAAAGGTCTCTTCCCTGTCTCCTCTCAGTCTCCTCCTCTCCCTCAGTCTCCTCCTCTCCTTCCTGTCACCTTCCTGTCTCCCCCTCAGTCTCCTCCTCTCCTTCCTGTCTCTCCCTCAGTCTCCTCCTCTCCTTCCTGTCTCTCCCTCAGTCTCCTCCTCTCCTTCCTGTCACCTTCCTGTCTCCCCCTCAGTCTCCTCCTCTCCTTCCTGTCTCCCCCTGTCTCCCCCTCAGTCTCCTCCTCTCCACCCTGTCTCCCCCTCAGTCTCCCCCTCAGTCTCCTCCTCTCCCCCTGTCTCCCCCTCAGTCTCCTCCTCTCCCCTTGTCTCTCCCTCAGTCTCCTCCTCTCCCCCTGTCTCCCCCTCAGTCTCCTCCTCTCCCCTTGTCTCCCCCTCAGTCTCCTCCTCTCCCTCTGTCTCCCCCTCAGTCTCCTCCTCTTCCCCTGTCTCCCCTTCAGTCTCCTCCTCTCCCCCCTGTCTCCAACTCAGACTCCTCTTCAGTCCCCCTCAACCTTTGAGGGTTTACCAAATCAAGTTCTGTTCCTGGCTGGGTTAAGTTCTGTTCCTGGCTGGGTTAAGTTCTGTTCCTGGCTGGGTTAAGTTCTGTTCCTGGCTGGGTTAAGTTCTGTTCCTGGCTGGGTTAACCTGGTTAACTCATTTAGCCTGGAACATCTAGTACCTAGCAACACCACCCAGGACCACGGTGATTGGCTGAGACGGCCATGACCCCACAGGAAGTGCTTGATGCTAATCCAATCAGAACCCAGGTCTGTCAGAGAGAGAACAAATTAAGGCACGATAAAAAAAAAGGGGATATAAATCTCCAAAAAGCACCTTCTAGACTGAGTCTGAAATTACACTGTTCAACAGTAGTGCAATAAATAGGAATATTCTGTCACTGTGAAAAGTTGCTCCACCTGTCCTGTCTGTCCTGTCTGTCCTGTCTGTCCTGTCTGTCCTGTCCTGTCTGTCCTGTCTGTCCTGTCTGTCTGTCTGTCCTGTCCTGTCTGTCCTGTCTGTCCTGTCTGTCCTGTCTGTCCTGTCCTGTCTGTCCTGTCTGTCCTGTCTGTCCTGTCTGTCCTGTCTATCCTGTCTGTCTGTCCTGTCTGTCCTGTCTGTCCTGTCTGTCCTGTCTGTCCTGTCTGTCCTGTCTGTCCTGTCTGTCTGTCCTGTCTGTCATGTCTGTCTGTCTGTCCTGTCTATCCTGTCCTGTCTGTCCTGTCTGTCCTGTCTGTCCTGTCTATCCTGTCCTGTCTGTCCTGTCTGTCCTGTCTGTCCTGTCTGTCTGTCCTGTCTGTCCTGTCTGTCCTGTCTGTCTGTCCTGTCTGCCCTGTCTGCCCTGTCTGCCCTGTCTGTCTGTCCTGTCTGTCCTGTCTGTCCTGTCTGTCTGTCCTGTCTGTCCTGTCTGTCCTGTCTGTCCTGTCTGTCCTGTCTGTCTGTCCTGTCTGTCCTGTCTGTCCTGTCTGTCTGTCCTGTCTGTCTGTCCTGTCTGTCCTGTCTGTCCTGTCTGTCTGTCCTGTCTGTCCTGTCTGTCCTGTCTGTCCTGTTAGTCCTGTCTGTCCTGTCCGTCCTGTTAGTCCTGTCTGTCCTGTCTGTCCTGTCTGTCCTGTCTGTCCTGTCTGTCCTGTCTGTCCTGTTAGTCCTGTCTGTCCTGTTAGTCCTGTCTGTCCTGTCTGTCCTGTCTGTCCTGTCTGTCCTGTCTGTCCTGTCTGTCCTGTCTGTCCTGTCTGTCCTGTTAGTCCTGTCTGTCCTGTCTGTCCTGTTAGTCCTGTCTGTCCTGTCTGTCCTGTTAGTCCTGTCTGTCCTGTCTGTCCTGTCTGTCCTGTCTGTCCTGTCTGTCCTGTCTGTCCTGTCTGTCCTGTCTGTCCTGTTAGTCCTGTCTGTCCTGTCTGTCCTGTCTGTCCTGTCTCTCCTGTCTGTCCTGTTAGTCCTGTCTGTCCTGTTAGTCCTGTCTGTCCTGTCTGTCCTGTCTGTCCTGTCTGTCCTGTCTGTCCTGTCTGTCCTGTCTGTCCTGTTAGTCCTGTCTGTCCTGTCTGTCCTGTCTGTCCTGTCTGTCCTGTCTGTCCTGTCTGTCCTGTTAGTCCTGTCTGTCCTGTCTGTCCTGTCTGTCCTGTCTGTCCTGTCAGACCTTGATCTCAGTGGGATAAATGTTTAAAGGTTTAAAGCTTTTTGGGGACCTGAGTTATTGATCTGTCATTCTCATTGATTTTCCAGTGTTACAATTAACCCTATTACAACCTACCACAGGTTCATCAGTGCTGCTTACAGTTTTTCTCAATTGTTTACACACAAATACTGGTACTTGAGACACAATGACCACAACATGTAACACCTGCACCAACCCCCTGAACCAATTCTGATAAACTACAAGCACACTTCCTGCTTTACACTCTAATTGCAGTTCTAAAACACACTTTTTTCAAAACACTACACACAATTCTTTGCATTTGGCACAATTTTCATGCAGAAAATCTCTTGTTTTCACAATGAACACACTGCCATTCAAATATGCACACTGACTCATCACATGGGCAAACACCCGTCACACAGTTTTACAATTAGCAATCAGAGCTTTAGCATAAAAGGGCAACAGGTGAGCTCTTCTGTTTTGGAGCAATGGATGCCAACATTGGAAACAGAGGCAGAGCCAGAGGAGTGAGAGTAAGAGGAGGAGGACGGGGAGGACAAGGACGAGGACGAGGACGAGGAAGGCCAAGGACCGTAATCTCTGATGAGATCCGAGCCACTTTGGTTGATCATGTGGTCAACCATGGTCTAACAATGAGGGAGGCTGGGCAAAGAGTACAGCCAAATTTGAGCAGGTACACTGTAGCATCCATCATCCGGACTTTCCGAAATGAGAATAGGTAAGAAATCTACTCTCACTAGAAAATTGCAGTACTGCATATCAATACAGTACTCAATGAGTACAGTAGTACAGTATTGCCTGTGGACTGTTCTGTAGGACTGTAAAAATAAAGTATGTTTCAAGTATTTGGGAAATGTATTCCTACTTTGTATTTACAGTATTTTACTATTTGTTTGGCAGAACTGAAAGATTACCAACACAAGGTGGTCGGGAACGTGTTCTGTCTCCTGAACCGGAAACTGAAATCATGAACATGGTCCTAGAAAATAACGCCATAACATTACGGCAAGTACAAAGAAAAATAATAGAAAACAATGAGATATTTCAAAATATTGATAGGGTAAGCTTATCAACACTGGACCGTGTCTTGCGCAGAAATAATCTCAGGATGAAGCAGGTCTACAGGGTGCCATTTGAACGCAATTCAGAAAGAGTCAAAGAATTGCGATATAACTATGTGCAAGTGAGTCCTATACAATCCCACAATTGATGCATACTCTCAACACTGTATAAATGATACATATTTCAGTATTGTAATCATAATAATTGTGCTTCACAATAGTGACCCCTCCATGTCTATTTCTGATATTGTCATGTGTGTTTCAGAGAGTCCTTGAGCTAGAGGTGGCTGCAGTGGAGCACCAGTTCATCTTCATTGATGAGGTTGGATTCAACCTCACAAAAAGACGAAAGAGGGGAAGGAATATCATCGGCCAGCGTGCCATTGTTCAAGTCCCTGGCCAGCGCGGAGGGAACATCACAATGTGTGCAGCGATTACCCACCACGGCGTCATCCATCACCATGCTACCCTTGGCCCCTACAACACCGCCCATCTGATCACATTCCTGGACACCCTACACAACACACTCATTCCACCAGATCAGGTAGATGGCCCAGAGCAGCTCAGGTACGTTGTCATTTGGGACAACGTAAGTTTCCACAGGGCTGCTCTGGTTCGTAACTGGTTCAACTGTTTTCTGCCTGGAGATGGAAAGTGTATGACCGAAATCCACAAACGCGTATACCTCTTCTCCAAGCTATGGAAGACGCATGTGGAGATATAGCAGCTGATGCTTTTCATGGCTGGAATCGCCATGCTAGGCGATATTTCCCCCGCTGCTTGGCCAGGGAAAACATTGCTTGTGATGTGGATGAGGTGCTGTGGCCAGACCGCAACAGAAGAGAGGATACAGCATAGTTATTTATTTTTATTTTATTTTATTTTTTACTGTAACTGTATACATTAAATTCTTCTGTTTTGTATGTAGACTCTGTATGTGCAACTTTGTGTTGGTTGGGAATGGGATGTACACTGTGTACATTGTTTTTGTGGGAAAAATAAAATATATTTGTTACCGTGTATTTGTGTGTTCTGAGTATAAAAACAATATTCTCAAATATTTTACAACACACTTATGTATGTACTGTCTGTAGTAATGGCAACACTGAACCAAAAAAAGGCCTAAGTCATTGTGATGAATGGAGAAGAAGTGTTTTCCATTGATCATAGTGTTTTACATTGAGCACATCGGTGTTCAACTGGTTCTTATAAATGTCTATTCATATGATGGTTTGTGTCATTTGAAAACAAAATACCCTTTTGATAAGAAATAACATTGTTTTGAATGTAAAGTTTCATTTTGCTGGAGAATTGAGGGGTTTTCCCATTGTGTGTGTGTTGTTTGATTTGTGTGTAGAGTTCTGAGAATATGAGGCTTTCAGAACATGTGTGTAAAGAATCAAGAAAAACTGTAAAGAAAACGGTCAGAGTGTGTGTGTGGGTGTGTGTGTGTGTGTTGTGTGTGTTGTGTGTGTGTGTGTGTTGTGTGTGTGTGTTTGCACCAGATGTAATTAGAGTGTAGTACCCAACTCACTAACTACCATCAGGTCCTGAAGGCCTGGTTGTTATACAATACATAGCCTACCGCATATTACATATTACGCATGGCAGGAAAACATATATATTGGTTGTTGAGTACATACAGATGACATGTATTATTCCCCTTCCCTTGTTCCTGCCCTTTTCATAATGGGCCATTCTAAATAAAATCTAATCTTACATATTAGTAAAGACATGATTCAATGGAGAATAATCTGATGAATGAAAATATCATCACTTGATGAGAGAACAGCGTGTGCAGCCTGAGGTAAGGCTAGCTTATAGTCACATCATCAATAGCTTATAGTCACATCATCAATAGCCTATAGTCACATCATCAATAGCTTATAGTCACATCATCAATAGCTTATAGTCACATCATCAATAGCTTATAGTCACATCATCAATAGCTTATAGTCACATCATCAATAGCCTATAGTCACATCATCAATAGCCTATAGTCACATCATCAATAGCCTATAGTCACATCATCAATAGCTTATAGTCACATCATCAATAGCTTATAGTCACATCATCAATAGCCTATAGTCACATCATCAATAGCTTATAGTCACATCACATCATCAATAGCTTATAGTCACATCATCAATAGCTTATAGTCACATCACATCATCAATAGCCTATAGTCACATCATCAATAGCCTATAGTCACATCATCAATAGCTTATAGTCACATCATCAATAGCTTATAGTCACATCATCAATAGCCTATAGTCACATCATCAATAGCTTATAGTCACATCACATCATCAATAGCTTATAGTCACATCATCAATAGCTTATAGTCACATCACATCATCAATAGCTTATAGTCACATCATCAATAGCTTATAGTCACATCATCAATAGCTTATAGTCACATCATCAATAGCCTATAGTCACATCATCAATAGCCTATAGTCACATCATCAATAGCCTATAGTCACATCATCAATAGCCTATAGTCACATAATCAATAGCTTATAGTCACATCATCAATAGCTTATAGTCACATCATCAATAGCCTATAGTCACATCATCAATAGCTTATAGTCACATCACATCATCAATAGCTTATAGTCACATCATCAATAGCTTATAGTCACATCACATCATCAATAGCTTATAGTCACATCATCAATAGCCTATAGTCACATCATCAATAGCTTATAGTCACATCATCAATAGGTTATAGTCACATCACATCATCAATAGCTTATAGTCACATCATCAATAGCTTATAGTCACATCATCAATAGCTTATAGTCATATCACATCATCAATAGCCTATAGTCACATCATCAATAGCTTATAGTCAAATCACATCATCAATAGCTTATATTCACATCATCAATAGCTTATAGTCACATCATCAATAGCTTATAGTCACATCATCAATAGCTTATAGTCACATCATCAATAGCCTATAGTCACATCATCAATAGCTTATAGTCACATCATCAATAGCTTATAGTCACATCACATCATCAATAGCTTATAGTCACATCACATCATCAATAGCCTATAGTCACATCACATCATCAATAGCTTATAGTCATATCACGTCATCAATAGCTTATAGTCACCTCATCAATAGCTTATAGTCACATCATCAATAGCCTATAATCACATCATCAATAGCCTATAGTCACCTCATCAATAGCCTATAATCACATCATCAATAGCCTATAATCACATCATCAATAGCTTAAAGTCACATCATCAATAGCTTATAGTCACATCACATCATCAATAGCTTATATTCACATCATCAATAGCTTATAGTCACATCATCAATAGCTTATAGTCATATCACATCATCAATAGCCTATAGTCACATCATCAATAGCTTATAGTCAAATCACATCATCAATAGCTTATATTCACATCATCAATAGCTTATAGTCACATCATCAATAGCTTATAGTCACATCATCAATAGCTTATAGTCACATCATCAATAGCCTATAGTCACATCATCAATAGCTTATAGTCACATCATCAATAGCTTATAGTCACATCATCAATAGCCTATAGTCACATCATCAATAGCTTATAGTCACATCACATCATCAATAGCTTATAGTCACATCATCAATAGCTTATAGTCACATCACATCATCAATAGCTTATAGTCACATCATCAATAGCCTATAGTCACATCATCAATAGCTTATAGTCACATCGTCAATAGCCTATAGTCACATCATCAATAGCCTATAGTCACATCATCAATAGCCTATAGTCACATCATCAATAGCCTATAGTCACATCATCAATAGCTTATAGTCACATCACATCATCAATAGCTTATAGTCACATCATCAATAGCTTATAGTCACATCACATCATCAATAGCTTATAGTCACATCATCAATAGCCTATATTCACATCATCAATAGCTTATAGTCACATCATCAATAGCTTATAGTCACATCACATCATCAATAGCTTATAGTCACATCATCAATAGCCTATAGTCACATAATCAATAGCTTATAGTCACATCATCAATAGCTTATAGTCACATCACATCATCAATAGCTTATAGTCACATCATCAATAGCCTATAGTCACATCATCAATAGCTTATAGTCACATCACATCATCAATAGCTTATAGTCACATCATCAATAGCTTATAGTCACATCACATCATCAATAGCTTATAGTCACATCATCAATAGCCTATAGTCACATCATCAATAGCTTATAGTCACATCACATCATCAATAGCTTATAGTCACATCACATCACCTATAGCTTATAGTCACATCACATCATCAATAGTTTATAGTCACATCATCAATAGCCTATAGTCACATCATCAATAGCTTATAGTCACATCACATCATCAATAGCTTATAGTCACATCATCAATAGCTTATAGTCACATCATCAATAGCTTATAGTCACATCACATCATCAATAGCTTATAGTCACATCACATCATCAATAGCCTATAGTCACATCACATCATCAATAGCTTATAGTCATATCACATCATCAATAGCTTATAGTCACCTCATCAATAGCTTATAGTCACATCATCAATAGCCTATAATCACATCATCAATAGCCTATAGTCACCTCATCAATAGCCTATAATCACATCATCAATAGCCTATAATCACATCATCAATAGCTTATAGTCACATCATCAATAGCTTATAGTCACATCACATCATCAATAGCTTATATTCACATCATCAATAGCTTATAGTCACATCATCAATAGATTATAGTCATATCACATCATCAATAGCCTATAGTCACATCATCAATAGCTTATAGTCACATCATCAATAGCTTATAGTCACATCACATCATCAATAGCTTATAGTCACATCACATCATCAATAGCTTATAGTCACATCACATCATCAATAGCTTATAGTCACATCATCAATAGCCTATAGTCACATCATCAATAGCTTATAGTCACATCACATCACCTATAGCTTATAGTCACATCACATCATCAATAGTTTATAGTCACATCATCAATAGCCTATAGTCACATCATCAATAGCTTATAGTCACATCACATCATCAATAGCTTATAGTCACATCATCAATAGCTTATAGTCACATCATCAATAGCTTATAGTCACATCACATCATCAATAGCTTATAGTCACATCACATCATCAATAGCCTATAGTCACATCACATCATCAATAGCTTATAGTCATATCACATCATCAATAGCTTATAGTCACCTCATCAATAGCTTATAGTCACATCATCAATAGCCTATAATCACATCATCAATAGCCTATAGTCACCTCATCAATAGCCTATAATCACATCATCAATAGCCTATAATCACATCATCAATAGCTTATAGTCACATCATCAATAGCTTATAATCACATCACATCATCAATAGCCTATAATCACATCATCAATAGCTTATAGTCACATCATCAATAGCTTATAGTCACATCACATCATCAATAGCTTATATTCACATCATCAATAGCTTATAGTCACATCATCAATAGCTTATAGTCACATCACATCATCAATAGCTTATAGTCACATCATCAATAGCCTATAGTCACATCATCAATAGCTTATAGTCACATCACATCATCAATAGCTTATAGTCACATCACATCACCTATAGCTTATAGTCACATCACATCATCAATAGTTTATAGTCACATCATCAATAGCCTATAGTCACATCATCAATAGCTTATAGTCACATCACATCATCAATAGCTTATAGTCACATCATCAATAGCTTATAGTCACATCATCAATAGCTTATAGTCACATCACATCATCAATAGCTTATAGTCACATCACATCATCAATAGCCTATAGTCACATCACATCATCAATAGCTTATAGTCATATCACATCATCAATAGCTTATAGTCACATCATCAATAGCCTATAATCACATCATCAATAGCCTATAGTCACCTCATCAATAGCCTATAATCACATCATCAATAGCCTATAATCACATCATCAATAGCTTATAGTCACATCATCAATAGCTTATAGTCACATCACATCATCAATAGCTTATATTCACATCATCAATAGCTTATAGTCACATCATCAATAGATTATAGTCATATCACATCATCAATAGCCTATAGTCACATCATCAATAGCTTATAGTCACATCATCAATAGCTTATAGTCACATCACATCATCAATAGCTTATAGTCACATCACATCATCAATAGCTTATAGTCACATCACATCATCAATAGCTTATAGTCACATCATCAATAGCCTATAGTCACATCATCAATAGCTTATATTCACATCACATCACCTATAGCTTATAGTCACATCACATCATCAATAGTTTATAGTCACATCATCAATAGCCTATAGTCACATCATCAATAGCTTATAGTCACATCACATCATCAATAGCTTATAGTCACATCATCAATAGCTTATAGTCACATCATCAATAGCTTATAGTCACATCACATCATCAATAGCTTATAGTCACATCACATCATCAATAGCCTATAGTCACATCACATCATCAATAGCTTATAGTCATATCACATCATCAATAGCTTATAGTCACCTCATCAATAGCTTATAGTCACATCATCAATAGCCTATAATCACATCATCAATAGCCTATAGTCACCTCATCAATAGCCTATAATCACATCATCAATAGCCTATAATCACATCATCAATAGCTTATAGTCACATCATCAATAGCCTATAGTCACATCATCAATAGCTTATAGTCACATCATCAATAGCTTATAGTCACATCATCAATAGCCTATAGTCACATCATCAATAGCTTATAGTCACATCATCAATAGCTTATAGTCACATCATCAATAGCTTATAGTCACATCATCAATAGCTTATAGTCACATCATCAATAGCCTATAGTCACATCATCAATAGCCTATAGTCACATCATCAATAGCCTATAGTCACATCATCAATAGCTTATAGTCACATCATCAATAGCTTATAGTCACATCATCAATAGCCTATAGTCACATCATCAATAGCTTATAGTCACATCACATCATCAATAGCTTATAGTCACATCATCAATAGCTTATAGTCACATCACATCATCAATAGCCTATAGTCACATCATCAATAGCCTATAGTCACATCATCAATAGCTTATAGTCACATCATCAATAGCTTATAGTCACATCATCAATAGCCTATAGTCACATCATCAATAGCTTATAGTCACATCACATCATCAATAGCTTATAGTCACATCATCAATAGCTTATAGTCACATCACATCATCAATAGCTTATAGTCACATCATCAATAGCTTATAGTCACATCATCAATAGCTTATAGTCACATCATCAATAGCCTATAGTCACATCATCAATAGCCTATAGTCACATCATCAATAGCCTATAGTCACATCATCAATAGCCTATAGTCACATAATCAATAGCTTATAGTCACATCATCAATAGCTTATAGTCACATCATCAATAGCCTATAGTCACATCATCAATAGCTTATAGTCACATCATCAATAGCTTATAGTCACATCACATCATCAATAGCTTATAGTCACATCATCAATAGCCTATAGTCACATCATCAATAGCTTATAGTCACATCATCAATAGCTTATAGTCACATCACATCATCAATAGCTTATAGTCACATCATCAATAGCTTATAGTCACATCATCAATAGCTTATAGTCATATCACATCATCAATAGCCTATAGTCACATCATCAATAGCTTATAGTCAAATCACATCATCAATAGCTTATATTCACATCATCAATAGCTTATAGTCACATCATCAATAGCTTATAGTCACATCATCAATAGCTTATAGTCACATCATCAATAGCCTATAGTCACATCATCAATAGCTTATAGTCACATCATCAATAGATTATAGTCATATCACATCATCAATAGCCTATAGTCACATCATCAATAGCTTATAGTCACATCATCAATAGCTTATAGTCACATCATCAATAGCCTATAGTCACATCATCAATAGCTTATAGTCACATCATCAATAGCTTATAGTCACATCATCAATAGCTTATAGTCACATCATCAATAGCTTATAGTCACATCATCAATAGCCTATAGTCACATCATCAATAGCCTATAGTCACATCATCAATAGCTTATAGTCACATCACATCATCAATAGCTTATAGTCACATCATCAATAGCTTATAGTCACATCACATCATCAATAGCCTATAGTCACATCATCAATAGCCTATAGTCACATCATCAATAGCTTATAGTCACATCATCAATAGCTTATAGTCACATCATCAATAGCCTATAGTCACATCATCAATAGCTTATAGTCACATCACATCATCAATAGCTTATAGTCACATCATCAATAGCTTATAGTCACATCACATCATCAATAGCTTATAGTCACATCATCAATAGCTTATAGTCACATCATCAATAGCTTATAGTCACATCATCAATAGCCTATAGTCACATCATCAATAGCCTATAGTCACATCATCAATAGCCTATAGTCACATCATCAATAGCCTATAGTCACATAATCAATAGCTTATAGTCACATCATCAATAGCTTATAGTCACATCATCAATAGCCTATAGTCACATCATCAATAGCTTATAGTCACATCACATCATCAATAGCTTATAGTCACATCATCAATAGCTTATAGTCACATCACATCATCAATAGCTTATAGTCACATCATCAATAGCCTATAGTCACATCATCAATAGCTTATAGTCACATCATCAATAGCTTATAGTCACATCACATCATCAATAGCTTATAGTCACATCATCAATAGCTTATAGTCACATCATCAATAGCTTATAGTCACATCATCAATAGCCTATAGTCACATCATCAATAGCCTATAGTCACATCATCAATAGCCTATAGTCACATCATCAATAGCCTATAGTCACATAATCAATAGCTTATAGTCACATCATCAATAGCTTATAGTCACATCATCAATAGCCTATAGTCACATCATCAATAGCTTATAGTCACATCACATCATCAATAGCTTATAGTCACATCATCAATAGCTTATAGTCACATCACATCATCAATAGCTTATAGTCACATCATCAATAGCCTATAGTCACATCATCAATAGCTTATAGTCACATCATCAATAGCTTATAGTCACATCACATCATCAATAGCTTATAGTCACATCATCAATAGCTTATAGTCACATCATCAATAGCTTATAGTCATATCACATCATCAATAGCCTATAGTCACATCATCAATAGCTTATAGTCAAATCACATCATCAATAGCTTATATTCACATCATCAATAGCTTATAGTCACATCATCAATAGCTTATAGTCACATCATCAATAGCTTATAGTCACATCATCAATAGCCTATAGTCACATCATCAATAGCTTATAGTCACATCATCAATAGCTTATAGTCACATCACATCATCAAAAGCTTATAGTCACATCACATCATCAATAGCCTATAGTCACATCACATCATCAATAGCTGTAGTCATATCACATCATCAATAGCTTATAGTCACCTCATCAATAGCTTATAGTCACATCATCAATAGCCTATAATCACATCATCAATAGCCTATAGTCACCTCATCAATAGCCTATAATCACATCATCAATAGCCTATAATCACATCATCAATAGCTTAAAGTCACATCATCAATAGCTTATAGTCACATCACATCATCAATAGCTTATATTCACATCATCAATAGCTTATAGTCACATCATCAATAGCTTATAGTCATATCACATCATCAATAGCCTATAGTCACATCATCAATAGCTTATAGTCAAATCACATCATCAATAGCTTATATTCACATCATCAATAGCTTATAGTCACATCATCAATAGCTTATAGTCACATCATCAATAGCTTATAGTCACATCATCAATAGCCTATAGTCACATCATCAATAGCTTATAGTCACATCATCAATAGCTTATAGTCACATCATCAATAGCCTATAGTCACATCATCAATAGCTTATAGTCACATCACATCATCAATAGCTTATAGTCACATCATCAATAGCTTATAGTCACATCACATCATCAATAGCTTATAGTCACATCATCAATAGCCTATAGTCACATCATCAATAGCTTATAGTCACATCATCAATAGCCTATAGTCACATCATCAATAGCCTATAGTCACATCATCAATAGCCTATAGTCACATCATCAATAGCCTATAGTCACATCATCAATAGCTTATAGTCACATCACATCATCAATAGCTTATAGTCACATCATCAATAGCTTATAGTCACATCACATCATCAATAGCTTATAGTCACATCATCAATAGCCTATATTCACATCATCAATAGCTTATAGTCACATCATCAATAGCTTATAGTCACATCACATCATCAATAGCTTATAGTCACATCATCAATAGCCTTTAGTCACATCATCAATAGCTTATAGTCACATCATCAATAGCTTATAGTCACATCACATCATCAATAGCTTATAGTCACATCATCAATAGCCTATAGTCACATCATCAATAGCTTATAGTCACATCACATCATCAATAGCTTATAGTCACATCATCAATAGCTTATAGTCACATCACATCATCAATAGCTTATAGTCACATCATCAATAGCCTATAGTCACATCATCAATAGCTTATAGTCACATCACATCATCAATAGCTTATAGTCACATCACATCACCTATAGCTTATAGTCACATCACATCATCAATAGTTTATAGTCACATCATCAATAGCCTATAGTCACATCATCAATAGCTTATAGTCACATCACATCATCAATAGCTTATAGTCACATCATCAATAGCTTATAGTCACATCATCAATAGCTTATAGTCACATCACATCATCAATAGCTTATAGTCACATCACATCATCAATAGCCTATAGTCACATCACATCATCAATAGCTTATAGTCATATCACATCATCAATAGCTTATAGTCACCTCATCAATAGCTTATAGTCACATCATCAATAGCCTATAATCACATCATCAATAGCCTATAGTCACCTCATCAATAGCCTATAATCACATCATCAATAGCCTATAATCACATCATCAATAGCTTATAGTCACATCATCAATAGCTTATAGTCACATCACATCATCAATAGCTTATATTCACATCATCAATAGCTTATAGTCACATCATCAATAGATTATAGTCATATCACATCATCAATAGCCTATAGTCACATCATCAATAGCTTATAGTCACATCATCAATAGCTTATAGTCACATCACATCATCAATAGCTTATAGTCACATCACATCATCAATAGCTTATAGTCACATCACATCATCAATAGCTTATAGTCACATCATCAATAGCCTATAGTCACATCATCAATAGCTTATAGTCACATCACATCACCTATAGCTTATAGTCACATCACATCATCAATAGTTTATAGTCACATCATCAATAGCCTATAGTCACATCATCAATAGCTTATAGTCACATCACATCATCAATAGCTTATAGTCACATCATCAATAGCTTATAGTCACATCATCAATAGCTTATAGTCACATCACATCATCAATAGCTTATAGTCACATCACATCATCAATAGCCTATAGTCACATCACATCATCAATAGCTTATAGTCATATCACATCATCAATAGCTTATAGTCACCTCATCAATAGCTTATAGTCACATCATCAATAGCCTATAATCACATCATCAATAGCCTATAGTCACCTCATCAATAGCCTATAATCACATCATCAATAGCCTATAATCACATCATCAATAGCTTATAGTCACATCATCAATAGCTTATAATCACATCACATCATCAATAGCCTATAATCACATCATCAATAGCTTATAGTCACATCATCAATAGCTTATAGTCACATCACATCATCAATAGCTTATATTCACATCATCAATAGCTTATAGTCACATCATCAATAGCTTATAGTCACATCACATCATCAATAGCTTATAGTCACATCATCAATAGCCTATAGTCACATCATCAATAGCTTATAGTCACATCACATCATCAATAGCTTATAGTCACATCACATCACCTATAGCTTATAGTCACATCACATCATCAATAGTTTATAGTCACATCATCAATAGCCTATAGTCACATCATCAATAGCTTATAGTCACATCACATCATCAATAGCTTATAGTCACATCATCAATAGCTTATAGTCACATCATCAATAGCTTATAGTCACATCACATCATCAATAGCTTATAGTCACATCACATCATCAATAGCCTATAGTCACATCACATCATCAATAGCTTATAGTCATATCACATCATCAATAGCTTATAGTCACCTCATCAATAGCTTATAGTCACATCATCAATAGCCTATAATCACATCATCAATAGCCTATAGTCACCTCATCAATAGCCTATAATCACATCATCAATAGCCTATAATCACATCATCAATAGCTTATAGTCACATCATCAATAGCTTATAGTCACATCACATCATCAATAGCTTATATTCACATCATCAATAGCTTATAGTCACATCATCAATAGATTATAGTCATATCACATCATCAATAGCCTATAGTCACATCATCAATAGCTTATAGTCACATCATCAATAGCTTATAGTCACATCACATCATCAATAGCTTATAGTCACATCACATCATCAATAGCTTATAGTCACATCACATCATCAATAGCTTATAGTCACATCATCAATAGCCTATAGTCACATCATCAATAGCTTATATTCACATCACATCACCTATAGCTTATAGTCACATCACATCATCAATAGTTTATAGTCACATCATCAATAGCCTATAGTCACATCATCAATAGCTTATAGTCACATCACATCATCAATAGCTTATAGTCACATCATCAATAGCTTATAGTCACATCATCAATAGCTTATAGTCACATCACATCATCAATAGCTTATAGTCACATCACATCATCAATAGCCTATAGTCACATCACATCATCAATAGCTTATAGTCATATCACATCATCAATAGCTTATAGTCACCTCATCAATAGCTTATAGTCACATCATCAATAGCCTATAATCACATCATCAATAGCCTATAGTCACATCATCAATAGCCTATAATCACATCATCAATAGCCTATAGTCACCTCATCAATAGCCTATAATCACATCATCAATAGCCTATAATCACATCATCAATAGCTTATAGTCACATCATCAATAGCTTATAATCACATCACATCATCAATAGCCTATAATCACATCATCAATAGCTTATAGTCACATCATCAATAGCTTATAGTCACATCACATCATCAATAGCTTATATTCACATCATCAATAGCTTATAGTCACATCATCAATAGCTTATAGTCATATCACATCATCAATAGCCTATAGTCACATCATCAATAGCTTATAGTCACATCATCAATAGCTTATAGTCACATCACATCATCAATAGCTTATAGTCACATCACATCATCAATAGCTTATAGTCACATCACATCATCAATAGCTTATAGTCACATCATCAATAGCCTATAGTCACATCATCAATAGCTTATAGTCACATCACATCACCTATAGCTTATAGTCACATCACATCATCAATAGTTTATAGTCACATCATCAATAGCCTATAGTCACATCATCAATAGCTTATAGTCACATCACATCATCAATAGCTTATAGTCACATCATCAATAGCTTATAGTCACATCATCAATAGCTTAGTCACATCACATCATCAATAGCTTATAGTCACATCACATCATCAATAGCCTATAGTCACATCACATCATCAATAGCTTATAGTCATATCACATCATCAATAGCTTATAGTCACCTCATCAATAGCTTATAGTCACATCATCAATAGCCTATAATCACATCATCAATAGCCTATAGTCACCTCATCAATAGCCTATAATCACATCATCAATAGCCTATAATCACATCATCAATAGCTTATAGTCACATCATCAATAGCTTATAGTCACATCACATCATCAATAGCTTATATTCACATCATCAATAGCTTATAGTCACATCATCAATAGCTTATAGTCATATCACATCATCAATAGCCTATAGTCACATCATCAATAGCTTATAGTCACATCATCAATAGCTTATGTTCATGTCCTTTCTAAGATATTCTAAGGTTTGTATCAAATCTATTTTATAGGAGCTGTTTCAAATCATCACTTTTACGCTCAACATAACCATATTCACCCTGGCTCCAGAATGGGGAAATATCCTTTCTCTTTTATTCAGCTAAGTTCAATTATATTCTTCTTACTATAAAATCATATAATATAAAATAATGACAGGGGATTATAAGCATATCTTGTCAGCTAAATGAACAAGCCCACAGCCTATGGCATGGAGCGTAGTTAGATAACATACAGTAGGCCATCTCATATTATGTTCTTCTGAAATGCATTTTATCATATCATGTTTCTTTAGACCTGACTAAAGTAAATCATGGATTTATAGTGATGGTGTATATTAATTGATTATTAGACGTTTTTAAATGTAGATGTTCCAAAGGCCCACATCAGTGGCTTGTATGCAGCTTGTATGAGTGGAGGCCTGGAGATGCCAAACATGTTTTGCATGACAATAACCTGCTGACGAAATATCATGTTAGTTTGGATTCATTTAAATCAAAAGAACAGTGCTCGCTGTGATTCATTTAAATCAATAGAACAGTGCTCACTGTGTGAGACAAAAAGATTCAGTCCTAGATTAGATGAGGCATTAACCAGCGATAGTAGACATCCACATAGAGGTGGAACTGTGTTGGAGCCTTCAAATCGGTGAGCAGCTGCTCTTGCGATCATTGTCACAAAGCCATACCGTCCCAATCGCTTTAGAAGTTCAGAGCAAGAAAGGTCAGGCAATAGAGAAATAACTGAGCTCAAATTGAACAATCATTAAACTAAATAATAAGGATTTATATCATCCTTATTCAAGGTGACGATTACATCTCACATTCCAGTGTTCCAACTCGTAAATAAGGCTGAATGGGATTTCTGTTAATGTGACTGTGCAGCCAATGGCAATGTTCGCTTTAGGTACAGTATAATGCTGGGAGGATTTGACTGCTCTAACTCAGTTCCACCTCCGACACCGCCAAAACAACCGCTATGCAGATGTGATCTAAAGCGGATATGATTGAATAGAGCCCTTAGTTTCATTTTACTTCAGACATGCTTCCTGACTGCTCTAGAGCAACCAATAATGAAAACCCCTTCAGTCTGAATGCAGGCCATAACTGTTGCTTCTCTCTCCAATTTAATGATGGGGTTTTTGATCATCAATGCACCAAAGAAATCTAAAATTCTAAATTGATATATTGATACGAGAGAGAGCGACAAAGAGAGAGAGAGGGAGGGAGGGAGGGAGAGAGAGAGAGAGAGAGAGAGAGAGAGGGAGGGAGAGAGAGAGGGAGGGAAAGAGAGAGACAGAAAGAAGAGCTGTGCTGATGAAATGAAGTGAACCAAACATTGAACTGAGACAGTAAACAACAGTAGCTGAGTTTCCTCAGACTTTTTCCATTCCATTCTCTCTCTATATAAAATCATCTTTAGATGGTATTATCAAAAACACAGTCTATGCCCCAAATGGAACCCTATTCCCTATGGGCCATGGTCAAAAGTAGTGCACTATATAGGGAACATAGGGTGCCATTTGGGACGTGGACACTGAAATGAAATTACTAGTAGCTGACTCAACCAGTCAGTCTGTCAGTCAGTCAGTCAGCCGGCCGGCCTGTCAGTTGGGCGGTGGGCGGTCAGTTAGTCAGTCAGTCTGTCTGTCTGTCAGCAGGCAGATCCCTAAGAGTCAGTCTGTCAGTCAGTCAGTCGGCAGATCCTTAAGAACCAGTCTATCAGCCAGTCAGTCAGTCAGTCGACAGGTAGATCCTTAAGAGCCAGTCAGCCAGTCTGTCAGTCAGTCAGTCAGTCAGTCAGTCAGTCGGCAGCCAGCCAGTCAGTCAGTCAGTCAGTCAGTCAGTCAGTCAGTCAGTCAGTCAGATCATTAAGAGCCAGTCTGTCAGCCAGCCAGCCAGTCGGTCGGCAGGCAGTCAGTCAGGCAGTCAGTCAGGCAAATCCCTAAGAGCCTTCTCTGAGCTTGGTTTTATGTCTCAGAATCAATTGTGTCCTTTTCTCAGTGTAAGAATTATTGGGTGCTGTGTAGTAATCTGTCCTGCCTTCAGTCGGTTAAGCTCTGTGCTTCGTCTTTTCAGCCCAGCCGGGGTGTAATGGATGTCTTCCCCCCAGCTACTAACCCTCACACAGGACAATCTCTCTCTCTGAATAACAAAGACAGCTAGAGAGAGGAGAGAAGAGCTGCATCGTTCGGTGGGAGCATCAATCACACGTGACCTCTGTTATCACTAAGAAGGTGACATCACCCTGCCTGCTCCCATCATTATGCCTGGAGGCTGCTAACTCATCACTGTCATGATAGCCTAGAACAGGGGTTCACAAACCTTTTGGGTCCGGGGACCCCTTCTGTGCTTGCAATTCATCAGGGACCCCCTCAAAACGCAATTCGGACTTTAGAGTGCGATAAAAATTGCTTAAAAGGAGTTGAAAACTGAATCATTGATGGAGTAACGTGGATCCCTGTGAGCCTCCCAGGCCCTTATTGGAGATTAATAATATTGCATTGTATCGTATTGCACCATCTAAACTTCTTCCACAGACCCCCAAATTTGTTCAATATGTTGTTGCTAGCGAAATTAGTATATCAAAAAATGAAAATGTACAAAGTCTATTTTTTTTATCTCGCCCCGGACCCCCTGCAGTACTTCTGCGGACACCCAGGGAATCATGGCAGAAGGTCAGCTGACTACGGCTACGTTGTTGGGGTTCAAGTTGTGCATCTGTGAGTTTCTCACTCATTAGCATACAGAAGAGCAAGCAACTAAGGATAGTCTCTCTCAGATATGAAGGAGTGAGAAGAGGAAGAAGAGGAAGAGTCAGGGTTGGAAGATCTTGGAGAAGCTCACCATCTGTCACTCTGACGCTGCCTGCCTGACGGGCATCTCCTGAAACAAGAGGGAGAGCATTGGTTATCTTAGCCTGCATTGGTTGCAGATGTGGGGAGAAGACAAAACAAAAGTTTGACACCACTTGGAGATATGCTAATTAGACCTCTACATGCCGTCAGTTTGAGACAATCATTTCCTGGGCTGGGTTAGTGAGGGAAGAATCAACACTGTGGGGATGCTCACACACAGGCAAAAGAGAGGTAGGACAGAGAGAGAGAGAGAGAGAGAGAGAGAGAGAGAGAGAGAAGAGTGCCATTTGGGGTGCAACTCCTCTCTCAGCTGACTGACGGGGTATTGACTGACAGGGTATTGACTGAGGGGGTATTGACTGACGGGTATTGACTGACAAGGTATTGACTGACGGGGTATTGACTGAGGGGGTATTGACTGACGGGGTATTGACTTAGGGGTTATTGACTGAGGGGGTGTTGACTGAGGGGGTATTGACTGAGGGGGTATTGACTGAGGGGGTATTGACTGACTGAGTATTGACTGAGGGGGTATTGACTGAGGGGGTATTGACTGAGGGGGTATTGACTGAGGGGGTATTGACTGATGGGGTATTGACTGAGGGGGTATTGACTGACAGGGTATTGACTGAGGGGATATTGACTGACAGGGTATTGACTGAGGGGATATTGACTGACGGGGTATTGACTGAGGGGGTATTGACTGACGGAGTATTGACTGAGGGGGTGTGATGATTGGGGATGTCACCGATCTACTCTGGATAACTGAGAGGTGAGGGGGACGGGGACTGGAGACGGGGACTGGAGACGGGGACTGGAGACGGGGACTGGAGACGGGGACTGGAGAGAGCCTGTGGACTATTCCCCCTTCGCTATCACAAGAAAAAATGAAAGTCTGAGGATCACAATACTGTCATATGGTGTCTTCAACGACACCCTACACCCGTGATGTGTCCTATGTAACGCCCTACACCCGTGATGTGTCCTATGTAACGCCCTACACCCTTGATGTGTCCTATGTAACGCCCTACACCCTTGATGTGTCCTATGTAACGCCCTACACCCTTGTTGTGTGTCCTATATAACGCCCTACACCCTTGATGTGTGTCCTATATAACACCCTACACCCTTGATGTGTGTCCTATATAATACCCTACACCCTTGATGTGTGTCCTATATAACGCCTACACCCTTGATGTGTGTCCTATATAATGCCCTACACCCTTGTTGTGTGTCCTATATAATGCCCTACACCCTTGTTGTGTGTCCCATATAACGCCCTACTGTCAGGCTCTGGCCATAGAGAAGCAATAGGCATCTCTATGTAGCTATGGGCAGAGTCTGACAGTGTCGTTCTTTTCTGTTTCTTTGTGGGTTTTGAGTGGATCTCTAATTAGAGGCAGCTGCTCCCGTTGTCTCTAATTAGGGATCCGATATAGGTTGAGTCTGTCCTTCACGTGGTGTGGGTTGTTATCGGTATATGTCGATATATTTCGCAGTCACGGTGACAGTAAGTGTGCAACTTTGTGTTACGTCCGTCCGTTCATTTCAGTTTTGTTTTGATGAACGTGACGTTGTGTCTATCAGGTTCGTTTTGTGTTGTATAGTTCGTTCTTTTGGCAATTTTATACATAGTATAAATAAAAAGAATGTCTAACTATAATCCCATGCGCTGCGTCTTGGTCTCTCCAAACACCCGATCGTGACACCTACGCCCTTGTTGTGTGTCCTATATACCGCCCTACACCCTTGATGTGTGTCCTATATAATGCCCTACACCCTTGATATGTCCTATAAAAAAGCCCTACACCCTTGATGTGTGTACTTTATAGAGCCCTACACCCTTGATGTGTTTCCTATATTCAGCCCTACACCCTTGATGTGTGTCCTACCTACAGCCCTACACCCTTGATGTGTGTCCTACCTACAGCCCTACACCCTTGATGTGTGTCAAGAAACAGAGAATCACCAATGATAACCCAGCTTAGCACATTTGGTTCCTTGAAAGTTGTGAGAATGTATGTTTTTATGCTTCACATTGGTTGTGCGAACGAAGCCATATGTTTCCTGACTGGTAAAACATTCTGCTTTGAAAGTTGATAAACTTGAAACTTTACTTTTGATAAAATGGCCATTGTATGTTTTGGACAAACCTACTGCAGAGCCCTTTGTCTACACAAAGACTTCAAGACTAAAGGTTTATACTATGTCTATCGACAGTTGTCGCACTAGAATGTTGATGATCATGAACATTCTAGTGTCATCCGACATCAAACCTGACGTTATGAAAAAGTATAAACATGATATTAGCTTGTAATTTAACAATGTTATTCATATTTACAGATGGCATAGTTTGTTATTAAGGCACATGAAAGTTCACATGTTCCAGAAAGCATTTTGATAAAAACAAATCAGTTTACGTTCAAATGCCTCTCCTGTGAAGTAGTAATGTGCGACATACACTGAAACACAGGAGTGATGGTTGCTGATAATGGGCCTCTGTACTCCTATGTAGATATTCCATTAAAAATCAGCCGTTTCCAGCTACAATAGTCATTTACAACATTAACAATGTCTACACTGTATTTCTGATCAATTTGATGTTATTTTAATGGACCAAAAATGTGCTTTTCTTTCAAAAACAAGGACATTTCTGTGACCCCAAACTTTTGAACGGTTTCCTGAAACGACTCACAATTTCAGTACATTACTTAAATAGAACCAAGTGGAAATCTGTAGGAAACGTTATGCTGAAGTACTGAAATTCCCTCGAAGAACGTTGTTTCTCACATTCCCAAAATGTGCTGATAATTTTCCAAAGCCAAGCAACAATCCTGCACCATTCCCAGAAAGTTGTGGGAAGGCTGAATACTAAATAGCCATAGGACAACCACAAACTTATGGTTCTCAGAACGTTATGTGCTAGCTGGGAATACAGGGAGACAGCCCTGGTTCTCAGAACGTTATGTGCTAGCTGGGAATACAGGGAGACAGCCCTGGTTCTCAGAACGTTATGTGCTAGCTGGGAATACAGGGAGACAGCCCTGGTTCTCAGAACGTTATGTGCTAGCTGGGAATACAGGGAGACAGCCCTGGTTCTCAGAACGTTATGTGCTAGCTGGGAATACAGGGAGACAGCCCTGGTTCTCAGAACGTTATGTGCTAGCTGGGAATACAGGGAGACAGCCCTGGTTGGTGGAGGGAAAAAGAGAGTGCATTCTGTGGACTGCAATTGGTAACTAAAGGAAATGCCATGACAGTGTCTTCAAACCTCCACAACTGTCAAAAACACCAAGTGTCTGTGACACCACTTTCAATTACCCATGATCCACCACCAGAACAGGGGCGTCTGTCTAACTCAAAGAGCCCTCCGCGACGTCCCTCGCTCACATCCTCGAGGCTGACAATGAGAAACGAACAGAGGAATAGAATGAGTGAAACTCTGGCTGTCCCAAATGTCCCCCTCTATGTAGTGCACTGCCTTTGATCAGAGCCCTATGGTCCCAGTTCAAAAGTAGTGCATTATATAGGGTGCCGTTTGGGACGCATGCTTTGTTTCCACTTGCTCTCTTTAAGTATCCAAGCTGTAGGACACAGAGGACTCAACAGACCAAAGGAAAGTATGCCTTTCCTACACATTTTTATTTAAGCACTCAGTATTTGGTATTCAGACTTACCTTATGCAGGTGTGCAACAAGCTTTTGGGAGTGGCTCCCTTTTGCGGCACTGAATACATTTAATTCAACCGCTGAAAACCCTCCCACTTGCTGGCCAAAAGATTTCCTCATGGAGTTTTCATTCAAATGGGTTTCAGTACATTTATCTAAAGCCATCCCTTTAAATATGGTGTACCTTTAATTACAATTTACTCCAGGCTCAATATAATAAACAGAGTATTAAACAGTAAGAACATCTGCTCTTTCCATGACAGACTGACCAGGTGATCCGTTACATCTGCTCTTTCCATGATATAGACTGACCAGGTGATCCGTTACATCTGCTCTTTCCATGACATAGACTGACCAGGTGATCCGTTACATCTGCTCTTTCCATGACAGACTGACCAGGTGATCCGTTACATCTGCTCTTTCCATGACAGACTGACCAGGTGATCCGTTACATCTGCTCTTTCCATGACAGACTGACCAGGTGATCCGTTACATCTGCTCTTTCCATGACAGACTGACCAGGTGATCCGTTACATCTGCTCTTTCCATGACATAGACTGAGCAGGTGATCCGTTACATCTGCTCTTTCCATGACAGACTGACCAGGTGATCCGTTACATCTGCTCTTTCCATGACATAGACTGAGCAGGTGATCCGTTACATCTGCTCTTTCCATGACAGACTGACCAGGTGATCCGTTACATCTGCTCTTTCCATGACAGACTGACCAGGTGATCCGTTACATCTGCTCTTTCCATGACAGACTGACCAGGTGATCCGTTACATCTGCTCTTTCCATGACAGACTGACCAGGTGATCCGTTACATCTGCTCTTTCCATGACAGACTGACCAGGTGATCCGTTACATCTGCTCTTTCCATGATATAGACTGACCAGGTGATCCGTTACATCTGCTCTTTCCATGACAGACTGACCAGGTGATCCGTTACATCTGCTCTTTCCATGACAGACTGACCAGGTGATCCGTTACATCTGCTCTTTCCATGACAGACTGACCAGGTGATCCGTTACATCTGCTCTTTCCATGACAGACTGACCAGGTGATCCGTTACATCTGCTCTTTCCATGACATAGACTGACCAGGTGATCCGTTACATCTGCTCTTTCCATGACAGACTGACCAGGTGATCCGTTACATCTGCTCTTTCCATGACATAGACTGACCAGGTGATCCGTTACATCTGCTCTTTCCATGATATAGACTGACCAGGTGATCCGTTACATCTGCTCTTTCCATGACAGACTGACCAGGTGATCCGTTACATCTGCTCTTTCCATGATATAGACTGACCAGGTGATCCGTTACATCTGCTCTTTCCATGACAGACTGACCAGGTGATCCGTTACATCTGCTCTTTCCATGACAGACTGACCAGGTGATCCGTTACATCTGCTCTTTCCATGACAGACTGACCAGGTGATCCGTTACATCTGCTCTTTCCATGACAGACTGACCAGGTGATCCGTTACATCTGCTCTTTCCATGACAGACTGACCAGGTGATCCGTTACATCTGCTCTTTCCATGACATAGACTGACCAGGTGATCCGTTACATCTGCTCTTTCCATGACAGACTGACCAGGTGATCCGTTACATCTGCTCTTTCCATGACAGACTGACCAGGTGATCCGTTACATCTGCTCTTTCCATGACAGACTGACCAGGTGATCCGTTACATCTGCTCTTTCCATGACAGACTGACCAGGTGATCCGTTACATCTGCTCTTTCCATGACATAGACTGACCAGGTGATCCGTTACATCTGCTCTTTCCATGACATAGACTGACCAGGTGATCCGTTACATCTGCTCTTTCCATGACAGACTGACCAGGTGATCCGTTACATCTGCTCTTTCCATGATATAGACTGACCAGGTGATCCGTTACATCTGCTCTTTCCATGACATAGACTGACCAGGTGATCCGTTACATCTGCTCTTTCCATGACAGACTGACCAGGTGATCTGTTACATCTGCTCTTTCCATGACAGACTGACCAGGTGATCCGTTACATCTGCTCTTTCCATGACATAGACTGACCAGGTGAATCCAGGTGAAAGCTATGATCCCTTATTGATGTCACTTGTTAAATCCACTTCAATCAGTGTAGATGAAGGGGAGGAGCCAGGTTAAAGAAGGATTTTTAAGCCTTGAGACAATTGAGACATGGATTGTGTTTGTGTGCCATTAAGCGGGTGAATGGGCAAGACAAAATATTTAAGTGCCTTTGAACGGGTTATGGTAGTAGGTGCCAGGCGTGCCAGTTTGTGTGAAGAACTGCAGTGCTGCTGGGTTTTTCACGCTCAGCAATTTCCCGTGTTTATCAAGAGTGGCCCACCACCCAAAGGACATCCAGCCAACTTGACACAACTGTGGGAAGCATTGGAGTCAACCTGGGCCAGCCTCCCTGTGGAACTCTTTCACCACCTTGTAGAGTCCATGCCTCAACTAATTGAGGCTGTTCTGAGAGCAAAGGGGGTTCAACTCAATATTAGGAAGGTGTTCCTAAAGTTTAGTATATATACTGTATACACACACACAGTGCATTGGGAAAGTATTCGGACCCCTTCCCTTTTTCCACATTTTGTTACGTTACAGCCTTATTCTAAAATTGATTAAATTATATCAATCTACACACAATACCCCATAATGACAAAGCAAAAACAGGTTTTTAGAATTTTTGCAAAAGTATTAAAAATTAAAAACAGAAATATCTTATTTACATAAGTATTCAGACCCTTTACTCAGTACTTTGTTGAAGCACTTTTGGCAGTGATTACAGCATTGAGTCTTCTTGGTTATGACTCTACAAGCTTGGCACACCTGTATTTGGGGAGTTTCTCCCATTCTTCTCTGCAGATCCTCTCAAGCTCTGTCAGGTTGGATGGGGAGCGTCGCTGCACAGCTATTTTCAGGTATTATTTTTTATACATTTTCAAACATTTCAAAAAAACTATTTCTGCTTTGTCATTATGGGGTATAGTGTGTAGATTGAGAATAAGGCTGTAACGTAACAAAATGTAGAAAAAGTCAAGGGGTCTAAATCCTTTCCGAATGCACTATACAGTACCAGTCAAAAGTTTGGACACACCTACTCATTGCAGGGTTTTTCTTTATTTGTACTATTTTCTACATTGTAGAATAATAGTGAAGACATCGAAACTATGAAATAACACATATGGAATCATGTAGTAACCAAAAAAAGTGTCAAACAAATCAACATATATTTTATATTCTTCAAAGTAGTCACCCTTTGCCTTGATGACAGCTTTGCACACTCTTGGCATTCTCTCAACAAGGCTGTCTGTCTGTCTGCCAAGGACTCCTCCCAATGCCTCAGATATAGAGGCTACTGCCGATACAATCTTTCAATATCACCTTCAAGAAGCCATGTGGGTTGCTGTTAGCTTTCCAGCACCTTTGTATTGGACATTGCAACAGGGTGGGGTTTTGCAGTCAATTCGCTTGTCTCCATGCTGATAACACTGGGATACAGTCCTACCACGGAATTTATGAAAACGCTGAAAATGATATGACTGAAATATTATTTTTAAGAGTGAAACATGGTTTCTACTACCCTCTGCAACATAAAGTAATGATGTAAAGATACAAAACATCTATCCTGGTTCCGAGGAGAGTACATTGTATCAGTAATTATGATGCCAGTAACTGTGTGAATACTGTGCCAAGGCGATGCAGCTACTGACAGCTTATTATTCTGTCAGGAAGTGTGTGTGTGTAAGATCTCTCTCTAGTGAATGTCATCTCTGAAAGTCATTAAGCAACAGCCCTGGTGTTCCTCCAGTTTTGTTCAGGAGAGAAACTCATTCTCCTCTCCACTAAAGGTTAGGTCACAGACCAGATACCGTTATAAAATTTACTTTAAGGCAGTTGCTCATTAATCAAGTAGGAAGCATTCCAAATGGCACCCTATTCCCTACATAGTACACTACTTTTGACCAGGGCCCTATAGGGAAGAGGGTGCTTTTTCAGACGCAACCATATAATGACATGTGACCTTCTGAGGATCATGAGAAAAGTGAGGTCACGTCCTGTCACCTCTAAATCTCTTACTGTTAATAAGGCCAGCCTGTCCTGGTTTAAATGAACACAGGAAGTACCCTCCTGACCTGTCTCCAAAGAGCAGATCCCCACCCCACCCATTATCTAAGTTAACCAACCTCAAAAACACCTTGACCCAGTTACCTCTATACTCCATTTTGTATCTGTCCAAAATGTATCAATGTATTGTCAGTAAGGGGTCATACATTGACCGTCTAGTGCCACACGGTAAAGTCTACACCAGTTCTATTGGGTGAATATAAGGTGAATGTGACAAATAACATTTAATTTGGGGTCAATTCAGGAAGTACACAGACATTTCGATTCTCTTTAATGCTTTTAAATGAGGAAAGTCTGGAATTGGTTTATGTTGTAGGTAGTGATGTTGGAGCAGCCTTGAGAGCAGTAGGTAGTGATGTTGGAGCAGCCTTGAGAGCAGTAGGTAGTGATGTTGGAGCAGCCTTGAGAGCAGTAGGTAGTGATGTTGGAGCAGCCTTAAGAGCAGTAGGTAGTGATGTTGGAGCAGCCTTGAGAGCAGTAGGTAGTGATGTTGGAGCAGCCTTAAGAGCAGTAGGTAGTGATGTTGGAGCAGCCTTGAGAGCAGTAGGTAGTGATGTTGGAGCAGCCTTGAGAGCAGTAGGTAGTGATGTTGGAGCAGCCTTGAGAGCAGTAGGTAGTGATGTTGGAGCAGCCTTAAGAGCAGTAGGTAGTGATGTTGGAGCAGCCTTAAGAGCAGTAGGTAGTGATGTTGGAGCAGCCTTAAGAGCAGTAGGTAGTGATGTTGGAGCAGCCTTAAGAGCAGTAGGTAGTGATGTTGGAGCAGCCTTGAGAGCAGTAGGTAGTGATGTTGGAGCAGCCTTGAGAGCAGTAGGTAGTGATGTTGGAGCAGCCTTAATAGCAGTAGGTAGTGATGTTGGAGCAGCCTTGAGAGCAGTAGGTAGTGATGTTGGAGCAGGCTTAAGAGCAGTAGGTAGTGATGTTGGAGCAGCCTTAAGAGCAGTAGGTAGTGATGTTGGAGCAGCCTTAAGAGCAGTAGGTAGTGATGTTGGAGCAGCCTTAAGAGCAGTAGGTAGTGATGTTGGAGCAGCCTTAAGAGCAGTAGGTAGTGATGTTGGAGCAGCCTTAATAGCAGTAGGTAGTGATGTTGGAGCAGCCTTAAGAGCAGTAGGTAGTGATATTGGAGCAGCCTTGAGAGCAGTAGGTAATGATATTGGAGCAGCCTTGAGAGCAGTAGGTAGTGATATTGGAGCAGCATTGAGAGCAGTAGGTAGTGATTTTGGAGCAGCCTTGAGAGCAGTAGGTAGTGATTTTGGAGCAGCCTTGAGAGCAGTAGGTAGTGATGTTGGAGCAGCCTTGAGAGGAGTAGGTAGTGATATTGGAGCAGCCTTGAGAGCAGTAGGTAATGATATTGGAGCAGCCTTGAGAGCAGTAGGTAGTGATATTGGAGCAGCATTGAGAGCAGTAGGTAGTGATGTTGGAGCAGCCTTGAGAGCAGTAGGTAGTGATTTTGGAGCAGCCTTGAGAGCAGTAGGTAGTGATGTTGGAGCAGCCTTGAGAGCAGTAGGTAGTGATGTTGGAGCACCCTTAATAGCAGTAGGTAGTGATGTTGGAGCAGCCTTAAGAGCAGTAGGTAGTGATGTTGGAGCAGCCTTAAGAGCAGTAGGTAGTGATGTTGGAGCAAGCCTCGCACTTTTTCCTCCAAACATAACGATGGTCATTATGGCCAAACAGTTCTATTTTTGTTTCATCAGACCAGAGGCCATTTCTCCAAAAAGTACGATATTTGTCCCCATGTGCAGTTGCAAACCGTAGTCTGGCTTCTTTATGGCAGTTTTGGAGCAGTGGCTTCTTCCTTGCTGAGTTGCCTTTCAGGTTATGCCGATATAGGACTTGTTTTACTGTGGATATAGATACTTTTGTACCTGTTTCCTCCAGCATCTTCACAAGGTCCTTTGCTGTTGTTCTGGGATTGATTTGCACTTTTCGCACCAAAGTACGTTCATCTCTAGGACAGAATGTGTCTCCTTCCTGAGTGGTATGGCGGCTGTGTGGTCCCATGGTGTTTATACTTGCGTACTATTGTTTGCACAGATGAACGTGGTACCTTCAGGTGTTTGGAAATTGCTCCCAAGGTTGATTTTATTTTCTGAGGTCTTGGCTGATTTATTTTGATTTTCCCATGATGTCGAGGCACTGAGTTTGAAGGTAGGCCTTGAAATACATCCACAGGTACACCTCGTTGACTCAAATTATGTCAATTAGCCTATCAGAAGCTTCTAAAGCCATGACATAATTGTCTGGAATTTCCCAAGCTGTTTAAAGGCACAGTCAACTTAGTGTTTGTAAACGTCTGACCCACTGGAGTTGTGATATGATGAATTATAAGTGAAATAATCTGTCTGTAAACAATTGTTGGAAGAATTACTTGTGTCATGCACAAAGTAATGTCCTAACCGACTTGCCAAAACTATAGATTGTAAACATGAAATCTGTGGAGTGTTTGAAAAATGAGTTTTAATGACTTCAACCTAAGTGTATGTAAACTTCCGACTTAAACTGTATATCCAAGAACAGAGAGATACACAGAACTTCTCATCATGGATCAGCATTACGGCGGCTGACCAATTGTATTGTTTCGCCTCATGGTGTTCATCAGGGTGACATGTGGACTAAAACAGCATAAAAACAGGTGTATCAAAGCATGATCAAATTAATTAGACAGCTACAGTAATTTTGAGAAATATTGAGAAACTGTTTGGGTCAATTTAACCAGTTGTCTACGTTTGATAAGCAGCTAGCTAGCTAGCTATAGTAGCTAGTTAACGCCTAGTCTATCTAAACTAATATCTGACTAACTCTGAAATATGAAGTCATTTCAGAATGAAAGTTACCTGGCTAGCGCATCATGCTTTGTGACATTATGTTAGCTAGCTATCCCCAGTTAGACAATGTGTTTTCCCTTATTGCATCTCCGTGCTTATTGCGTTCTCCCCGGTGCACTCATTCATTCGTGAGCTGTCTGCTTGTTCTAAATAGTATCATCTAATCTGTTCAGAACAGTGGCAGCATGTGCAGCAGTGGTCGTTCGGTTTTAACATGCAGAAGTGAAATAGGATCGTGCAAAGACTGCTTTACTTGGCATCATATTTATTTATTTGTTGACAAAGCAGCATGATAAGAAACATTGTGTTGAAAATCCCAAATTGAAACATTAATGTGTTGAAAATTCCAACGTAAAAAATTCCAACATACAGTATTATATAGAGCCATTATTGCAAGGAACTCCGTTCCATCTCATATTTCTCAAATAAACAACAAACCTGGTTTTAAATAACAGATAAAGCAACACCTTACGGCACAACGCCTCTCCCCCTATTGGACCTGGATAGTTTGTGTGTGTATTGATATGTTGCTACGTTTGCCTTTTGATGTAGTTCTGTCCTTGAGCTGTTCTTGTCTATTAATGTTCTGTATTTTGTCATGTTTCATGTTTTGTGTGGAACCCAGAAAAAGTAGCTGCTGGAACAGCTAATGGGGATCCTAATAAAATACCAAATGCCAAACCACCACGCGCCCTGAGTTTTCAGCCAATCAGCAGCCACCACTGTTGTGAGGTATCCAGAGGTCAGGATGAGAGTTCAGTGGGTCTTCTTGATGCCAGGCAGGAAAAAGGGCAGAGCATGTGAAACCAAGTGTGCATCCCAAAATGCACCCTATTCCCTATATAGTGCACTACGTTTGTGTGCTATATACAGTAGGGTGCCATTTGGAACTGCTCTTAGCAGTAGCCATCACATGAGAACATTGTTGCATTGTGGAATCCTTGAAAACCAGTGTCTGACATGGTCAGTTAGTTCGTCCTCTTGGTGCGTGACAAGAAGTCAGCGAGTCAATCAATCAACCAATCAGTGAGTCAGTGAATCCTTTTGATGCGTGACAGGAACATGGGTCCCCAGGCCTGACCCTGCTGTGGGACCACAAGGAGGCCTAGCGAGGGGGCGTGGCCTAATGGGGCGAAGGTGAAGTGTTCCTGGAGTGGGAGGGCTAGCTCCTCCTCCAGGTCTTGAAGCTCCACTCCTGGACTGGTGTTTAGGACCGCCTCCACCACTTCCTGGTTCTCAGAGCGGGACAGCGTGCAGGTGGAGTAGACGACCACGCCCCCTGGACGCACCGCAGCCAGCGCAGACCTGGGGAACAGACAGGGCCGACAGATTGGTAGGCTGGAGGAGAGGGCTGTGGATATTGTTCAGGTAAAATGTTCACATAGGTCTGGGCCAGGACTTTTTACACCGTCGGCCTCAGAAGAGAACACAAAACTCTGTGATAAAACCCACAGTGTAGGACACGTATGTCTATATGTAGGACAGGTATGTCTATATGTAGTCCAGGTATGTCTATATGTATGACAGGTATGTCTATATGTATGCCAGGTATGTCTATATGTAGGCCAGGTATGTCTATATGTAGGCCAGGTGTGTCTATATGTAGGCCAGGTGTGTCTATATGTATGCCAGGTATGTCTATATATATATATATGTCAGGTATGTCTATATGTAGGACAGGTATGTCTATATGTAGGCCAGGTATGTCTATATGTAGGACAGGTATGTCTATATGTAGGCCAGGTGTATCTATATGTAGGACAGGTGTGTCTATATGTAGGCCAGGTATGTCTCTATGTATGCCAGGTATGTCTATATGTATGCCAGGTATGTCTATATGTAGGCCAGGTATGTCTATATGTAGGCCAGGTATGTCTATATGTAGGCCAGGTGTGTCTATATGTAGGCCAGGTATGTCTATATGTATGCCAGGTATGTCTATATGTATGCCAGGTATGTCTATATGTATGCCAGGTATGTCTATATGTATGCCAGGTATGTCTATATGTAGTCCAGGTATGTCTATATGTAGTCCAGGTATGTCTATATGTAGTCCAGGTATGTCTATATGTAGTCCAGGTATGTCTATATGTAGTCCAGGTATGTCTATATGTATGCCAGGTATGTCTATATGTAGTCCAGGTATGTCTATATGTATGCCAGGTATGTCTATATGTAGTCCAGGTATGCCTACAGGTATGTCTGTATATTGCCAAGTTAATTTCCATATGGAATATTAAAGGATGAATTCATACTTGAGCAGTTGTGTCTGTAGTGTGGGCAGCCTGGCCTTCTCCCTCAGCCTCACAATTCCTTGCTGCTCCCCTCCGGTTCCAGAGGAGAACAGCCAGCTACGATCATTACAACAAGGAGCATCCACCAGAACCTGGGAGGGAGAACAGACAGCTATGATCATTACAACAAGGAGCATCCACCAGAACCTGGGAGGGAGAACAGCCAGCTACGATCATTACAACAAGGAGCATCCACCAGAACCTGGGAGGGAGAACAGCCAGCTACGATCATTACAACAAGGAGCATCCACCAGAACCTGGGAGGGAGAACAGCCAGCTACGATCATTACAACAAGAGAGCGAGACAGAGAGAGATAGAGAGACATAAACCACCTCTGAGGTGCGAGGGAGGAGAGAGACAGACAGACAGACAGACAGACAGACAGACAGACAGACAGACAGACAGACAGACAGACAGACAGACAGAGGGACAAATGGTGAGAGCAGCTATTATATTACTGGTATTCGGGGTCTCCCGAGTGGTGCAGAGGTCTAAGGCACTGCATCGCAGTGCTTGAGGCATCACTACAGAACCAAGTTCGATCCCAGGCTGTGTCACAACCGGCAGTGACCGGCGCACAATTGTCCCAGCATCATCCGGGTTAGGGGAGGGTTTGGCCAGGAGGGCTTTACTTGGCTTATCGCGACTCCTTGTGGCGGGCCGGAAGAGAGAGAGAGGAGAGGAGCAGATAGAGAGGAGAGGAGCAGATAGAGAGGAGAGAGGAGCAGATAGAGAGGAGAGAGGAGCAGATAGAGAGGAGAGAGGAGCAGATAGAGAGGAGAGAGGAGCAGATAGAGAGGAGAGAGGAGCAGATAGAGAGGAGAGAGGAGCAGATAGAGAGGAGAAAGGAGCAGATAGAGAGTGGGGGAAGAGCAGATAGAGAGGAGAGAGGAGCAGATAGAGAGGAGAGAGGAGCAGATAGAGAGGAGAAAGGAGCAGATAGAGAGTGGGGGAAGAGCAGATAGAGAGGAGAGAGGAGCAGATAGAGAGGAGCAGATAGAGAGGAGAGAGGAGCAGATAGAGAGGAGAGAGGAAGAGAGAGAGAGGAGAGAGGAGCAGATAGAGAGGAGAGAGGAAGAGTGAGAGAGGAGAGAGGAGCAGATAGAGAGGAGAGAGGAGCAGATAGAGAGGAGCAGATAGAGAGGAGAGAGGAGCAGATAGAGAGGAGCAGATAGAGAGGAGAGAGGAGCAGATAGAGAGGAGAGGAGCAGATAGAGAGGAGCGAGGAGCAGATAGAGAGGAGCAGATAGAGGAGAGAGGAGCAGATAGAGAGGAGCAGATAGAGAGTGGGGGAAGAGCAGATAGAGAGGAGAGAGGAGCAGATAGAGAGGAGAGAGGAGCAGATAGAGAGGAGAGAGGAAGAGAGAGAGAGAGAGGAGAGAGGAGCAGATAGAGAGGAGAGAGGAGCAGATAGAGAGGAGAGAGGAAGAGAGAGAGAGAGAGAGAGGAGAGAGGAGCAGATAGAGAGGAGAGAGGAGCAGATAGAGAGGAGAAAGGAGCAGATAGAGAGTGGGGGAAGAGCAGATAGAGAGGAGAGAGGAGCAGATAGAGAGGAGCAGATAGAGAGGAGAGAGGAGCAGATAGAGAGGAGAGAGGAAGAGAGAGAGAGGAGAGAGGAGCAGATAGAGAGGAGAGAGGAAGAGTGAGAGAGGAGAGAGGAGCAGATAGAGAGGAGCAGATAGAGAGGAGAGAGGAGCAGATAGAGAGGAGCAGATAGAGAGGAGAGAGGAGCAGATAGAGAGGAGAGGAGCAGATAGAGAGGAGCGAGGAGCAGATAGAGAGGAGCAGATAGAGAGGAGAGAGGAGCAGATAGAGAGGAGCAGATAGAGAGTGGGGGAAGAGCAGATAGAGAGGAGAGAGGAGCAGATAGAGAGGAGAGAGGAGCAGATAGAGAGTGGGGGAAGAGCAGATAGAGAGGAGAGAGGAGCAGATAGAGAGGAGCAGATAGAGAGGAGAGAGGAGCAGATAGAGAGGAGAGAGGAAGAGAGAGAGAGGAGAGAGGAGCAGATAGAGAGGAGAGAGGAAGAGTGAGAGAGGAGAGAGGAGCAGATAGAGAGGAGCAGATAGAGAGGAGAGAGGAGCAGATAGAGAGGAGCAGATAGAGAGGAGAGAGGAGCAGATAGAGAGGAGAGGAGCAGATAGAGAGGAGCGAGGAGCAGATAGAGAGGAGCAGATAGAGAGGAGAGAGGAGCAGATAGAGAGGAGCAGATAGAGAGTGGGGGAAGAGCAGATAGAGAGGAGAGAGGAGCAGATAGAGAGGAGAGAGGAGCAGATAGAGAGGAGAGAGGAGCAGATAGAGAGGAGAGAGGAAGAGAGAGAGGAGAGAGGAGCAGATAGAGAGGAGAGAGGAAGAGAGAGAGAGAGAGGAGAGAGGAGCAGATAGAGAGGAGAGAGGAGCAGATAGAGAGGAGAGAGGAAGAGAGGAAGAGAGAGGAAGAGAGGAAGAGAGAGAGAGAGAGAGAGAGAGAGAGAGAGAGAGAGAGGGGAGAAAGGAGCAGATAGAGAGTGGGGGAAGAGCAGATAGAGAGGAGAGAGGAGCAGATAGAGAGGAGCAGATAGAGAGGAGAGAGGAGCAGGGAGAGAGGAGCAGATAGAGAGGAGAGAGGAAGAGTGAGAGAGGAGAGAGGAGCAGATAGAGAGGAGAGAGGAGCAGATAGAGAGGAGAGGAGCAGATAGAGAGGAGAGAGGAGCAGATAGAGAGGAGCAGATAGAGAGGAGAGAGGAGCAGATAGAGAGGAGAGGAGCAGATAGAGAGTGGGGGAAGAGCAGATAGAGAGGAGAGAGGAGCAGATAGAGAGGAGAGAGGAGCAGATAGAGAGGAGAGAGGAGCTGATAGAGAGGAGAGAGGAGCAGATAGAGAGTGGGGGAAGAGCAGATAGAGAGGAGAGAGGAGCAGATAGAGAGCAGAGGAGCAGATAGAGAGGAGAAAGGAGCAGATAGAGAGTGGGGGAAGAGCAGATAGAGAGGAGAGAGGAGCAGATAGAGAGGAGAGAGGAGCAGATAGAGAGGAGAGAGGAGCAGATAGAGAGGAGAGAGGAGCAGATAGAGAGGAGAGAGGAGCAGATAGAGAGTGGGGGAAGAGCAGATAGAGAGGAGAGGAGCAGATAGAGAGGAGAGAGGAGCAGATAGAGAGGAGAGAGGAGCAGATAGAGAGGAGAGGAGCAGATAGAGAGGAGAAAGGAGCAGATAGAGAGGAGAAAGGAGCAGATAGAGAGGAGAGAGGAGCAGAGAGAGGAGAGAGGAGCAGAGAGAGAGGAGAGAGGAGCAGAGAGAGGAGAGAGGAGCAGAGAGAGAGGAGAGAGGAGCAGAGAGAGAGGAGAGAGGAGCAGATAGAGAGAGGAGCAGAGAGAGAGGAGCAGATAGAGAGGAGAGAGGAGCAGAGAGAGAGGAGAGAGGAGCAGATAGAGAGGAGCAGATAGAGAGGAGAGAGGAGCAGAGAGAGAGGAGCAGAGAGAGAGGAGCAGATAGAGAGGAGAGAGGAGCAGAGAGAGAGGAGAGAGGAGCAGATAGAGAGGAGCAGATAGAGAGGAGAGGAGCAGATAGAGAGGAGCAGAGAGAGGAGAGAGGAGCAGAGAGAGAGGAGCAGTCAGTGAGCCGGCGCTAATGAGCGTCACAGAGGAGAACGAGAGCTAATCCTGTAGCACTCTGTGGGAGGAGATTAGAGAGAGAGGCAGCGGGGAGATGGAGAGAGAGACAGAGAGGCAGCGGGAGACGGGGAGAGACAGAGAGGCAGCGGGGAGACGGGGAGAGACAGAGAGGCAGCGGGGAGACGGGGAGAGACAGAGAGGCAGCGGGGAGATGGAGAGAGAGACAGAGAGACGGGGAGAGACAGAGAGGCAGCGGGGAGACGGGGAGAGACAGAGAGGCAGCGGGGAGACGGGGAGAGACAGAGAGGCAGCGGGGAGACGGGGAGAGACAGAGAGGCAGCGGGGAGATGGAGAGAGAGACAGAGAGACGGGGAGAGACAGAGAGGCAGCGGGGAGACGGGGAGAGACAGAGAGGCAGCGGGGAGATGGAGAGAGAGACAGAGAGGCAGCGGGAGACGGGGAGAGACAGAGAGGCAGCGGGGAGACGGGGAGAGACAGAGAGGCAGCGGGGAGACGGGGAGAGACAGAGAGGCAGCGGGGAGACGGGGAGAGACAGAGAGGCAGCGGGGAGATGGAGAGAGAGACAGAGAGACGGGGAGAGACAGAGAGGCAGCGGGGAGACGGGGAGAGACAGAGAGGCAGCGGGAGACGGGGAGAGACAGAGAGGCAGCGGGGAGACGGGGAGAGAGACAGAGAGGCAGCGGGGAGAGACAGATAGGAGACGGGGAGACGGGGAGAGACAGAGAGGCAGCGGGGAGACGGGGAGAGACAGAGAGGCAGCGGGGAGACGGGGAGAGACAGAGAGGCAGCGGGGAGACGGGGAGAGAGACGTAAACCGTTCTCTACCTAAACACCAAAGGTAACTTCACCGCTGTGAACGATCGACGAGACAAGAAGAGCCTTCTATTCCTTCAAAAGGAACATAAAACTCAACATCCCAATTAGAACCTGGCAAGAAATACTTCATCAACCAAGAATTCACAAAATGGGACAAAAACCCACCAATTGAGACTGCATGCAGAATTCTGCTAAAATATACTTTGTGTACAATGCATACAGATCAGAGTTAGGTATGTACCCGCACGCAGAGACAAAAATGGTATCCACGAGTTCATCTGACTCTGAGGAAGTAGATGAAGGGCCTCATTGAAAAAATCTCAAAAGTATCCCTTTAACAAAAGGCACATCTCCTTGAATGGCTACTCCATGAAGTTTGCACCCTTATGCTTTTATACGTGGGTTATTGTTTTTTAACAGGAAAAGTCTTTAAACTGATCTGGGCTGTTATGGCTGTTCAGAAGAACAAGCACTCCCCCTGCTGGAACTGCTTTTACATTACATTAGTAATGTATGGGACTACAGGAATTGGAGATAAACTGTTAATATGCCTCTTTCTCAATCCACAATTCTTTACACCCGGTCTCCTAGCCTCTTGGAGAAGACTGTCTGAAGGTAGGGACCTTGGACCCTCTCCTAGCCTCTTGGAGAAGACTGTCTGAAGGTAGGGACCTTGGACCCTCTCCTAGCCTCTTGGAGAAGACTGTCTGAAGGTAGGGACCTTGGACCCTCTCCTAGCCTCTTGGAGAAGACTGTCTGAAGGTAGGGACCTTGGACCCTATCCTAGCCTCTTGGAGAAGACTGTCTGAAGGTAGGGACCTTGGACCCTCTCCTAGCCTCTTGGAGAAGACTGTCTGAAGGTAGGGACCTTGGACCCTCTCCTAGCCTCTTGGAGAAGACTGTCTGAAGGTAGGGACCTTGGACCCTCTCCTAGCCTCTTGGAGAAGACTGTCTGAAGGTAGGGACCTTGGACCCTCTCCTAGCCTCTTGGAGAAGACTGTCTGAAGGTAGGGACCTTGGACCCTCTCCTAGCCTCTTGGAGAAGACTGTCTGAAGGTAGGGACCTTGGACCCTCTCCTAGCCTCTTGGAGAAGACTGTCTGAAGGTAGGGACCTTGGACCCTCTCCTAGCCTCTTGGAGAAGACTGTCTGAAGGTAGGGACCTTGGACCCTCTCCTCCAATACGGTTGAGAAGGAAAAGGAGAAGGTAAGGAGATAGGATGCAAGACAAGATGGAGGCCTTGTGTTAGGATGCAGGACACATTGAGATGGAGCCCTTGTGTTAGGATGCAGGACACATTGAGATGGAGCCCTTGTGTTAGGATGCAGGATGACACCAGTAAGACACAGGCTAGCCGTCTGTTTTCTTCCCTCACCTTGTCATACATTCCGGCTTCATTCTGCCCAAAGATTCGTCCATCCTGATTGGACACGGTGACAGTGCTGCTCAGCGATTGGGGGATGAAGGATTCCAGGGTTTTGGCCAGCCAATCACGTCGGTGTGGATCCATTTCATTACAACACAACAGAGCTGGAACACAACTAACAAGACTGACTCAAGATATCAATAGCCTACATAAGTGTTAACCAGTTCAAACTGGTCTGGGGTAATCCACTACAGCTTATTTTATTTTCCAGGACCTGGGTTAGCAGTCCTACCCCTTATCCCCTACACCCTAACAGCTTATCCCCTACACCCTTATCCCCTACACCCTACCCCTTAACCCCTACACCCTACCCCTTATCCCCTACACCCTTATTCCCTACACCCTACCCCTTAACCCCTACACCCTACCCCTTAACCCCTACACCCTAACACCTTAGCCCCTACACCCTAACCCCTTAGCCCCTACACCCTAACCCCTTAGCTCCTACACCCTAACCCCTTAGCCCCTACACCCTAACCCCTTAGCCCCTACACCCTAACCCCTTAGCTCCTACACCCTAACCCCTTAGCCCCTACACCCTAACCCCTTAGCCCCTACACCCTAACCCCTTAGCTCCTACACCCTAACCCCTTAGCCCCTACACCCTAACCCCTTAGCTCCTACCCCCTAACCCCTTAGCCCCTACACCCTAACCCCTTAGCTCCTACACCCTAACCCCTTAGCTCCTACACCCTAACCCCTTAGCCCCTACACCCTAACCCCTTAGCTCCTACACCCTAACCCCTTAGCCCCTACACCCTAACCCCTTAGCTCCTACACCCTAACCCCTTAGCCCCTACACCCTAACCCCTTACACCCTAACCACTAATAGTCTAATGATCAGGTACTGACCTGGGTTGGCAGTCTGTAGTATAGCCAAGGCCTTCCCTCCAGGAGCAGAGCAGAGATCCAGGACCCTGTCTCCCTCCTCTACCCCCAGGACTAAGACAGGCAGCAGGGAGGCAGCGTTCAGCAGGTAGTACTGTTTCAACTGGCCCTGGCGGTGGGGAGGAGGAGAGGGGTAACGCACTGGGGAGGGGTGGATGAAACACTGCAGGGAGGGAGGGAGAGGAGGAGGACTGGGGTGAGGGCTGGAGCTAGGCTGCGGGAGAGAGGTAGGGTGAGGGCTGGGGTGAGGGATGGAGCTAGGCTTGGGGAGAGAGGAGTTAAGAGGCAGGGCAGTGTGGGGCAGTAGGCTGGTGAAACCTTGCCTTTGGAGGCGTAGTTTGAGGTCTGATACGGCAGTAAAGCGGTTGAGCATTACCCCATACTGCCAGCTCCCAGGGTTCAACAACACAGCCCTGGAGGAGAAACAGACAGACACAGAGAGGGAGACAGGAGGAGAGGAGAAGAGAGACAGGAGGAGAGGAGAAGAGAGACAGGGGGAGAGGAGAAGAGAGACAGGGGGAGAGGAGAAGAGAGACAGGGGGAGAGGAGAAGAGAGACAGGGGGAGAGGAGAAGAGAGACAGGGGGAGAGGAGAAGAGAGACAGGGGGAGAGGAGAAGAGAGACAGGGGGAGAGGAGAAGAGAGACAGGGGGAGAGGAGAAGAGAGACAGGGGGAGAGGAGAAGAGAGACAGGGGGAGAGGAGAAGAGAGACGGGGGAGAGGAGAAGAGAGACAGGGGGAGAGGAGAAGAGAGACAGGAGGAGAGGAGAGGAGAAGAGAGACAGGGGAGAGGAGAAGAGAGACAGGAGGAGAGGAGAAGAGAGACAGGAGGAGAGGAGAAGAGAGACAGGGGGAGAGGAGAAGAGAGACAGGGGGAGAGGAGAAGAGAGACAGGAGAGGAGAAGAGAGACAGGATAGGAGAAGAGGAGGAGAGACAGGAGGAGAGGAGAAGAGGAGGAGAGACAGGAGGAGAGGAGAAGAGGAGAGACAGGAGAGGAGACAGGAGAGGAAAGGAGAAGAGAGACAGGAGGAGAGAAGAAGAGAGACAGGAGGAGAGGAGAAGAGAGACAGGAGAGGAGGAGAAGAGAGACAGGAGAGGAGGAGAAGAGAGACAGGAGAGGAGGAGAAGAGAGACAGGAGAGGAGGAGAAGAGAGACAGGAGAGGAGAAGAGAGACAGGAGAGGAGAAGAGAGACAGGAGAGGAGAAGAGAGACAGGAGAGGAGAAGAGAGACAGGAGAGGAGAAGAGAGACAGGAGAGGAGAAGAGAGACAGGAGAGGAGAAGAAGAGGAGAGACAGGAGGGGAGGAGAAGAGAGACAGGAGGAGAGGAGAAGAGAGACAGGAGGAGAGGAGAAGAGAGACAGGAGGAGAGGAGAAGAGAGACAGGAGGAGAGGAGAAGAGAGACAGGAGGAGAGGAGAGACAGGAGAGGAGAGGAGAAGAGAGACAGGAGGAGAGGAGAGACATGAGAGGAGAGGAGAAGGGAGACAGGAGGAGAGGAGAGACATGAGAGGAGAGGAGAAGAGAGACAGGAGAAGAGGAGGAGAGACAGGAGGAGAGGAGAAGAGAGACAGGAGGAGAGGAGAAGAAGAGGAGAGACAGGAGGGGAGGAGAAGAGAGACAGGAGGAGAGGAGAAGAGAGACAGGAGGAGAGGAGAAGAGAGACAGGAGGAGAGGAGAAGAGAGACAGGAGGAGAAGAGAGACAGGAGGAGAGGAGAAGAGAGACAGGAGGAGAGGAGAGACAGGAGAGGAGAGGAGAAGAGAGACAGGAGGAGAGGAGAAGAGAGACAGGAGGAGAGGAGAGACAGGAGAGGAGAGGAGAAGAGAGACAGGAGGAGAGGAGAAGAGAGACAGGAGGAGAGGAGAGACAGGAGAGGAGAGGAGAAGGGAGACAGGAGAAGAGGAGAGACATGAGAGGAGAGGAGAAGAGAGACAGGAGAAGAGGAGGAGAGACAGGAGTAGAGGAGGAGAGAGACAGGGGGAGAGGAGAAGAGGAGGAGAGACAGGAGTAGAGGAGGAGAGAGACAGGGGGAGAGGAGGAGAGACAGGAGTCACTCACAGGTTTAACATCTGTCCCAAATGTCACCTTATTCTCTATATAGTGCACTCATTTTGACCGGACCCTTGGGGAATAGTGTGCCATTTGGGGAACAGCCTACAACAGAGCTCCCATCTGATTTAAATGTACAGTAGTAAAACCATTTATAATATTGTTATTGGCACGTAATGCTGCATAAACTGTATCAACTACAGAGGATACGGGGAATGCTTGCATACCTTGCAGACGGCCATAGGGGGCCAAGTTCCTGGCTGTAATGTTGGTCAAAATGGTCCAATATGACTTTACACAGCCGTTTCTGTTCATCAGGTCGGGAAGGAACCTGTGAGGTTGTAGAACACGTCTAGATTCAAACAGGATGGATGATGAGTGTGTGCACGTCTAACTGAAGTAGAACTAATCCAATCATTTATTTGACTAAATGACCAACAATGAACATTGTCGTCGTTAATACCAAAAACAAATAACCCACAAACGTATCGTCTGCTTGACCTATACGTGTATTGGTATTATCCAACCTTACCCGTTTGGGCGGAACTTTTCGCTGCTCTGTCGACAGTTCCTGGTCGGGACCGATAACGGAGTTGCATGACAGTAATCTCAGACATTTCGACGACTGAGAATGGCTCCACTTTAGAATTAGTAACTCTCCCGAGACTAAATGTCTAAACATTTCATTAATAAATTCTAATTAATAAATGTTTTAAAACGGATGACTGACTGACACTTCTGTTAAGTGTTTTTCTTTATACATGTCCGTCTCTTATAAATGACCCCCTTCTCCTTGGCTGTTTTAATCTCAGTTCCCCTCTACAATAAAGAAACATTTAGGAATAGAAATACGCGTACAAATCATATAAGCATTTATTAGCATTTAATAACAAAATGTTACAAGGTAGACAATGTGACTATAGAATCCCAAGAATATGTAGCTATGTGACAAAAGTAGTGTGTTATTGAAATGTACTATATACTTTCACAAAAGGTAAGGCATGACCTAACTACAATCATCAAATTATACATATAGTGTAGAAACGGGTCAGTCTACATATAGTGTAGAAACGGGTCAGTCTACATATAGTGTAGAAACGGGTCAGTCTACATGTAGTGTAGAAACGGGTCAGTCTACATATAGTGTAGAAACGGGTCAGTCTACATGTAGTGTAGAAACGGGTCAGTCTACATGTAGTGTAGAAACGGGTCAGTCTACATGTAGTGTAGAAACGGGTCAGTCTACATGTAGTGTAGAAACGGGTCAGTCTACATGTAGTGTAGAAACGGGTCAGTCTAGATGTAGTGTAGAAACGGGTCAGTCTAGATGTAGTGTAGAAACGGGTCAGTCTACATATAGTGTAGAAACGGGTCAGTCTACATGTAGTGTAGAAACGGGTCAGTCTACATGTAGTGTAGAAACGGGTCAGTCTACATGTAGTGTAGAAACGGGTCAGTCTAGATGTAGTGTAGAAACGGGTCAGTCTAGATGTAGTGTAGAAACGGGTCAGTCTAGATGTAGTGTAGAAACGGGTCAGTCTAGATGTAGTGTAGAAACGGGTCAGTCTAGATGTAGTGTAGAAACGGGTCAGTCTAGATGTAGTGTTGAAACGGGTCAGTCTAGATGTAGTGTTGAAACGGGTCAGTCTAGATGTAGTGTTGAAACGGGTCAGTCTAGATGTAGTGTTGAAACGGGTCAGTCTAGATGTAGTGTTGAAACGGGTCAGTCTAGATGTAGTGTAGAAACGGGTCAGTCTAGATATAGTGTTGAAACGGGTCAGTCTAGATGTAGTGTTGAAACGGGTCAGTCTATATGTAGTGTAGAAACGGGTCAGTCTATGGTAAGATGATGATATATAACAGATAGAAGAGTAGGTGAAAAGTAGTGCACTATACAGGGTTAGTGTTCCATTTGGACCGCATTCCACAGATTCCTTTCTCTTCTGAATGGAACACAAGACTAGCCTGGTACTGTACAGCCAACCCCTACGGTCACTCACTGTCATGTTCAGCATTATCTCCTTCCCAGACACTTCACTCACAACAGCCCGGGAACGAGGTTGTTTGGCAGAATTACTATCGTCTATTAGCTGGCTCGGTAGCTATTAAGACTGGGAACGAGGTTAACCGACCTTTGGAGTTGGCTGAACAGTACAAACAGATCTGGGACCAGGCTAATATGTGTCAGTACTACAGTCTTGTGTACAGTAAGTAACATTGACTACAGTTACACTAAGCAGACTGAAAAATAACCATACAACTGTTAACAGCCCTGATATTATGCATGGGTACAACTGTTAACAGCCCTGATATTATGCATGGGTACAACTGTTAACAGCCCTGTGTGTGTAAATGATATATGTCATATACATGTATAAAGCCAGGTGCTTTAACAAGGATGTACAAGTTCATGTACATCCATAATACAGTACCAAATAAATATCATTCAAGTGTCATTGTTGAAAGCTATATGTTTTGAGAAGACATTTTCAAAAGGACTGCAGAGTATGTGGTGAATAAAACATTTCAGATTGCTGCAATCAATATATATTGGACCAAACACATTGGCATTAGAATTAACATACATTGTTCACCTGGTTGTATACACATCTTACAAAACAATTATGTGAGAATAAAGTCTGACTTCCAAATGTAATGTAGTGCACTAGGATGCAATGAAAGGTTCCTTTATCACAGACAGTACACTGTATAATAGTGATATTATTAGCAGTAAATAAAGCCATGGAGCAAGAATACAGTGGTCAGGTTTCAGCATCCAGGGAGGACGGACGCGTCAGTCAAATTAAAACACCATGACATCAATTAAATAACTGCAATGCAAACACAGATACAGTTGAAGTCAGACGTTTACGTTCACCTTAACCAAATTCATTTAAAAACTCAGTTTTTCACAATTCCTGACATTTAATCCTAGTAATAATTCCCTGTTTTAGGTCAGTTAGGATCACTTTATTTTAAGAATGTGAAATGTCAGAATAATAGTAGAGAGAATTCTCTCTTTCAGCTTTTATTTCTTTCATCACATTCCCAGTGGGTCAGAAGTTTACATAGACTCAATTAGTATTTGGTAGCATTGCCTTTAAATTGTTAAACTTGGGTCAAATGTTTCGGGTAGCCTTCCACAAGCTTCCCACAATAAGTTGGGTGAATTTTGGCCCATTCGTCCTGACAGAACTGGTGTAACTGAGTCAGGTTTGTAGGCCTCCTTGCTCACAAACGCTTTTTCAGTTCTGCCCACAAATTTTCTATAGGATTGAGGTCAGGGCTTTGTGATGGACACTCCAATACCTTGACTTTGTTGTCCTTAAGCCATTTTGCCACAACTTTGGAAGTATGCTTGGGTTCATTGTCCATTTGGAAGACCCATTTGCGACCAAGCTTTAACTTCCTGACTGATGTCTTGAGATGTTGCTTCAATATATCCACATATATTTCCTTCCTCATGATGCCATCTATTTTGTGAAGTGCACCAGTCCCTCCTGCAGCAAAGCACCCCCACAACATGATGCTGTCCCCACGTGCTTCATGGTTGGGATGGTGTTCTTCAGCTTGCAAGCATCCTCCTTTTTCCTCCAAACAAAACGATGGTCATTATGATCTTTGTCCCCATCAGAAGCTTCTAAAGCCATGACATCATTTTCTGGAATTTTCCAAGCTGTTTAAAGGCACAGTCAACTTAGTGTATGTAAACTTCGAACCCACTGGAATTGTGATATAGTGAATTATAAGTGAAATAATCTGTCTGTAAACAATTGTTGGAAGAATTACTTGTGTCATGCACAAAGTAGATGTCCTAACAGACTTGACAAAACTATAGTTTGTTAACATGAAACCTGTGGAGTGGTTGAAAAATGAGTTTTAATGACTTCAACCTAAGTGTATGTAAACTTCCCACTTCTACTGTATACACACACCGAGTATGGCCATTATGGGGTATTGGGCCATTATGGGGTATTGGGCCATTATGGGGTATTGTTGTCATTATGGGGTATTGTTGTCATTATGGGGTATTGGTCCATTATGGGGTATTGGTCCATTATGGGGTATTGGTCCATTATGGGGTATTGTTGTCATTATGGGGTATTGTGTGTAGATTGATGAGGGGAAAAACGATTGAATCAATTTTAGAATAAGGCTGTAACGTAACAAAATGTGGAAAGAGTCAAGGGGTCTGAATACTTTCCGAAGGCACTGTATGTATGTATGTATGTATGTATGTATGTATGTATGTATGTATGTATGTATGTACACACACACAAATATAACTATTGTCCATAAAGAAGTCCATATCAATATGCATTGATTTCTCAGTCTGTGTTTAAAACAATACTGTGTTCTTCAGCGTCAGCAAGGTCCCATTCATCAAGACACACCGTACTGTTTTGCAACACATAGAGGAAACAAGTGTTTATCATTGGTCACTTTCCCTGTTTGCTTGTTTTCCTCGGTTTGGTGACTATTGAATAGGACTCCTCTCTCTCCAGGGCCTAATCCTCAGTCAGTCTCAGGGCCCACCCAGTCATCCTCCGTCAGTCTCAGGGCCCACCCAGTCATCCTCCGTCAGTCTCAGGGCCCACCCAGTCATCCTCCGTCAGTCTCAGGGCCCACCCAGTCATCCTCAGTCAGTCTCAGGGCCCACCCAGTCATCCTCAGTCAGTCTCAGGGCCCACCCAGTCATCCTCAGGGCCCACCCAGTCATCCTCAGGGCCCACCCAGTCATCCTCAGGGCCCACCCAGTCATCCTCAGGGCCCACCCAGTCATCCTCAGGGCCCACCCAGTCATCCTCAGTCAATCTCAGAACCCACCCAGTCATCCTCAGTCAGTCTCAGGGCCCAACCAGTCATCCTCAGTCAGTCTCAGGGCCCAACCAGTCATCCTCAGTCAGTCTCAGGGCCCACCCAGTCATCCTCAGTCAGTCTCAGGGCCCACCCAGTCATCCTCAGTCAGTCTCAGGGCCCACCCAGTCATCCTCAGTCAGTCTCAGGGTTGGACAGTCCGCTCCATCATTGTAGCTGTGAGTTGGAGAACAACGGTGAGGGTGGTTCCTTGGTCTTGGCAGTATCTTCCTCTGCTGGTGGTGATGGTGGTGGTGTCTGTAGATCTCTATACAGCACGCACTTTGAAGAGAAACCAAAGAGGAGAGCTGTGATTTGGGGGTAAGGGGTCAGGTCAAAGCCCTAATAAAAAGGTAAGGGGTCAGGTCAAAGCCTTAATAGAAGGTAAGGGGTCAGGTCAAAGCCCTAATAAAAAGGTAAGGGGTCAGGTCAAAGCCTTAATAGAAGGTAAGGGGTCAGGTCAAAGCCCTAATAAAAAGGTAAGGGGTCAGGTCAAAGCCCTAATAGAATTGCCTTAAGTGGACAAATAATGTTGTTTGAATTGAAGGTGGGGTTGGAAAAACAATCAGGTAGGAAGGAGTAGGCGGGTGGAGGGGAGGGGCTAGGATATGACATCATGAGTGTCGCTGTTAGGTCGTTGTTGACGGTTGGCCACAGGAGGGAGGGGCTTGCCAAAGAACTCTGTGAATGAGAGAGAGGAGGAGGAGGAAAGGAGGTAGAGAGAGGAGGAGGAGGAAAGGAGGTAGAGAGAGGAGAAGGAAAGGAGGTAGAGAGAAGACAGGCCTAAATTAGCTACATCTATGTAAGGGTGGCTACTGGTTTCTGTTACTGAAATCAAACAAAGCATGTGGGAAATGTGTTATGAGAACTTCCTATACAATATTAACATGATCAACTATATACAGTCCATACATCAACTTCCTATACAATATTAACATGATCAACTATATACAGTCCATACATCAACTTCCTATACAATATTAACATGATCAACTATATACAGTCCATACATCAACTTCCTATACAATATTAACATGATCAACTATATACAGTCCATACATCAACTTCCTATACAATATTAACATGATCAACTATATACAGTCCATACATCAACTTCCTATACAATATTAACTGGAGTCAGTGTTGTTAAACATGCTCTGTAGACAGAGGAGAAATGGAGTCAGTGTTGTTAAACATGCTCTGTAGACAGAGGAGAAATGGAGTCAGTGTTGTTAAACATGCTCTGTAGACAGAGGAGAAATGGAGTCAGTGTTGTTAAACATGCTCTGTAGACAGAGGAGAAATGGAGTCAGGAATAAGGGACCGCTGTTAGTGAAAGACAAAGACAACAACAGCACGACATGAACAGGCTGAAATATGAAGTACAGACAGGTGGTTAGTTAGTAGTTCGTTAGTGGTCAGACAGGTCTAGACAGTCACTTAAAATATCTTTACCAGATTGGCTCCTATCCCCAAGAGGCTCCAGCTTGGGAAGCCTAGACACTTTGGGAGTAGCCCATCCCACTAAAACAACAAAATAAATTATTAGGAGTAGCCCATCCCACTAAAACAACAAAATAAATTATTAGGAGTAGCCCATCCCACTAAAACAACTAAATAAATTATTAGGAGTAGCCCATCCCACTAAAACAACTAAATAAATTATTAGGAGTAGCCCATCCCACTAAAACAACTAAATAAATTATTAGGAGTAGCCCATCCCACTAAAACAACTAAATAAATTATTAGGAGTAGCCCATCCCACTAAAACAACTAAATAAATTATTAGGAGTAGCCCATCCCACTAAAACAACTAAATAAATTATTAGGAGTAGCCCATCCCACTAAAACAACTAAATAAATTGTTAGGAGTAGCCCATCCCACTAAAACAACTAAATAAATTATTAGGAGTAGCCCATCCCACTAAAACAACAAAATAAATTATTAGGAGTAGCCCATCCCACTAAAACAACTAAATAAATTATTAGGAGTAGCCCATCCCACTAAAACAACAAGAGTAGGTGTGGGGCTGTGTGTCTCACCAGGTAGGGGTGGAGGTGTGGGGCTGTGTCTCTCACCAGGTAGGGGTGGAGGTGTGGAGCTGTGTGTCTCACCAGGTAAGGGTGGAGGTGTGGGGCTGTGTGTCTCACCAGGTAGGGGTGGAGGTGTGGGGCTGTGTCTCTCACCAGGTAGGGGCGGAGGTGTGGGGCTGTGTCTCTCACCAGGTAGGGGTGGAGGTGTGGGGCTGTGTGTCTCACCAGGTAGGGGTGGAGGTGTGGGGCTGTGTGTCTCACCAGGTAGGGGCGGAGGTGTGGGGCTGTGTCTCTCACCAGGTAGGGGCGGAGGTGTGGGGCTGTGTCTCTCACCAGGTAGGGGCGGAGGTGTGGGAGTGTGTCTCTCACCAGGTAGGGGCGGAGGTGTGGGAGTGTGTCTCTCACCAGGTAGGGGTGGAGGTGTGGGGCTGTGTCTCTCACCAGGTAGGGGTGGAGGTGTGGGGCTGTGTCTCTCACCAGGTAGGGGTGGAGGTGTGGGGCTGTGTCTCTCACCAGGTAGGGGTGGAGGTGTGGGGCTGTGTCTCTCACCAGGTAGGGGTGGAGGTGTGGGGCTGTGTCTCTCACCAGGTAGGGGTGGAGGTGTGGGGCTGTGTCTCTCACCAGGTAGGGGTGGAGGTGTGGGGCTGTGTCTCTCACCAGGTAGGGGCGGAGGTGTGGGGCTGTAGGGGTGGAGGTGTGGGGCTGTCTCTCTCACCAGGTAGGGGCGGAGGTGTGGGGCTGTGTCTCTCACCAGGTAGGGGTGGAGGTGTGGGGCTGTGTCTCTCACCAGGTAGGGGTGGAGGTGTGGGGCTGTGTCTCTCACCAGGTAGGGGTGGAGGTGTGGGGCTGTGTCTCTCACCAGGTAGGGGTGGAGGTGTGGGGCTGTGTCTCTCACCAGGTAGGGGTGGAGGTGTGGGGCTGTGTCTCTCACCAGGTAGGGGTGGAGGTGTGGGGCTGTGTCTCTCACCAGGTAGGGGTGGAGGTGTGGGGCTGTGTCTCTCACCAGGTAGGGGTGGAGGTGTGGGGCTGTGTCTCTCACCAGGTAGGGGTGGAGGTGTGGGGCTGTGTCTCTCACCAGGTAGGGGTGGAGGTGTGGGGCTGTGTCTCTCACCAGGTAAGGGTGGAGGTGTGGGGCTGTGTCTCTCACCAGGTAGGGGCGGAGGTGTGGGGCTGTGTCTCTCACCAGGTAGGGGTGGAGGTGTGGGGCTGTGTCTCTCACCAGGTAGGGGTGGAGGTGTGGGGCTGTGTGTCTCACCAGGTAGGGGTGGAGGTGTGGGGCTGTGTCTCTCACCAGGTAGGGGTGGAGGTGTGGGGCTGTGTCTCTCACCAGGTAGGGGTGGAGGTGTGGGGCTGTGTCTCTCACCAGGTAGGGGTGGAGGTGTGGGGCTGTGTCTCTCACCAGGTAGGGGTGGAGGTGTGGGGCTGTGTCTCTCACCAGGTAGGGGTGGAGGTGTGGGGCTGTGTCTCTCACCAGGTAGGGGTGGAGGTGTGGGGCTGTAGGGGTGGAGGTGTGGGGCTGTCTCTCTCACCAGGTAGGGGTGGAGGTGTGGGGCTGTGTCTCTCACCAGGTAGGGGTGGAGGTGTGGGGCTGTAGGGGTGGAGGTGTGGGGCTGTCTCTCTCACCAGGTAGGGGTGGAGGTGTGGGACTGTGTCTCACCAGGTAGGGGTGGAGGGGTGGGGCTGTGTCTCTCACCAGGTAGGGGTGGAGGTGTGGGGCTGTGTCTCTCACCAGGTAGGGGTGGAGGTGTGGGGCTGTGTCTCTCACCAGGTAAGGGTGGAGGTGTGGGGCTGTGTCTCTCACCAGGTAGGGGCGGAGGTGTGGGGCTGTGTGTCTCACCAGGTAAGGGTGGAGGTGTGGGGCTGTGTCTCTCACCAGGTAGGGGTGGAGGTGTGGGGCTGTGTCTCTCACCAGGTAGGGGTGGAGGTGTGGGGCTGTGTCTCTCACCAGGTAGGGGTGGAGGTGTGGGGCTGTGTCTCACCAGGTAGGGGTGGAGGTGTGGGGCTGTGTCTCTCACCAGGTAGGGGTGGAGGTGTGGGGCTGTGTCTCTCACCAGGTAGGGGTGGAGGTGTGGGGCTGTGTCTCACCAGGTAGGGGTGGAGGGGCTGCCGTCTCCTCCGTCCTCAGAGGGTTCACTCTGTGTTTCCTCTTTAGTCTCAGTTTACTAGTCTTCTTCTTAGTCTGGTCCACCGAGGCTGATGCTGCACCACTCTCTGGAGTCTGTCTCTCACTGTCCTCCTCCTCCTCCTCCTCCTCCTCCTCCTCGTCCTCCTCCTCCTGCCCTCCTCTCTCTCTATTCTTCAGCTTGTCTTCATTCTGCATGGATGGAACACCCACGGCATACACACATTAATACAGATAGAACACAACCCATTTACTGACACATGTGCGGCTCAAATGACACCCTATTCCCTAAAGGGTGCACTAAACCAGCCATAGGGCTCTGGTCAGCACTATACAGTAGGGTGCCATTTCAGACACATTGGTCTGAGCTCAACAAACAAAAACAAAAAAAGTGATGCTGATTGGTCCAGTGTATTCCACACCTCATTGATGATATTGCCTATTGGCTGGAAGGGGCTGGGTATGGTGGTGCCGTCTGTCTCCTCCTCCTGAAGTGTCCGGCCCTCCCTCTCCGCCTCCTCCTTCTCCTGACGGTCTCTGGGACCAGGGAAACAAGAGACATTCAGCAGTTCACTTCACAATCAAACACGGAGCCCTAGCTCTTACACCATGTGTACCTGTGGAGATCTTGAAGAGAATAATGACAGTAACTCCTGACCTCCAGATTTGAAGTCTTGCTGAATCAGACCGTTTAAGCTGAGTCTCTTTTAGCACTATCATCAAAACAATACAAATGTTCTCATTATTCACTTTACTCCCCTACACCCACTTTACACCCACTTTACTCCCCTACACCCACTTTACTCCCCTACACCCACTTTACTCCCCTACACCCACTTTACACCCACTTTACTCCCCTACACCCACTTTACTCCCCTACACCCACTTTACACCCACTTTACTCCCCTACACCCACTTTACACCCACTTTACTCCCCTACACCCACTTTACACCCACTTTACTCCCCTACACCCACTTTACTCCCCTACACCCACTTTACTCCCCTACACCCACTTTACACCCACTTTACTCCCCTACACCCACTTTACTCCCCTACACCCACTTTACACCCACTTTAGTCCCCTACACCCACTTTACACCCACTTTACTCCCCTACACCCACTTTACACCCACTTTACACCCACTTTACTCCCCTACACCCACTTTACACCCACTTTACTCCCCTACACCCACTTTACTCCCCTACACCCACTTTACACCCACTTTACTCCCCTACACCCACTTTACTCCCCTACACCCACTTTACTCCCCTACACCCACTTTACACCCACTTTACTCCCCTACACCCACTTTACTCCCCTACACCCACTTTACACCCACTTTACTCCCCTTCACCCACTTTACACCCACTTTACTCCCCTTCACCCACTTTACTCCCCTTTACTCCCCTTCACCCACTTTACTCCCCTTTACTCCCCTTCACCCACTTTACTCCCCTACACCCACTTTACACCCACTTTACTCCCCTACACCCACTTTACTCCCCTACACCCACTTTACACCCACTTTACTCCCCTACACCCACTTTACACCCACTTTACTCCCCTACACCCACTTTACTCCCCTACACCCACTTTACACCCACTTTACTCCCCTTCACCCACTTTACACCCACTTTACTCCCCTTCACCCACTTTACTCCCCTTTACCCACTTTACTCCCCTTTACTCCCCTTCACACACACACACACACACCCCCCCCCCCACTAAGGCGTAATCGATCTCTCTCTTTCTCGCTCTCCTCACCTCTCCTCCCGTATCCTCCGTACTCTCTCCCTCTCCTCCCGTATCCTCCTGTCTTTCTCCCTCTACTCACCTCTCCTCCTGTATCCTCCTGTCTCTCTCCCTCTCCTCACCTCCCGTATCCTCCTGTCTCTCTCCCTCTCCTCCCGTATCCTCCGTACTCTCTCCCTCTCCTCACCTCTCCTCCTGTCTCTCTCCCTCTCCTCACCTCTCCTCCCGTATCCTCCGTACTCTCTCCCTCTCCTCACGTCTCTCTCCCTCTCCTCACCTCTCCTCCCATATCCTCCGTACTCTCTCCCTCTCCTCTCCTCCTGTCTCTCTCCCTCTCCTCACCTCTCCTCCCGTATCCTCCGTACTCTCTCCCTCTCCTCACCTCTCCTCCTGTCTCTCTCCCTCTCCTCACCTCTCCTCCCGTATCCTCCGTACTCTCTCCCTCTCCTCACCTCTCCTCCTGTCTCTCTCCCTCTCCTCACCTCTCCTCCCGTATCCTCCGTACTCTCTCTTGTCTCTCTCTCTTCTCCTGTTCCTCCTGAGCCCTCTGTTCGGCCGTGTCCTTCTGGACCCGTTCAGAGATGGCTTCGTAGTCTTTAGCTATGTTGTTCAGCAGCCAGTTCAGTCCGTTCTTGATGGACTTGTCCCCCTTCTTACCGTAGCCCAGAACAGCAGAACACGGCTCCTGAAAACACACAGGAAGTCAGACAGGAAGAGAGACAGAGATGCTTTAATGTCACACAAAATGTTATTTATTAACTCTTATTTTATGGACAGCTATTCTCAAAAAAGAGAGATGGGCTTCATAGTCCAAACCAAGAAAAGAGTAACTCTTTGCTGCTAGAAATGTGTAAACACCATCCAATCCTGACCAGCTGCAACAAGGTATAGCCTCATAACCACAGTACTCCTGTTACTGCAGTATTGAGAGAACAACCACAGCATCACTCACAATCTGACAGAGACACTTGTTCTCGTTCACTAGCTTCTCCAATGACAGGTTCTCGATGATGTCTGCCTCAGCCAATGCCCCGTCCCGATCCTGCTTGTTAGCCAATCTGTGGAGCCGAAAGGGATATGTCAGAAACAGGTGTCAGACAGCAGGTGGTGTGGTGTGGTGTTGTGTGTGCTGGTTATTCTATCCTTGTGGGGACCTAAAATCCCAGAATTTCCCCACAAAGATAGTAAAACAAGGAACATTCTCCCTGGTGGGGACATTTCCCACATCCTCATGAGGACAAAGGCTATTTTAAGATTAGGGGTTAGGTTTAGGGTTAGGATTAGGGTTAGGGTTAGTGGTTACAGGTTAAGGTAAGGCAAAATGGAGTGTGTGGTGACAGAAACATATGGCGTGGGAGGAGGATACTTCATGATCAAACGCTGCCAGTCAGGGTTCTGTCATTCTAGTTGGATCACTGCTATCATGGATTCCCTTTCCCAATATGTTGTGCAAAATATAATACACTACTTTAAAAGAAGCAGACAAACAGTAACTCACACTAGGCCAGGTTTAGAACTCAGACAAACAGTAACTCACACTAGGCCAGGTTTAGAACTCAGACAAACAGTAACTCACACTAGGCCAGGTTTAGAACTCAGACAAACAGTAACTCACACTAGGTCAGGTTTAGAACTCAGACAAACAGTAACTCACACTAGGTCAGGTTTAGAACTCAGACAAACAGTAACTCACACTAGGTCAGGTTTAGAACTCAGACAAACAGTAACTCACACTAGGTCAGGTTTAGAACTCAGACAAACAGTAACTCACACTAGGTCAGGTTTAGAACTCAGACAAACAGTAACTCACACTAGGCCAGGTTTAGAACTCAGACAAACAGTAACTCACACTAGGTCAGGTTTAGAACTCAGACAAACAGTAACTCACACTAGGTCAGGTTTAGAACTCAGACAAACAGTAACTCACACTAGGTCAGGTTTAGAACTCAGACAAACAGTAACTCACACTAGGTCAGGTTTAGAACTCAGACAAACAGTAACTCACACTAGGCCAGGTTTAGAACTCAGGCAGTAACTCACACTAGGCCAGGTTTAGAACTCAGACAAACAGTAACTCACACTAGGTCAGGTTTAGAACTCAGACAAACAGTAACTCACACTAGGTCAGGTTTAGAACTCAGACAAACAGTAACTCACACTAGGTCAGGTTTAGAACTCAGACAAACAGTAACTCACACTAGGTCAGGTTTAGAACTCAGACAAACAGTAACTCACACTAGGTCAGGTTTAGAACTCAGACAAACAGTAACTCACACTAGGCCAGGTTTAGAACTCAGACAAACAGTAACTCACACTAGGTCAGGTTTAGAACTCAGACAAACAGTAACTCACACTAGGCCAGGTTTAGAACTCAGGCAGTAACTCACACTAGGCCAGGTTTAGAACTCAGACAAACAGTAACTCACACTAGGCCAGGTTTAGAACTCAGACAAACAGTAACTCACACTAGGCCAGGTTTAGAACTCAGACAAACAGTAACTCACACTAGGCCAGGTTTAGAACTCAGACAAACAGTAACTCACACTAGGTCAGGTTTAGAACTCAGACAAACAGTAACTCACACTAGGTCAGGTTTAGAACTCAGACAAACAGTAACTCACACTAGGTCAGGTTTAGAACTCAGACAAACAGTAACTCACACTAGGTCAGGTTTAGAACTCAGACAAACAGTAACTCACACTAGGTCAGGTTTAGAACTCAGACAAACAGTAACTCACACTAGGCCAGGTTTAGAACTCAGGCAGTAACTCACACTAGGTCAGGTTTAGAACTCAGACAAACAGTAACTCACACTAGGCCAGGTTTAGAACTCAGGCAGTAACTCACACTAGGCCAGGTTTAGAACTCAGGCAGTAACTCACACTAGGTCAGGTTTAGAACTCAGGCAGAGTGACTCACACTAAGACAGGTTTCCCAGCGATGCGAGGGTGTCGGAGGACCTCAGCCATGGTGTCTCTGGTCTCCTGGATCCTCTGGACATCACTGGAGTCCACCACGAACACCACCCCGTACGACTCACTGTAGTAGTTCTTCCAGATGCCCCTGGTTACATTTACATTGGAGTCATTTAGCAGACTCTTATTCAGAGCATTAAACTATGTTCAGTAGGGGAAAACAACCACATATAGCAACTAGACCTTTCTTTAAAACAGTCCTATCAGCAGAATCAGGAAGAAAGATGGAGGACAGGCGTGAGGGCAAGAAAGACAACCAGTACAAAGACCTGATCCTCTTCCCTCCGCCCAAGTCGAAGATGGTGACCTCAAACTTCCCCTGCTTCAGATCCACCTTGGAGAACCCTACCGTAGGGGCCACGTCCTCTGGGCTCTCTGTGATGGAACAGAACATATGTTCAGTGATGAAGAGAAGCAAACATCATACATGTCTAATAGAGTTTAAAGTCCGGACGAACCCTCACCTCCCTGGATCCCCCGTACTGTAGCGGTCTTCCCAGCGTTGTCAAGTCCTACCATCACCAGCGTTACTTTCCTAAAACACCAAAGAGAACCTGGACTATTAGAGAGATGGCACTGGGATTCAAATGAGGCGTGGTAGGAGAACGAGATGCAGGACAATTACGACAATATTCACATGGGCTACTCTAAAATATGTCATGTGACCCGTCAATTCTATAAGGATAGAGGAGCAACATTAGTAAGCAAGATATTTATTTTAATAACTTGAGCCACTTCCAAAGTAAGCAACTGACCATTCAACGCCAGTCTAAACACAGAAAATATGAATAGTTTGATATTAGCCTAATGCATTGTCAGGCAGGCAGACATAGGTAGTGTAGGTAGCTACCACTCATACCCTCGTCTCACCCGGTCCTTCAGATACTGTTGGTGGTGGGGGTAGCTGTAAGAGGGGCTTAGCCAGCAGCCCAGGTCACTAATGCGGCCCCTCCCTGTCTACCTTAGGGCTGCCCAGGGCTAACACTACAGGGATATCACAACAGATTGGGGGAGTCAGCACTCTGTGCATAACCACGTTGAGCAGCTAGGTAAGTCTATGATGTAGACAGACAGTGATGAGTAAACAACTGTTATCAGCTACCAATGACATCAAACACCTTGAGTCATTCCTTAAGTTGGGTTCATATTACAACTATCCTCCATCATTCAGCTTCCCTGTGTCATCTTAGAAAAATAGCCAAATTGTATAAAAGTCAGCCAGTCATCGTAAAAAATTATAATCTAAAGTGCTTCTGCTATGGAAAACACATCCACAAAAACCACACACACACGCCAGCTGACCAAACAAACATAGGCCTACCCTCCACATGGAAATGACCAAATAACAACAAGCTTACAGAACCAAAACCAACACAACGTCTAGAAATACTTGCCTACGGCTCTCCCGCCGTTTGGACATGAAGCAGACTATCCAGCGGACAGTTCTCTGGAGCCAGGAGGCCTTCATGTGGGAGCTAGACCACAACCAGACCAGACCCAGAGACCACTGACCCACGGACGTCCCCTCAATAGACAGTACGCCACCCCGACGGCAAATTTGGAACACACACACACACACACACACACACACCCCCCACTCTACAGGCCAGGCACAGAGAACAGCAGGATTAGCTAGGGATTTCCAATGAAGTCCTCTGATGATCCTTAAGACTCTACAGTGTGACACGTGGTCTCATGATACTCTGCCTGTTAAGTGTCACTGTCTCCCCTCCCTCAACTTCTTTCTTAAAAAGGTAATTTTTCTAATGAATCTTTCCTTGATTCCTCACGCATCCTTTCTCCTCACCTCCTTCTCAAACCTCATTGAAAGAAAAGGACAGAGGTCAGAGGACTGGGACCTTGGATCTTTTTTTCAATGCATTTTGAGGAGGACATGAGGAATTGGGAGGGAGCCAAGGTCTTATAATAGAGCGCAGCAGCAGTGATACAACACCTAGCAGTGCCAGAGGCCAGGCCACCTCTGATACAACACCTAGCAGTGCCAGAGGCCAGGCCACCTCTGATACAACACCTAGCAGTGCCAGGTCACCTCTGATACAACACCTAGCAGTGCCAGGTCACCTCTGATACAACACCTAGCAGTGCCAGGTCACCTCTGATACAACACCTAGCAGTGCCAGGTCACCTCTGATACAACACCTAGCAGTGCCAGGTCACCTCTGATACAACACCTAGCAGTGCCAGGTCACCTCTGATACAACACCTAGCAGTGCCAGGTCACCTCTGATACAACACCTAGCAGTGCCAGGTCACCTCTGATACAACACCTAGCAGTGCCAGGTCACCTCTGATACAACACCTAGCAGTGCCAGGTCACCTCTGATACAACACCTAGCAGTGCCAGGCCACCTCTGATACAACACCTAGCAGTGCCAGGCCACCTCTGATACAACACCTAGCAGTGCCAGGCCACCTCTGATACAACACCTAGCAGTGCCAGGCCACCTCTGATACAACACCTAGCAGTGCCAGGTCACCTCTGATACAACACCTAGCAGTGCCAGGTCACCTCTGATACAACACCTAGCAGTGCCAGGTCACCTCTGATACAACACCTAGCAGTGCCAGGTCACCTCTGATACAACACCTAGCAGTGCCAGGTCACCTCTGATACAACACCTAGCAGTGCCAGGCCACCTCTGATACAACACCTAGCAGTGCCAGGCCACCTCTGATACAACACCTAGCAGTGCCAGAGGCCAGGCCACCTCTGATACAACACCTAGCAGTGCCAGAGGCCAGGCCACCTCTGATACAACACCTAGCAGTGCCAGAGGCCAGGCCACCTCTGATACAACACCTAGCAGTGCCAGAGGCCAGGCCACCTCTGATACAACACCTAGCAGTGCCAGAGGCCAGGCCACCTCTGATACAACACCTAGCAGTGCCAGAGGCCAGGCCACCTCTGATACAACACCTAGCAGTGCCAGAGGCCAGGCCACCTCTGATACAACACCTAGCAGTGCCAGAGGCCAGGCCACCTCTGATACAACACCTATCAGTGCCAGAGGCCAGGCCACCTCTGATACAACACCTAGCAGTGCCAGGTCACCTCTGATACAACACCTAGCAGTGCCAGGCCACCTCTGATACAACACCTAGCAGTGCCAGGCCACCTCTGATACAACACCTAGCAGTGCCAGGTCACCTCTGATACAACACCTAGTAGTGCCAGAGGCCAGGCCACCTCTGATACAACACCTAGAGTCCTGTCATTAAACCTGCCCTATACCACTTAACTCCAGGGCTGGGTCCCAAATGGCACACTTTTCCCTATATAGTGCACTACATCTGAACAATCCGGAATAGGGTGACATTTGGGACGCACACCAGGCCACTAAGGCCAGGCTGACTCACAGTTCAACACAGCAGGTGGTAACTAACAGGGAAGTCCCTTACCGGCCTCTCCTTCACAGTGTGTGGAGCAGTGGTGGAAAAAGTACCCCATTTACATACAGAAAATGACTAAAGTGAACGTCACCCAGGAAAATACTACTTGAGTAAAAGTCAAGTATCAAAAGTTGCTTATATTAAGCAAACCAGACAGCGTGATTATTTTTAAATTTATTTTTATGGATAGCCAGAGGCACAAACCAACACAGACATCATTTACAAACAAAACAAAGTGAGTGAGTCACATACTGTGACTGTGTGACACACATGTGGGGTAGGCTGCACAGGTTACTCTATGCTTTACTGTATATCTTTTTGACAACTTATACTTCACCACATTCCTAAAGAAAATAATGTACTTTTTACTCCATAGATGTTCCCTATGTTACATTTTGAATTCAGGAAAACGGTCCAATTCACACAAGAGAACATCCCTGGTCATCCCTACTGCCTCTGATCTGGTGGACTTACTTCTGATACAACACCTAGCAGGGTACCTTCACAGTTACCCAGTGAAGGTAGGGCCCCCCCAGTTACCCAGTGAAGGTAGGGCCCCCCCAGTTACCCAGTGAAGGTAGGGCCCCCCCAGTTACCCAGTGAAGGTAGGGCCCCCCAGTTACCCAGTGAAGGTAGGGCCCCCCCAGTTACCCAGTGAAGGTAGGGCCCCCCAGTTACCCAGTGAAGGTAGGGCCCCCCAGTTACCCAGTGAAGGTAGGGCCCCCCAGTTACCCAGTGAAGGTAGGGCCCCCCAGTTACCCAGTGAAGGTAGGGCCCCCCAGTTACCCAGTGAAGGTAGGGCCCCCCCAGTTACCCAGTGAAGGTAGGGCCCCCCAGTTACCCAGTGAAGGTAGGCCCCCCCCAGTTACCCAGTGAAGGTAGGGCCCCCCAGTTACCCAGTGAAGGTAGGGCCCCCCAGTTACCCAGTGAAGGTAGGGCCCCCCAGTTACCCAGTGAAGGTAGGGCCCCCCAGTTACCCAGTGAAGGTAGGGCCCCCCAGTTACCCAGTAAAGGTAGGGTCCCCCAGTTACCCAGTGAAGGTAGGGCCCCCCCAGTTACCCAGTGAAGGTAGGGTCCCCCAGTAAAGGTAGGGTCCCCCAGTTACCCAGTGAAGGTAGGGCCCCCCCAGTTACCCAGTGAAGGTAGGGCCCCCCAGTTACCCAGTGAAGGCAGGGCCCCCCAGTTACCCAGTGAAGGTAGGGCCCCCCAGTTACCCAGTGAAGGTAGGGCCCCCCCAGTTACCCAGTGAAGGTAGGGCCCCCCAGTTACCCAGTGAAGGTAGGGCCCCCCCAGTTACCCAGTGAAGGCAGGGTCCCCCAGTTACCCAGTGAAGGCAGGGTCCCCCAGTTACCCAGTGAAGGTAGGGCCCCCCCAGTTACCCAGTGAAGGTAGGGTCTCCCAGTTACCCAGTGAAGGTAGGGCCCCCCCAGTTACCCAGTGAAGGTAGGGTCTCCCAGTTACCCAGTGAAGGTAGGGCCCCCCAGTTACCCAGTGAAGGTAGGGTCCCCCAGTTACCCAGTGAAGGTAGGGCCCCCCAGTTACCCAGTGAAGGTAGGGTCCCCCAGTTACCCAGTGAAGGTAGGGGTCCCCCAGTTACCCAGTGAAGGTAGGGTCCCCCAGTTACCAACACATTTAATCTCACACACTGCCTATGATCCTGTGCCTTCATCAGTCAACAACACACATATATTTTATAGTAAGAATAGGCATAATGGAATCAAACAGAATGAAAGAGAATATATATACATAAAATAAAACACCAGAGTCATATGACGTATTTTTCCTGCCCTGCAGAGAAGGGCCACTTTGCAGTTTTAAGGAGAGACAGCTGATAAAATTGACTGTGGTTTAGCACCAGTTTGGCACCTTAGTCACTGGTTACATGACTACCCGGTAACCAAGCAGCAACATAGTATATACCACACACACAGACACACACACACACACACACACAGACAGACAGACAAAGACACACACACACAGACACACACACACACACACACACAGACAGACACACACACACACACACAGACAGACAGACAGACACAAAGACACACACACAGACACACCTCTGTTGGGTGATATATAGCTAACAAGACATTCTATGAAATCATAGATGCTGGCATGGGCTGAACTGAGTGGCTGGCTGGCAGCACTGGTAACCCATTCACAAATCAAATGGCCAATAAATCAAGTGTGTGAATATTTAAATAGTTAATTTAACGTTGTTATCTAGTGATGTATCTCAGACACTCACCTTGCGGGCTGCCGCCAGCGTTTCAACCAGTTGCAGCAATTCGCCATCAGACTAAACATTGCAGTGCAAACACAGATGATTGGCGGAAAAGAGTCATGTAGCAGCGGTTCTGAATGGATCAAAAGCCTTCAGTCGGCATGTCAGCCCCTCATCCTCCTCATCATCACCATGCTGTATGAGTCAGGCCCAGGTAGGGGTCAATACAAGTGTCCTTCTTAAAACATCTCAGATTGTCAAAGTTAAAACACTAACCACACAGCTAGTACTGCCAGTGTACTTGTTGCTTCTCTCAAATAATCGGTTGTCCACTTGTAACGTTATCTACAACTAACTAGTTACATTAGTAGGTAAGTTAGCTAGCTATACTAGCAAACAAATATAATTATTATACTTAGCATTCTCACGAACGGTAGAAGATATCGGATAGACACGGTCGACGTTAGCTAGCTAACCTAGCTAGTAAGCTAGCGTTTTATCTGCTAGCGACCTTATCTAGTTTGACGTACAGCTAGCTTTGTAAGGACAAGTGTCAGGTAAAACCAACCCTATTTCAAAAGAAAAGGTAATATTCCTTCATAAAGACCTCTTGAGTGAGATAAATAGTTCTGAAATCCGTTTTTGTTTCCGCCGTCGTGTTCGGCTGCAGAGCCGTGGGTTCGTCACCGGGCACCGTAGTTACCACAGCCACAAAGTCTTCACTATGGCTAAACCACGACTATTCTTACTATTTCCATTTTAAACATAGTACATGAAACTACATGAGTATAATAAATTAAACTACATGGGTATAATAAACAATCTTGTTGAAAAAAAAAAAACTATTTGGCTGAATCGTTTTTTTAAATGGGTAAGCCAAGTAACAGTAGCCAGCTAATTTAGCGATCTAACTACTCGTTTAGCTAGCTAGTTATATACATCTTATTTTTTCACCTGCTATTCAATCACAGGGGAGCTGTTAGCCGCTAGATAACACAGCTAAGGAGAATCTCCATGGCGCCATCTAAATGATTCTTTCCTGGATTCCTTGTTTCCTTCCTCGTTCCCTCCCCGTCCGCACTTGTCCCTCCCAAGGTCCTTCCCATCGGACCAGCTCTTTCAATGGGCTTGGTCGACATTTCAGGAGACTGCTGACTAACTCATCCACATAGAACCTTGCATCATAGATCACTACTCATTATTATATGTAGATCAGTCAGTCAATTTACCCATGATACATTATGGCATCGATCCTCTCAAACACGGCCAATGTCTTTTGAGGAGGGAATATACAAGAAATCAATGAAAGCTTAATTAAGAAAGAGCCCACTCCTCATCGTCACCCATTAAGAAAGAGCCCACTCCTCATTGTCACCCATTAAGAGCCCACCCCTCAATGTCACCCATTAAGAGCCCACCCCTCATTGTCACCCATTAAGAGCCCACCCCTCAATGTCACCCATTAAGAGCCCACCCCTCATTTTCACCCGTTATGAAAGAGCCCACCCCTCATTGCCACCCATTAAGAAACAACCCACAAGTGTGTACTGGTAACCCTTGATAAATAAAGACTTGGTAGACTTATACCAGTTTAATAATATGATGTGTTTTATTATTTTACAACAACCTGATATATAAACCCGTTTCCATAATAAGCCATTCAAACTCTTCCCAGGAGCAAAATAGAAAAAGCATTGAATAATCCATTCGACCTGCTGCCACTGTTCTGTTAGGTTCAGTAGAAAGCGAAGGTGATGTCAGAAGCTAATAGAAGCATTTAGCCTAGTCCATGTTTTGAGCATTGACTGTATCAAGACTGTTTTGACCAACCAGACACAGCGTTGTTGGTTGCGGACAGATGGGTCAATTAATACACGTAACAAGTTCCTAACCTCTTTATAAATGTGTCCCAAGTGGCCTATTCCCTACAGTGCACCCTATGGGCTCAGGTCCCAAGTAGTACACAGGGAATTAGGGTGCCATTTGGGACAGAGACATACTTTGAACAACAGCTGACAACATAGTTCTGGTTGTGTGGAGACTGACTCACTTCAACCCATCCCAGACAGAAAGTGTGAAACTTAAAATGTGCAATAAACTATAGTATTGATTCAAGTCAAGTTAATCACACACAAAAATAAAATACATTTAAAATATGGAATGCTGTTTAGGCCTTATGGCTAAAATGTTTGAACATGTTCTTGTTTGCATGACAGTAAATTTAAGCAGTATTATGGAAATAAAAATACCCTTTTTACATTGCAGACACCTGGACAGAATTGTCTCAAATAGCAACCTATTCCCTACATACAGGGCCAGATGAAAGCAGGGGCTTACCGGGGCTGAGAGCCCAATAGTGTGTGTGTGTGTGTATGTATGTATGTATGTATGTATGTATACACACACATTTTTTTTACTGCAACCGCCAACCACAGGAGGATTCAGGAGCCAGCTCTCAATGAGTGTAGACAGTCTGCTTCCGCTCTGCTAATCGTCAGATGGGGGGAGAGGAGGTAGGGGGCCCTGCCTTGTTTAGGTAACTGATCAGTAAAATTAACTGCATAATAAATAAAAGTGACGGGTCAATTGTGTGAGTCAAGGGCTGGTCCCAAGCCCATTGGGGGCCCAAGAGGCAAAACAAATAAAATTATAAAAAAAAAAAAAAAAGATATAGTCAAACACAGGAGCCCGCTCTCAATGTTCAAAATATTCAAAAATCATTTAGCCACAGAGGATCAATGGTTTAAAAAATTATAACTGTGGATTAAATTAGATACAGGCAAATGCCAAAATAAAGGCAACACCAACATAAAGCATCTTAAAAAGGTGTTGCACCAGTTGACGTAGCCGGTTCACTGTGTCATCATCCATTACAATGACAATCATCTGAAAAACCAAATGGATCAGCAGAACACAGGAGGGAAACAGGGTTATTTAACTGCTGGGTTAGGGTTAAGGGAGACGGGTATTTAACTGCTGGGTTAGGGTTAAGGGAAACAGGGTTATTTAACTGCTGGGTTAGGGTTAAGGGAGACGGGTATTTAACTGCTGGGTTAGGGTTAAGGGAGACAGGGTTATTTAACTGCTGGGTTAGGGTTAAGGGAGACAGGGTTATTTAACTGCTGGGTTAGGGTTAAGGGAGACAGGGTTATTTAACTGCTGGGTTAGGGTTAAGGGAGACAGGGTTATTTAACTGCTGGGTTAGGGTTAAGGGAGACAGGGTTATTTAACTGCTGGGTTAGGGTTAAGGGAGAAATGCAAAAGCAAAAAGATGAGCAATATTTTTAGTGTGTTAAATATCTAAACATTTTGTTTAACATCCCTGCATAACACCAATTCTCACAGCTTCAAGAGTCATTCCTTGACCCAGCCATAACTCCTTGTGTCCCAAATCACACCCTATTCCCTTTATAGAGCCCTACTTTTGACCAGGCCCCACATAGGGTAGTGCACTATAGAGGGAATAAGGTGCCATTTGGGATGCAGACTCTGGACAATTGACCAATAGAAGAGAAGCAGGAAGTAGCAGGTTGGGTCCAGGCACTTCTTCAGTCCAAAGTAAATACGGTGAAAACAAATAAAGAATATATTAACTGTCCAATGGTCCTTCCGGTCTCAGTGTCTGCCTCATAAGTCCTTCAGGCTTTAGTTTAGAGACGCTTCCTGGTCCATACATCAAATCAGTCAGCCCAAAAAACATGGAAGAATGGCCACAACCCTCAATGTTATCAGTCTTCTGCTGTAGCCACAGGCCAGCTTCAGTCACAATGGGAGGCCTGGCTGTCCCAGGCTAGCCAGCAAGTCATGTAAGAGTTAACTCTGTAAGAATCCTCTTCAATAAGGTAGCAAGGTTGAGAGGAGTCTTCTGCTGTAGCCACCTCAGATTGGCAGCCTCAGGCATGACTGTCCCAGGCTAGCCAGCAAGTCATGTTAGAGTCCTGAAACCCTGGTCGTCCTCAATAAGGAAGCAGGGTCGAAAGGGGTTCAACACCACTAGCAGGTTTTGGAGGGGGTTCAACACCCCCCCCCTTCCCTTCCCTTCCCTTCCCTAGCAGTACATCCAAACATGTCCTCTTGTCCATCTTCACCAGTTACCTGGAACAGTAGAACACAAACCACAATCAGCATACAGTATCTGGAGCTTTCAGCAGAAACAATATGGAGGAAAATCCCATTTAAGATCGTTTCTATAATCTACTACACTTTCGGGTGGTTTACCAGACAGATTAAACCTAGTCCTGGACTAAGTATACTTTTTGATGGATTCCCCATTGAGCTTGTTTTATAATGCAGGACCACTAGCCTTAATCTGTGTCTGGAAACCGCTCCTAAATGACCTTGTTATTAACATATTTAATCTGTGTCTGGAAACCGCTCCTAAATGACCTTGTTATTAACATATTTAATCTGTGTCTGGAAACCGCTCCTAAATGACCTTGTTATTAACATATTTAATCTGTGTCTGGAAACCGCTCCTAAATGACCTTGTTATTAACATATTTAATCTGTGTCCGGAAACTTCTCCTAAATTACCTTGTTATTAACATATTTGTCTACTTCAGGGAATCCATTTCTCGTTGTTTGATTGAATGAAAAAAAACGTTGATTTGAATGATAGTTAATACAAGTCACAATATTATACTTACTCTCCTCATCTGAGTCGAAGCCAAAAAGGGCTGTGCACGTCTTCAGCGAGAGGTGCTTCTGCAACTCCTCTCCACTGTCGAAGGACAAGAAACACTTGGCACAGCGCTGCCTATGGACCAACGTTGTAGCCGTAGCCCCTGCTGCCTCCACTAGGGCCGGGCACATTGGAAAGTGAGGAGGGGTCCAGGACATCTCTTTCCTGCGTTTTGGCATGGTGGTGTACCTCTCGTCTAGGTAGGCTGTGGGCGGAGGCCGGATGTATGGCCTGTTGCTAATCTTCCCAAAGAAAGTAGTGTTTTTCGCCTCCTCCTTCTTGATAGGGGCTATGGGAGTCGTTGTAGGGGTTTTGGGAGTCGTTGTAGGGGTTTTGGGAGTCGTTGTAGGGGTTTTGGGAGTCGTAGGTTTATGGTTTCGTGGTTCGCATTTCTTGGATTTGGAGTCTGTGCTCGTTTGAATACTTTTCAGGTATTTTGGTGATTCTTTAGTGATATCCTTTAAGTGTCCGTTAACCATCTTCTGGTCACAGACACTGCTAGCTGTTGAGTCTGATGTTTCCACCAATGGTTTATCATCTTCTTCCTTTGATTTACTTCCTACCACTTCTGTGTCTTTACTAACATGTTTCTCTGGACCAGAGGTCTTTGACTTCACAGGCTTTTTGGAGGACTTCTTGGGTTCCTTGATAACTCTTTGTTTCTTTAGAACTTGGGTTTTCTTTAACTTATCTGTCACCTTGGGTAACTTGTTGGTGAATTTTGGAGTGGCGGTGGGAGGAACAGTTGGGGTATCCTTGTCTATGCTAACTCTTGAGATCTTCTTTGGGTCTTTGCTAACACTCTGTTTCTTTACAAGTTGTGTTCTCTTAAACTTACCAGGCACCTTTGATTTGGCTGGACCAGGTTGGGCATCCTTTTCTTTGCTAACGTTCGGTTTCTTAATAACCTGCATTCTCTTCAACTTATTTATACTTTTTTTCTTTTTGGTAAGTTTTTCAGTGGCGGTAATTGTGGTTGAGGTGGGCGGACTAGTTGGTGTATAACTGTCTTTGCTAACGTTCTGTCTCTTCACAGCTTTCTTTACCTTATTAATCATCTTTAACTTCTTGGTCACTTTTTCAGTGGTGGTGGTGGTTGGAGTGGTGGTGGTGGTGGTTGGAGTGGTGGGAGTGGTGGTGGTGATGGGAGTGGTTGGGGTGGTGGGAGTGGTTGGGACGTTCATTTCCTTAACCTGCAATTTCATCAACTTATTAGTTACCTTTACAGAAATGGTAGGGGGAGCAGTACTATGGAGATCCTTGTCTTTATGAACATGCTGTTTCTTTATGACCTGTGTTTTCTTTAACGTCTTGGTCAAGTTATACTTCCTAGTTACCTTTACAGTATTAGTGGGGTCAGCAGTTGATGCCTCCTTTTCTCTAGGAGTCCATCGTCTCTTCACACCCTGCATCATCTTTAGATTATTCGTCTTCTTACACATATTTCCAGAGGTGGTGTTGGTGACAAGGGTAGCAATAGCAGGTGCATCCTGCCCTTCCTTTGAAAGATGATAGTGTTCTCGTTCGTGACGGTTCAGCTCCGGAAGACAAGCCAAGCGCTCCTGACAGCCTGGGAAGCAGCACACTAACTGGAGGGGCTGGTGGGTCTTTGCGTGGTTTCTCATTTCTGTCGCTGCACTGAACCGGGCTTTACATCCATAATGTAGACAGGGATGCCTGGGAATTCCTCTGTGCCATGAAATGTGGTGCTGGTAATGCTGCAAAGTCAACCCAGGCTTCTGGCAAAAACTGCATTTTCCATTCCCGTGATGGAATGTTGTTTCCAAGGGTTTGGCGTCGCCGTGGTGATCGTCCAGAATATGTCCGAGGAGAGAACGCCGTTTTCCAGTGAATATCTCTGCGCATCCCTCCACAGGGCAGCTGCCGGGAGTCTCCTTACCTTGAACGGAGGTCTCTAGAGGGGAAATTGAAAGCCTGTCCTGTGTTACCGATACAGACTGAGATTCTATATTGTCCTCCATGGTCTTTGCTGAGGAGCAGGGTTGCACCTCTTCTTCCAAAGTCTTTGTCAGAGGAGAGTAGGAGGTTTCCCCTTGTTCACCTGTTGAAGTCTTCACCGGAGAAGTAGAGATCTCCACGAGTTCTTCCCTCTGTTCCAGAGCTGAGGGCTCCTCCTCTTGGCACCTCCTGATCTTCCCTTGTTCCTCTGCCTGAGTATCACCATCACGCTCAGTTCCTCCAACCTTAACCCGTCTTCTGCCTATGTGTCCATTGACCCTCCGTATCGACTGCTTGCCTTCAGACTCCTCTGTTGTGAGTTTTGTCTCTGGTGAAGGTGGAGAGTCCATTGAGAGCCTACTGCTCGACCGTAGCTTAGGGTTAGACCGTAGGATCCTGCGATCCGGTGGAGTTGACTCTGTAGTATCTGAGGAGTTTACAGAGATCCTATTGCTCGACCGTAGCTTTCTGTAATCCTGTGGAGTTGACTCTGTGGAGTTTACAGAGATCCTCTTGCGCCCCCGTCTCCCCCTCTGTGTTGAGCGTTCAGGCGTGTCTGGCGTCCAGTTCTCATGGACCTCCTCAATATCAGCCGGTATGTTTCCTTTTTTCAACTTCTCGATGTGTTGGGATAGATGCATCATGGCGAGGAGGTCGTTTTTGAACAGCATCCTACAGAACATACATTGGTCCCTGCGGAAGTGGTACATGGCGTGGGCAATGACACGTTTGCCTTTGAAAACCTTGTTGCATAGACTACAGCGATATGCCAGTTGGTTGTCCTCATTCTCCTGTGGGGTGCCTTCAGGATTTTGTGCGATATCCCCAGAGACCATTGGGGTGTCCTTAGTTACTTTTGAGGCATCTTTGGGGTCCTTCGACGTGTCTTCAGGGACTCTTGGGGTGTCCTCAGTGACCTGTGGTGTGCCATGGAGCTGTGGGGTGTCCCCATTGTTCTGTGTGGTTTCCCGTGTGTCCTTGGTGGGCTCTTCAGCAACCATTGAGGCGTCTACTGTGAGCTGTGGCATGCCCTCAGCGACTTTTGGGGTGTCCTGTAAGGTGTCTGCAGTGTTTTGTATTTGTAGGGTGTCCTCAATGTGCTTGGAGGCATCTACAGTGACGTTTGGGCTGTCTTCAGTGACTTTTTGGGCATCCTTAATTATCTCTGAGCTGTCCTCCTGTGTGTTCTGTGGTAGTGTGTCCACAGCCTTTGGAGTATCCACAGTGGCTTTTGTGTGGTTCTCAGTAGCCCGTGGGTTGTCTTCAGTGACTTCAGTGAAAGTGACTTTCGGGGTGTCCTCTGTGAGCTGTCCGATGTCCTGTGTATTCTGTGGGGGGTCTTCAGTGATCTGAGGGGTGTCATTGTCCTGTGGCAAGTCCACAAGGACCTCTGGAGTACCCACAATGACTTTCCGGGGGTGCTCAAGCTGCCGGGTCTCATCACTGAGCTGTGGGAAGTCCTCAGTGGCCATTGTGGTATCCTCCTGCTCCTGCTTAATGTCGAGTTGGGTGTCTGTAGTGTGCATCGACGTGTTCTCATGGTACTGTGGGGTATCATGTGTATTCTGTGGGATATCCTCTGTAAGCTGTTGGGTGTCCTGTTGGGTGTGTGGAATGTCCATGTTTTGCAGGGTGTCTTCAGCTACTTTTGAAGTGTCCTCAGGGACCACTGGGTCTGTGATGTCCTTAGGGATGACTTTTGGAGATGTTGACAATGTCGTCTCCAAGGTTTTGTGCGTGACATGATATGTGGTCTGTGGAGTCACTGGCTCCTGGTTTTCTTCTACATCAGCATCCGAACCCTTGGCAAACTTTTCAAACTCTCTGGCAAACGCTTCCATTGAGCTATTAGCCAGCCAGCAGAAAGGAGTAAGAGCAACAAGCTCTGGAGTTTCCTTTCCAGGAACGCTGCCAGTGTCACCCATCATTGCTTCTTCCACACCAATGTTTGCTATATCCATAGCCTCTTTCAGAATATCAGTAACTTCCCTATTCCTGGACGATTCTAAAACATCCCTGACTTCAGAAGCCGTTAGCTTTCTTGGAACATTTGTAACTTCCGTAGGTTCTCTTGGAACATTAGTTACTGCCGTTGGTTCTCTTGGAACATTAGTTACTTCTGTATTTCTTCTTCGTCTTCTACCTGTATTGTTAGGAACAATAGCATTCACTGAGAGAACGGATAGAGTACATTTTTGCAGAGGATCAGTAGAGAATCCTTCCTCATTCTTGGGAATTACAATATGTTCAACAGCTCCTTGTGGTGTGAAAGTCATGTCAGTTGGAGTGACAGCTTGTGAGGAGACCTCAACTTCCATTTCCACTGCAGATGTCTGGTAAAATACCCCTGAAGCATTACCTAGCACTGGCAGACAACTTTGGTTTAGGGAGGGACGGACATCTGTCACTTTCAACAAACTGGTTTCAGTATTCAATGTGACACCTTCTGCCTTAGGCGTCTGGGCGTAGTTGTGCAACTGCTGTATGAAGAGACTGGCGTTCTGAGTGGAAAGGATAAACTCCTCTCTCAGTCGATCCTTCGCCTGATACTGTGCCTGGATTGGTGTCTTAGACTTAAAGTTTAGAGTCCCCAGTCCATGTCTACTGAGACAGTCCTCAGGGAAGACCCCAATCACTTCGTTGTCAGGTAGGGAGACCTCCAGCTTTGAGTCAGGATCAGGAGATACTGCTGGTACGCGGTTAGTAGCAGGAATCTCCTGACGATTACCTTCCTGTTCCCTCGGCGCTGTTAGACGAGCGGCCGCCGTTTTATTTTGTGAGGTCACGGCCTTCTTTTGTTTGGTTGTGCTTTCCTTGACAGCGGCACCAGTCTGAGAGGTCTTACTGGTTTTCTCCACGGGTGTCTGCTGGGTCTTCTGCTGTGGTTTCCTCCCTGGTTGGCGACCCTTCCGGGGAGCACTGTTCTCAGCCTGGAACGTTCCTTCCAGTAGCCAACGGGGTTTCCTGCCCCTCCGTTTCGGAGGTTTCTTCTCTGAGAGTCTGGTCATGTGCCTGTGTTGTCTGTGACCGACTTGCCTGGCCAGGTTCTCCTGCGCTATGTCCAGTTGTCTGAAGGACCGTCTAACAGAGGAGGTCTCAGCTGAGGACTCAGTTGCTTTCACAGGTGAACGCGGTCGCGGCTTTGGCCCAGGCTTCCTTCCTCTTCTTTTTACTACAGGTTGTTCCTCAACTTCAGGGGGTTCAGCCAGCTTCTCGGTCTTAGATTTCTCCATCACCAGCGTCACATGATTAACAGGCAGCTGCTGCGTCTTGACAACAGAAGTATTTTCTAAGGTCTTTTCCAACCTTTGAGCTTTGACGCGTTTGGCCCCCACCGGCGATGTGTAAACGGGATTCTTCTCTTCTTTTTGGAACCGCCTTTTGGGCGCCGTTACCTGGTGAAAGGGTTTAATCTGAACGTGTTTCTGTGCTGGTTTAGTCTGTACTTGTTTAGCTTGCACTGGTTTAGTCTCTACATGTCTAGGCTGCACACACTCAGACAGGTCAGCGCTCCAGCTGCGACAGGGCTCTTTGGTTGTGATGCTGCAGTAGTTGGACACCAACCCATCCTCCTCCATCATCGTCCTTGCCAACGCCGCCGCCTTCTCGCTCATCAGCTTCAGGCAGTTGGTCCGGAGATTCAAAAGGTTCCAGAACTCTGGGTCAAAGTAGAGGCCTCTCTTCAGGGTCTGGAGGATCTCAAAGCGGATGTGGTTTCCGATGGGGCCGGCCTCTGCGTGGTACTCCTGGTCAGGGTGGGTGTAGAGGAGGAACACCGTTTTGTAGGCTTCCACGGTGCGCTCCAGGAAGAAGACGAGAAGGGCGCAGGCCCGGCAGACCTCCAGGTCGTTGGGGAGGAGATAAGCCACAGTCTTGTAGATGAGGGACTTTGTGGCGGTATTGCAGGGGTTCGTCTGGAGGGCATGGGTGCAGAGCTCCACACAGAACTGGAGACCATCCTTTCCCAGCTGGGAGAGCAAAACAGAAATAGAACATAAGGGGAGATAGATTAGATAGATAAAATACACACACACACACACACACACACACACTTGAAGTGGGAAGTTTACATACACTTAGGTTGAAGTCATTAAAACTCATTTTTCAACCACTCCACAGATTTCATGTTAACAAACTATAGTTTTGGTAAGTCGGTTAGGACATCTACTTTGTGCATGACACAAGTAATTCTTCCAACAATTGTGTACAGACAGATTATGTCACTTATAATTCACTATATCACAATTCCAGTGGGTCAGACGTTTACATACACTAAGTTGACTGTGCCTTTAAACAGCTTGGAAAATTCCAGAAAATGATGTCATGGCTTTAGAAGCTTCTGATATGCTAATTGACATCATTTGAGTCAATTGGAGGTGTACCTGTGGATGTATTTCAAGGCCTACCTTCAAACTCAGTGCCTCTTTGCTCAACATCATGGGTAAATCAAAAGAAATCAGCCAAGACCTCATAAAAAAAAAAAATCTACCTTGGGAGCAATTTCCAAACGCCTGGTACCACTTTCATCTGTACAAACAATAGTGGGACCACGCAGCCGTCATACCGCTTAGGAAGGAGACGCGTTCTGTCCCCTAGAGATGCACTTTGGTGCGAAAAGTGCAAATCAATCCCAGAACAACAGCAAAGGACCTTGTGAATATGCTGGAGGAAACAGGTACAAAAGTATCTATATCCACAGTAAAACGAGTCAGATCGATAGATAAATACTTTATTGATCCCCGTGGGGAAATTACTTTATCAAGCAGCTACGAAAAACACAGGGCAGGTGCAAAATGCCAGAACGAAATACACATAAGACAGATACACAGTGCGGGAGTGCAAAAAGCTATAGAAACACATTGCATAGTATGAGTGAATGACTGAATATGTACACTATACATTATTAAAGTGTTAGGTGAAAAAATGATACAATTATTGCACGTAAATATATATATATATATATATATATATATATTTGCATGGTTAACCATACAGGTCGATGGCAGAGAAAGATACTTTAATAGCTAAATGTGTGTATGATATAATTTAGGGTAATAATACTAATTCCCTTAAAATACAGTCCTTAGAACAGGGTTAATTACAGATAAATGCACATATTTCACATTCGATAAACTAAATTCAATGAAAAAAAAGATACTACTGACAGGATACTAGTATACTGCCCTGAGTGAATGACTATGCAAGTTCAGTCCAAGAATTACTTAGAATATTGCATGTGATATGATATAACAACTGTACATGAATATGTACATACAGTCCTGAATGAATGAGTGATTACAGACCAGAGTTACTCACGGATGGATGCATAATTGTTAAACTAGGTCCTAGCACCCCAACAGTTCCAGGTCTATGTTGCCGACGGCACAGCACCCCGGTGAGGCATTATATAGTCTAATAGCCGCCGGCAGGAAGGACCTCCTGTAGCGCTCTCTGGCACACCGTGGTGGGATCAGTCTGTGACTGAAGGTGCTCCTCTGCGTCATAACCATGGCGTGCAGAGGGTGGGTGACGTTGTCCATGATGGCCAGCGGTTTGGCCAGGGTCCTTCTCAAGGTTAATCCCCAGAACAGAGCTAGCCTTCCTTCCTGATCACGGAATGGTGTTGAAGACACTGGAGAAGTCAAAAATCAACCCTCACAGTGCAACCTGCATTGTCCAGGTGAGAGTAGGCCCTCTGCAGAAGGTAGATGATTGCATCATCCACCCCGATGTTGCGCTGGTATGCAAACTGCAGGGGGTCCATTGATGAACACACCAGGGGTCTGAGGTGAGCGAGGACGAACCTTCCAGGGTCTTCATGATGTGGGATGTTAGCGCCACAGGTCTGAAGTCATTCAGGACAGTGGGGTGTGCCTTCTTGGGCACTGGGACGAGGCAGGATGTTTTCCACAGCACAGGGACCCTTTCTAGGCTCAGGCTAAGGTTGAAAAGACGCTGGAGTATTCCACACAGTTGGTCAGCACAGACCCTAAGCACCCTTGGGCTGATGCCATCAGGGCCCGCCGCTTTCCACTGATGTAGTCTCTCCAGCTCTCTCTTCACTTGGTTGGTGGTGAAAGCCAGCCCAGGTGGGGGGAAGGGAGGTGTTGAGGATCAGTCCAGAGGTGGGAGGGAAGGGAGGGAGGTGTTGCAGAACAGTCCAGAGAGAGCGGTTGGGGGGGGGGGGGGGGGACAGGGACAAACAGCCGTGAGGATGTTTGTCCCTGTCCCCCTCCTTGAAGGCGCTCTTCTTCTCATTCAGCAGGGCCTTCAGGTAGCTGGTGACCCAGGGTTTATTATTTGGAAAACAGTGTACCTTACTGGTGGGTACGGTGTTGTCTACACAAAAATTGACATAGTCCGTTAGGCAGTCAGTAAGTCCATCAATGTCCTCCCCATGAGCCTCACAGAGCACATCCCAGTCTGTTGTTTCAAAGCAGTCCTGTAGGGCCTCATTCGCCTCCGGGGTCCATCTCCTAATGGTCCTAGTGGTCGCAGGCTGCTGTTGGACCATAGGTCTGTAGAGTGGGGTGAGGTGGTCAAGGTTGTGATCCGATCTACCGAGGGGAGGGAGTGCAGTGGAGTTGTATGCATCCTTTACATTAGCATATAACAAGTCCAGACTTGTATTATTCCTGGTTGGGCACCTCCTTCACTCATGCTGCCAAACATGCCCTTGTAAAACTGCACCTGTATATAGCCCTTCTGTAAATAGCCCACACTACTACCTCATCCCCATATTTATTATTATTATTTTCACAAATCTTGCACTCCAGTATCTCTATTTGCACATCATAATTTGCACATCCTTCATTCCTGTGTTAATGATGATAATTCTGTAATTTATTTCACCACTATGGTCTATTTATTGTCCTACCTCCTAACCTTACTGCATTTTGCACTCTGTATATAGATTTTCTATTGTATTTTTGACTGTTTGTTTAATGTGTAACTCTGTTGTTTTTGTCACACTGCTTTGCTTTGTCTTGGCCAGGTTGCAGTTGTAAATGAGAACTTGTTCTCAACTGACCTACCTGGTTAAATAAAGGTGAAATAAAATACAAATAAAATAAAAAAAGGCTGCTCAGCAAGGAAGCCACTGCTCCAAAACCGTCATAAAAAATCCAGACTTCGGTTTGTTAACTGCACATGGGGGATTAAGTTTGTACTTTTTGGGGAAATAGAACTGTTTGGCCATAATGACCATCGTTATGTTTGGAGGAAAAAGGAAGAGGCTTGCAAGCTGAAGAACACCATCCCAACCGTGAAGCACGGGGGTGGCAGCATCATGTTGTGGGGGTGCTTTGCTGCAGGAGGGACTGGTGCACTTCACAAAATAGATGGCATCATGAGGAAGGAAATATATGTGGATATATTGAAGCAACATCTCAAGACATCAGTCAGAAAGTTAAAGCTTGGTCACAAATGGGTCTTCCAAATGGACAATGACCCCAAGCATACTTCCAAAGTTGTGGCAAAATGGTTTAATGACAACAAAGTCAAGGTATTGGAGTGGCCATCACAAAGCCCTGACCTCAATCCTATAGAACATTTGTGGGCAGATCTGAAAAAGCGTGTGTGAGCAAGGAGGCCTACAAACCTGACTCAGTTACACCAGTTCTGTCAGGAGGAATGGGCCAAAATTCACCCAACTTATTGTGGGAAGCTTGTGGAAGGCTACCCGAAAAGTTTGACCCAAGTTAAACAATTTAAAGGCAATGTTACCAAATACTAATTGAGTGTATGTAAACTTCTGACCCACTGGGAATGTGATGAAAGAAATAAAAGCTGAAATAAATCATTCTCTCTACTATTATTCTGACATTTCACATTCTTAAAATAAAGTGGTGATCCTAACTGACCTAAAACAGGGAATTATGACTAGGATTAAATGTCAGGAATTGTGAAAAACTGAGTTTAAATGCATTTGTCTCAGGTGTATGTAAACTTCTGACTGTACATATGACTTCATATCAGTAGGCTGTTCAATACAAAAGGGGATTAAAACGATTCCACTAAAAGTGGGTAACAATCGAAGGCGAAAAGGAGGGAAAATGATGAGCCATATCATCCTCCACTCTCTATCACGACGGTTAGCAACTAGCAGGGTTTGGGTTGATTACATTTCAATTCCAGTCAATTCAGAAACTACACTGTGACGAAACTGACTCAGTAGCTTTCGTCATGAACGCGCAAATGAATGACTATATCTAGTAATTCATTTCTAAATGTATATTCTGTCCTCCTCGTTTGCCAGTATCATGGGTATTTACTGTGCTCAAGGCTAATTATGTGTCGAAGAAATGTTTGGTCAAGTTGCATTGTGACAGCATCATATTGTGGGGGTGCTTTGCTGCAGGAGGGACTGGTGCACTTCACAAAATAGATGATATCATGAGGAAGGAAATATATGTTGATATATTGAAGCAACATCTCAAGACATCAGTCAGGAAGTTAAAGCTTGGACGCAAATGGGTCTTCCAAATGGACAATGACCCCAAGCATACTTCCAAAGTTGTGGCAAAATGGCTTAAGGACAACAGAGTCAAGGTATTGGAGTGGCCATCACAAAGAACTGACCTCAATCCTATAGAAAATGTGTGGGCAGAACTGAAAAAGCGTGTGTGAGCAAGGAGGCCTACAAACCTGACTCAGTTACACCAGTTCTGTCAGGAGGAATGGGCCAAAATTCACCCAACTTATTGTGGGAAGTTTGTGGAAGGCTACCCGAAACGTTTGAACCAAGTTAAACCATTTAAAGGCAATGCTACCAAATTCTAACTGAGTGTCTGTAAACTTCTGACCCACTGGGAATGTGATGAAAGAAATAAAAGCTGAAATAAATCATTCTCTCTACTATTATTCTGACATTTCACATTCTTAAAATAAAGTGGTGATCCTAACTGACCTAAAACAGGGAATTTTTACTAGGATTAAATGTCAGGAATTGTGAAAAACTGAGTTTAAATGCATTTGTCTCAGGTGTATGTAAACTTCTGACTGTACATATGACTTCATATCAGTAGGCTGTTCAATACAAAAGGGGATTAAAACGATTCCACTAAAAGTGGGTAACAATCGAAGGCGAAAAGGAGGGAAAATGATGAGCCATATCATCCTCCACTCTCTATCACGACGGTTAGCAACTAGCAGGGTTTGGGTTGATTACATTTCAATTCCAGTCAATTCAGAAACTACACTGTGACGAAACTGACTCAGTAGCTTTCGTCATGAACGCGCAAATGAATGACTATATCTAGTAATTCATTTCTAAATGTATATTCTGTCCTCCTCGTTTGCCAGTATCATGGGTATTTACTGTGCTCAAGGCTAATTATGTGTCGAAGAAATGTTTGGTCAAGTTGCATTGTGACAGCATCATATTGTGGGGGTGCTTTGCTGCAGGAGGGACTGGTGCACTTCACAAAATAGATGATATCATGAGGAAGGAAATATATGTTGATATATTGAAGCAACATCTCAAGACATCAGTCAGGAAGTTAAAGCTTGGACGCAAATGGGTCTTCCAAATGGACAATGACCCCAAGCATACTTCCAAAGTTGTGGCAAAATGGCTTAAGGACAACAGAGTCAAGGTATTGGAGTGGCCATCACAAAGAACTGACCTCAATCCTATAGAAAATGTGTGGGCAGAACTGAAAAAGCGTTTGTGAGCAAGGAGGCCTACAAACCTGACTCAGTTACACCAGTTCTGTCAGGAGGAATGGGCCAAAATTCACCCAACTTATTGTGGGAAGTTTGTGGAAGGCTACCCGAAACGTTTGAACCAAGTTAAACCATTTAAAGGCAATGCTACCAAATTCTAACTGAGTGTCTGTAAACTTCTGACCCACTGGGAATGTGATGAAAGAAATAAAAGCTGAAATAAATCATTCACTCTACTATTATTCTGACATTTCACATTCTTAAAATAAAGTGGTGATCCTAACTGACCTAAAACAGGGAATTATTACTAGGATTAAATGTCAGGAATTGTGAAATACTAAGTTTAAATGTATTTGGCTCAGGCGTATGTAGACTTCCGACTGTACATACACACATAGTATATACATACACACACAAACTGATTGGCACTCTTAGTAAAGACCAAACACATACAAATACTGAGCTATTGTATGCAAAAAAAATGTAGTAAAATGCTATTATTTTATCCTCAGAGAAAGAGATTGTTAAACAAAATGATTAGCACCTGTTTTCAAGGAAACCGGCACTGAGCCTTTTTCTAAAAGGTTTTATAAGATTGGAGATCACATTGGGATGAATCTTAGATCACTCCTTCATACATCATCTGCGCTTATAGACCGCCCTCTTCAAGTTTCAGCCTCCTGGCAGAGTCAACCAGATTCATGGTTAAAATGTCCTGGTTCTGGGTAAAGTTCAAGATCCCGTTGACCTTAACAAGGGCCCCAGGACCAGTGGAAGCAAAACAGCCCCAAAGATCCACCACCATACTTTACAGTAGGTATGGGTTTCTTTTATGCTTAAGCATCCTTATTTCGACTCCAAACCCACCACTGGTGGGCGTGGCCAAACGGCTCTATTTTCATGTCACCTGACCAAAGCACCGGTTCCAATCCAAGAACCAATAGCATTTACATTTGTCAGATAACATGAAAATAGAGCTCTTTGGCCACGCCCACCAGTGGTGGGTTTGGAGTAGAAAACAACCCCATACCTACTTAGAAAAAGGCTCAGTGCCATTATCCTCGCAAGGTGGGGATAATGGAAAAACAGCGGTGCCAATCATTTTAACCCTCATCTGTGTCTACTTGTTAAACTAAAATCGTTTCTTGTATTAGTATAAATTACATTTCAAAATGTTTGGAGCGTACAATATAGCTCAGTCTTAACTCATCTTCATCAAGGGTGTCCATTTTTGACTGTATAGAAAACGATCATACTAAGGAGTTATCATGATCAGGGCTGTGTCCCAAATGACACGCTATTCCCTATAAACACACACTACACTGCACTATTTTTGACCAGGGCCCATAAATTAGGGGGCCATGAGAGACACACCCAAGGATCATGCTACGCTGATGGTATGTTTGTCACTTCAGCACAATTCTCAGTCAACCCAAAAAGAAGCCAGGCTTATATTCATATCTTTAGTATACACAGTTATCAGTTGAAACACAATGGAAAACCCAAGGCTCTGACATGTAAAAACAGGATGCAAAGGGTGTTTAAACTTAGCTAGCTAAAACCCAGATCCAATTAAAACTCTGATCCAAGCCAAGCCACCTTAGCTAGCTAAAACTTTACATAATCCTCTACACTACAACTCCACCCCAAGAAATGTCAGTTGTAATTTTAGCAACAAAAAATAAAAAAATCAACAGTCACACAAGTTCCCGGCTCACCTCTGCAAGGATCACTCTCATGAAAGGGAATATTGATGTGATGTTGGTGGCAGACAGTATCAACCGATGGCTCTCTTCCAGGAAGACCTGTTTGGAAGGGTTGACCCGCAGATGGAGTTTACTCCATATGAACACCAGATCCCTGTAGAGGAAGAGAAAGTGATTAAATCAAATTATAATCATTTCATTAATAAGGTTAGTTGTTACTGGGTCAAAAAGTCAGTTGGTTCATTAGCTGGCTCAATAAAGACCTGTTTGTAAATCAGATCCGTACGGGGGAGAAGAAAATGGTTGAAGATCAATCAATCCACCCAGGTGCTGAACAGTAACCTTGAAATTGCATGTAGCTTCCAATCCTGCCATACATCAAATGATGGCTTCATAAATGCGATGAGCGAAGCTAGCTAGTGTCGTTCATGTTGAAACTGGACAGAGAAAGGTCTGCCTTCACTTGTAACATGACAGACTGCCGGACCATGTAGCCCATGACTAGCCATGCTGTCTACAGTGTTTTGGCATGCCTCTCCTGTTGCAGTCTGCAGCCGCACTGACAGCTATCACAACTGGGTCAGAGTTCCAAATGGAACGATATGACGAGTCATGTCAACTTGATTCTGCTCACTGATTAGATATTGCATAGAGCCAGTTTTGTGAAATAGGACTGAATTCTATCTCTTGCGATGCAATGCAACCAAGTTCCAGGCAATCTTTTGGGGGTGACACAGAGCAACCCAGATGCAACTTTGTGCAAGCAACATATTGCATCCACATTGCTTCATATGGCATCAGCTTAAAGCTAGCAATTACTGTAAATTAATCATACAAATATCTGTTTGTAAATCCTATCAATGAAACCTAGAATAATAGGTCTGAAATGACAGAGCAGAGAGAGTATCTGGAGAGACATGGGTCAGCTATTATCTCTACCTAGTACCATCAGCAGAGAGTATCTGGAGAGACATGGGTCAGCTATTATCTCTACCTAGTACCATCAGCAGAGAGTGTATCTGGAGAGACATGGGTCAGCTATTATCTCTACCTAGAACCATCAGCAGAGAGTGTATCTGGAGAGACATGGGTCAGATATTATCTCTACCTAGTACCATCAGCAGAGCTCTGTTGGAGCATGTAAGGACGTAACATGATCAACTGCAAGAGTCTCAGAGTAAAAGTGCTGATCTAGGAACAGGTCCCCCCATCATCTTATTCATCGTGACCTAAAAGGAAAAATGTGTCCTAACCCCCCCCCCCCTACTCTGAAAGTGTTGATACATCTGGCCCCTGATGTAGAACACAGACAGGCATGAAGTGTATTGAAAGTGTATTGAGAGCCTCACCACATGCAATACATGTCTCCTCTGTTTAGTTGCTGAGAGAGGAAGACTCTGCAGAGGGCCAGAAGAGTCTCATCTCTCTCCTCCCTCTCTGTATTACACACGATATCCACTGCATCCTTACCGTCGATGTCCGACATCTACAGGTAGAGAAAAATAAATGGTGAGATCATTCAACATTTCTACCGTAGATTCCAGTGGTGTAGTAGAAGGTAAACGCAGGTCAACGCGGTTTACCTACCTTTTTTGGCACTAGTGGGAAACATGCATTTGAAGTATAGTGAGCGTTACTTACTCACCACGAACAGTGATCAGAGAAGACCCACCTATTTCAAACTCTACACTATCACTGGTAGATTCCTAATGAGGTCACCCAAGACTAAGTGAGGTAAACAGATGAGACACGAGAGTACTGGTCAAATATCGCTTTCTAGCAGGCTAGCATAAATTACTATTTTCCTTCTCCTACATGTAGTCAATAACAGCATATCAGTTAGAGAACCTCCTCACATTTCTACTGTAGATCCTAGCTAGCATATCAGTTAGAGAACCTCCTCACATTTCTACTGTAGATCCTAGCTAGTAGATCAGTTAGAGAACCTCCTCACATTTCTACTGTAGATCCTAGCTAGTAGATCAGTTAAATACTCCCAGCAGTCATCAGCCCTCCTTCCCAACATTTTCCATTTAAGCAGATGCTTTTATTCAGAACCCAGGAATCCTAATAACCAACGCTTGTTCCCTCACCTCTTTGTGCATATGGTGGGAGAGCGATGCCTTCAAGAAACAGGTGAGGTAGGCCTGTCGGAAGAACAGGTGTCGTCCTGCCACGGGGTGCTGAGAGCAGGTCTTAGCCAGGACCACAGCCTCGGTGAACATCTCACTGGACAGCAGGTAACGAACACGCAGCTCAAAGAACAACGGTACCTCGGAGTCTATGTACCTGTCCACTGTGGAGAGAGACAAATCAATTGTCAGTGTTGCATCCCAAATGTCCTGTACTCCCATGACTGCGTGGCCAAGCCCGCCTCCAACTCAATCATCAAGTTTGCAGACGACACAACAGTAGTAGGCTTGATTACCAACAATGATGAGCCAGCCTACAGGGAGGTGGTGAGGGCTCTGGGAGTGTGGTGCCAGGAATACAACCTCTCACTCAAAGTCAGCAAAACTAAGGAGATGATCGTGGACTTCAGGAAACAGCAGAGGGCACACCCCTCGATCCACATCGATGGGGCCGCAGTGGAGAAGTTCCTCGGCGTACACATTCCCGACAAACTGAAATGGTCCACCCACACTGACAGTGTGGTGAAGAAGGTGCAACAGAGCCTCTTCAACATCAGGAGGCTAATGAAATTTGCCTTATCACCCAAAAACCTCAAACTTCTACAGATGCACAATTGAGGCCATCCTGTCGGGCTGTATCACCGCCTAGTACGGCAACTGCACCGCCCATCACTGCAAAGCTCTCCAGAGGGTGGTGTGGTCTGCCCAACACATTACTGGGGGCAAACTACCCGCCCTCCTGGACACCGACAGCACCCGTTGCCACAGGAAGGCCAAAAAGATCATCAAAGACATTAACCACCCGAGCCACTGCCTGTTCACCCCGCTATCATCCAGAAGGCGAGGTCAGTACAGGTGCATCAAAGCTGGGACCGAGAGACTGAAAAACAGCTTCTATCTCAAGGCCATCAGACTGTTAAACAGCCATCACTAACACACCAGAGGCGGCTGCCTGTAGACACTGATTATAAATCACAGGCCACTTTAAGGAATAGAACATTAGTCACTTTAATAATGTATCCGTATCTGCATCACTCATCTCATATGTTTAAACTGTAAGCTATACTATTCTACTGGATCTTAGTCACTTAATCGTGTTTATAAACTGTATCACCAATCTCTGTATACTATAAAGCTTACTATTCCACTGTATCTTAGTCCAATTCCACCCTGACATTTATGTATATATTCTCAATCCATTCCTTACTTAGATGTGTGTGTATATGTTGTGAAACTGTTAGATATTACTGCACTGTCAGAGCTAGAAGCACCAGCATTTTGCTACACCCACAATAACATCTGCTAACCACGTGTATGTGACCAATTTGATTGTGATTCCTTCAGGAGGATGGCCTGTAGTACAGTGCTGGTCCATGGACCTCCCTCTCCTTCTCTCCACCCTCCCTTTCTCTCAGTCTCTCCATCTAACCCTCCCCGCCTCTCCCGCACCTTCATCCCTGGGTTGTTGTGAGTCCTTCAGGATGGCCTGTAGTATGGGGCTGGTCCATGGCCCCTTCTCTCTGATGATCTGTCCCACCTGCAGCAGGTGAATGTTCTGGTGCCTCTCCAGGTGGGAAAAACATTCCTGAAAGTGGAGGAGGAAGAGGTTAGCCTGGTCCAAGATCTGTGTGCCATCTTGCCAAACTCAAACGCAGAGTCTGTTTTTCTAGCATCCCATAAATAAAGCAGTGAGAAATGGACATGATCTGATTTGTCACCCGATTCAATACAGCCTGTTTGTGACATCTTGCCAACTCCTATGGTCATCATTATGCCATGAGAACAACCATAGGAGTTGGAGAGACCGCACAAACAGATCTGGGACCGGGCTAGGAAGGGGTGACAATTTATCACTGCCACATGTCTATAATTCCTGAGATCTGGAACAGGGGTAAGACAACTCACCAGGAACGAATCAAGGATATTTTTCAGGGGATCCTGCAAGATCTTATTCCTGTTCAAAAACAGCAAGAGCTCAAAAACACTCCTGTGGGGAGAGAAAGGGGAGGGGCCAGTTTGAGAACGTTAGAACAAGGGTGACATAACAAGGCATCACTGAAAGGGGCGGAGTCATCCTAGAAAACAACACTAATCATACTGGAGATAGTGTCATGTCACCCCCAGTCTATGTACCCCCAGGAGCAGGTAAGCAAGTCAAGACTCATACTTACAGGGCAAGGCTACTCAGGGTGTAGCATACATGTTCACAGTCAGACGGGAAGCCGGCTGAGGCTTGGACAAAGGAACATAGAGCAGTCTGGAGCACCTGCAGCTGTGGCAAGGGTATCTGCCATCGTCCTGCATACAGCTCCACTAACTACAGGGGGAGAGAGAGGGGTAGGGAGGGGGAGAGAGAGAGAGGGGTAGGGAGGGGGAGAGAGAGAGAGGGGTAGGGAGGGGGAGAGAGAGAGAGGGGTAGGGAGGGGGAGAGAGAGAGAGGGGTAGGGAGGGGGAGAGAGAGAGAGGGGTAGGGAGGGGGAGAGAGAGAGAGGGGTAGGGAGGGGGAGAGAGAGGGGGAGGGGGAGGGGGAGAGAGAGGGGTAGGGGGGGGGGAGAGAGAGAGGGGTAGGGAGCGGGGGAGAGAGAGAGGGGTAGGGAGGGGGGGAGAGAGAGAGGGGTAGGGAGGGGGGGAGAGAGAGAGGGGTAGGGAGGGGGGGGAGAGAGAGAGGGGTAGGGAGGGGGGGAGAGAGAGAGGGGTAGGGAGGGGGGAGAGAGAGAGGGGGGGGAGAGAGAGGGGGAGGGAACCACCGCAAGAGGTTGGATGGACCCAATTAAACCAATGTCGCTTTCTATTGTATCATAATCTCAATTTATTTTGTAGCAACTGAATAATTCACTAGCTACATTATTACCTAACTAGGCCATAGTCAGACTAACTATACACTGTAGTTACCTATAAGTATCTGCAACGTTAACGGTTCAAGCCTAATAGGATGTTACAACACTGAGTAAAGCATAGTTGGTTGAAATCTAGCTAACTAGCTGGCTAAAACATGGCTTACTCTTATGACAAATCGGGGGAAAAACTCCTTCATATGAAAGATAGATCTGTGCACTCGTTCCCGAATCCACTGTTGGCAAACTAACAACTAACTAACTGACTGACTAACTAACTAGCTAAACTGGGAACTGTAAATAACTTGGCTGACAAGCAAGCTACAGAACACGACTTCTTGACAAGGCTTTCCATGTAGCTAACTAGCTACTAACAGTATATCATCATACATTTTGAAAAGAATGAATTAGCATATACGTGACAATCCAGAACCAGTTAGTTTATTGGTTGTTATCTAGCCATGTTCTCGGTGTGTTTCTGGGGGAGGGGGACTGGTTGGTTAGCTAGTTAGTTAGCTAGTTAGCCCTAGCAGAGATATTAGAGGAAGGATCTCTGGCCCTAACTAGCTAACGTTAGCTAGCTCGAGTCAGTACTGGGAACAAGTCTTGCGCTTTGCCAGGTGTGATTCAAATACATCTCTTACCTTACAGAACCGTGCGCAGTATAACTTGCTTTGGTGTCCGTATTCTTCACTTGAGTTACTGACAAACAAACTCTCCAATTCTTTTTTAAAACCCTCTAACTCAATTGTACTCTCTTCTTCCGCCATACTGCTAGTCTAGCCTAGCGCGTAGCTACAGCGACTACGCGACCGTCCAACCTAGCGTATCGCGTTGAGACATTTGATTGGATGATTTTCACGTCTGTATTGCTGACAGCCAGAAATACGTCTTGTGATTGGAGGAAACTGCACATCAACCCATAATCCCGCCCTATATTGAAAGTATCTTGTGTTTATATTATTGGTCATATTGGAACATTGTTGCAACGTTCTCACCACCTAATATGGAACGAGTCAATTAGTGATTGATCATCTTTGTCTCTCATTTCAGAACGGCGCATGATCAAAACATGTTATACCTTTCCATTCCGTTGATTGGTTATCATGAAATTATATTGGATTTGTGCTCATGTATGAATTAACAGGTGACACTTGTGCCCTACCTATATAAATCAATCCCCTAGTGTCTTATCAAAGGACTCAGGTCTGACTGTTGATTGGACTAGATCACAGATGAGCAGCAGGTGACCAATGCTTATGACGGCTTTATTTATGGAATGCTTTGAAAACCTCCCTCATCCTTTGAGGTTGTCATACAATTCGGTAAATGCACGTGAATTCTGTCTGCCTCTACCCCTTATTTCTCTGCCATTGAAAACGTACTCTGTAAAGGCAATATGTGTAACCTGTTCTAACTTGTTCTCAACTGACCTACCTGGTTAAATAAAGGTGAAATAAAATAAAAAATATGGCATGGCATTTATGTAGCCTATGTGAATATAGTGCAGAAGAGCAGACTCTGGACCATTGAGATACAACCCTTGTGTTCATACTAGGCCTACACCCTTTGAGGAAGAGGGGCTTTTAATCAGACCATTCTTCAAAGTTAATTAATCGCTGTCTCATTGCATCATCTCCCTATTGATCCGATCTATTGATCCTATCTGTAGGGCTCCAGTTCACCTGTAGGTGGCAGTAGTTCAGTACTCTTGGTGACCACCGTGTCTGTAGGGCTCCAGTTCACCTGTAGGTGGCAGTAGTTCAGGACTCTTGTTGACCACCGTGTCTGTAGGGCTCCAGTTCACCTGTAGGTGGCAGTAGTTCAGGACTCTTGTTGACCACCATGTCTGTAGGGCTCCAGTTCACCTGTAGGTGGCAGTAGTTCAGGACTCTTGTTGACCACCGTGTCTGTAGGGCTCCAGTTCACCTGTAGGTGGCAGTAGTTCAGTACTCTTGTTGACCACCGTGTCTGTAGGGCTCCAGTTCACCTGTAGGTGGCAGTAGTTCAGTACTCTTGTTGACCACCGTGTCTGTAGGGCTCCAGTTCACCTGTAGGTGGCAGTAGTTCAGGACTCTTGTTGACCACCATGTCTGTAGGGCTCCAGTTCACCTGTAGGTGGCAGTAGTTCAGTACTCTTGGTGACCACCGTGTCTGTAGGGCTCCAGTTCACCTGTAGGTGGCAGTAGTTCAGTACTCTTGTTGACCACCGTGTCTGTAGGGCTCCAGTTCACCTGTAGGTGGCAGTAGTTCAGTACTCTTGGTGACCACCGTGTCTGTAGGGCTCCAGTTCACCTGTAGGTGGCAGTAGTTCAGTACTCTTGGTGACCACCGTGTCTGTAGGGCTCCAGTTCACCTGTAGGTGGCAGTAGTTCAGGACTCTTGTTGACCACCGTGTCTGTAGGGCTCCAGTTCACCTGTAGGTGGCAGTAGTTCAGGACTCTTGTTGACCACCGTGTCTGTAGGGCTCCAGTTCACCTGTAGGTGGCAGTAGTTCAGGACTCTTGTTGACCACAGTGTCTGTAGGGCTCCAGTTCACCTGTAGGTGGCAGTAGTTCAGGACTCTTGTTGACCACCATGTCTGTAGGGCTCCAGTTCACCTGTAGGTGGCAGTAGTTCAGGACTCTTGTTGACCACCGTGTCTGTAGGGCTCCAGTTCACCTGTAGGTGGCAGTAGTTCAGTACTCTTGTTGACCACCGTGTCTGTAGGGCTCCAGTTCACCTGTAGGTGGCAGTAGTTCAGGACTCTTGTTGACCACCGTGTCTGTAGGGCTCCAGTTCACCTGTAGGTGGCAGTAGTTCAGTACTCTTGGTGACCACCGTGTCTGTAGGGCTCCAGTTCACCTGTAGGTGGCAGTAGTTCAGTACTCTTGTTGACCACCGTGTCTGTAGGGCTCCAGTTCACCTGTAGGTGGCAGTAGTTCAGTACTCTTGGTGACCACCGTGTCTGTAGGGCTCCAGTTCACCTGTAGGTGGCAGTAGTTCAGTACTCTTGGTGACCACCGTGTCTGTAGGGCTCCAGTTCACCTGTAGGTGGCAGTAGTTCAGGACTCTTGTTGACCACCGTGTCTGTAGGGCTCCAGTTCACCTGTAGGTGGCAGTAGTTCAGGACTCTTGTTGACCACCGTGTCTGTAGGGCTCCAGTTCACCTGTAGGTGGCAGTAGTTCAGGACTCTTGTTGACCACAGTGTCTGTAGGGCTCCAGTTCACCTGTAGGTGGCAGTAGTTCAGGACTCTTGTTGACCACCGTGTCTGTAGGGCTCCAGTTCACCTGTAGGTGGCAGTAGTTCAGTACTCTTGTTGACCACAGTGTCTGTAGGGCTCCAGTTCACCTGTAGGTGGCAGTAGTTCAGGACTCTTGTTGACCACCGTGTCTGTAGGGCTCCAGTTCACCTGTAGGTGGCAGTAGTTCAGGACTCTTGTTGACCACCGTGTCTGTAGGGCTCCAGTTCACCTGTAGGTGGCAGTAGTTCAGTACTCTTGTTGACCACAGTGTCTGTAGGGCTCCAGTTCACCTGTAGGTGGCAGTAGTTCAGGACTCTTGTTGACCACCGTGTCTGTAGGGCTCCAGTTCACCTGTAGGTGGCAGTAGTTCAGTACTCTTGTTGACCACAGTGTCTGTAGGGCTCCAGTTCACCTGTAGGTGGCAGTAGTTCAGGACTCTTGTTGACCACCGTGTCTGTAGGGCTCCAGTTCACCTGTAGGTGGCAGTAGTTCAGTACTCTTGTTGACCACCGTGTCTGTAGGGCTCCAGGTGCTGGGCTCTATTATAATCTTACACCACATGACTTCAACCAGCACTTTAATGCATGTCTATACTGTATGTTTGACAGGTATGTCTATATTTATGTAGGCCAGGTATATCTATATGTAGGCCAGGTATATCTATATGAAGGCCAGGTATGTCTACAGTCCTGGTCAAAAGTTTTGAGAATGACACAAGTATTGGTCTCCACAAAGTTTGCTGCCTCAGTGTTGATGATGGCAATTTGCATATATACTCCAGAATGTCATGAAGAGTGATCAGATGAATTGCAAATAATTGCAATGTCCCTCTTTGCCATGAAAATGAACTTAATCCCCCAAAAATATTTCCACTGCATTTAAGCCCTGCCACAAAAGGACCAGCTGCCATCATGTCAGTGATTGTCTCGTTAACACAGGTGAGAGTGTTGACGAGGACAAGGCTGGAGATCACTCTGTCATGCTGATTGAGTCAGAATAACAGACTGGAAGCTTTAAAAGGAGGGTGGTGCTTGAAATCATTGTTCTTCCTCTGTCAACCATGGTTACCTGCAAGGAAACACGTGCCGTCATCATTGCTTTGCACAAAAAGGGCTTCACAGGCAAGGATATTGCTGCTGGTAAGATTGCACCTAAATCAACCATTTATCAGATCATCAAGAACTTCAAGGAGAGAGGTTCAATTGTTGTGAAGAAGGCATCAGGGCACCCAAGAAAGACCAGCAAGCGCCAGGACGGTCTCCTAAAGTTGATTCAGCTGCAGGATCGGGGCACCACCAGTGCAGAGCTTGCTCAGGAATGGCAGCAGAAAGGTGTGAGTGCATCTGCACTCACAGTGAGGCGAAGACTTTTGGAGGATGACCTGGTGTCAAGAAGGGCAGCAAAGAAGTCACTTCTCTCCAGGAAACACATCAGGGACAGACTGATATTCTGCAAAAGGTACAGGGATTGGACTGCTGAGGACTGGGGTAGAGTCATTTTCTCTGATGAATCCCCTTTCCGATTGTTTGGGCCATCTGGAAAACACCTTGTCCGGAGAAGACAAGGTGAGCGCTACCATCACTCCTGTGTCATGCCAACAGTAAAGCATCCTCAGACAATTCATATGTGGGGTTGCTTCTCAGAACGCAGCCATGAATAAAGAATGGTACCAACACATCCTCCGAGAGCAACTTCTCCCAACCATCCAAGAACAGTTTGGTGACAACCAATGCCTTTTCCAGCATGATGGAGCACCTTGCCATAAGGCAAAAGTGATAACTAAGTGGCTCGGGGAACAAAACATTGACATTTTGGGTCCATGGCCAGGAAACTCCCCAGACCTTAATCCCATTGAGAACTTGTGGTCGATCCTCAAGAGGCGGGTGGACAAACAAAAACCCACAACTTCTGACAAACTCCAAGCATTGATTATGCAAGAATGGCCTGCTGGGGGGCTGAGGGGGGTCTGTAACAAGCAGCAACAGTGAGAGACTTATTTCTGGAAAGGTGGATTTTTAAAAGTAGAAGCTCAAACTGTTTGGACACAGACCTGGACAGTATGACAGAACTCTGCAGGTTATCTCTGCAGTAGATTGCAACTCCGCCTCCTTTGGCAGTTCTATCTTGATGGAAATGTTGTAGTTGGGGATGGAAATGTCAGAATTTTTGGTGGCCTCCCTAAGCCAGGATTCAGACACGTCTAGGACATCAGGGTTGGCAGAGTGTGCTAAAGCAGTGAATAAATCAAACTTAGGGAGGAAGCTTCTGATGTTAACGTGCAGAGATGATTGCAATACAGTCTGCTGTCTCTATGATTTGCTTGACCTTCACTTGAACTCTGTTGAACTCTGCATCCAGCAAATGAGTAGATAAAGCATGTCTGGTTGGAGGGGTGCATGCTGGGCGAAGAACATTCAGAAATCTCTTCCAATACACATTGCCTGTGAGCATCAGAGGTGAACCAGTTGCATTCACAGCTCGAGCAAGACATTCATCAGCATTTCTCTGACTACGTTCCTCCATTGAGTCAAAAAAACTTCTGATTCCAGGAAGGACCATGAGCTGTTGCTATCGATAAGAAGGAGCCAGTCTGTAGCTGTATCTGGGTGGAGGGAGAAGGAGCCAGTCTGTAGCTGTATCTGGGTGGAGGTAGAAGGAGCCAGTTTTGTGAATCTCAGCATATAGGCCGTAAGAACTGTGACTTGCCTAGTTAAAGAAAGGTTAAATAAATGTTTTTACAAAAAATGCATCCCCCATTCATTTGCACTGTTATGTTAAATTGGTGACTAAAGTAATCTGGGGTTAATTTCAAACCAGATGATGGATGATTGGATGATGGATGATGTGATGATGGATGATTGGATGATTGGATGATGTGATTATGGATGATGTGATGATGGATGATTGGATGATTGGATGATGTGATTATGGATGATGTGATGATGGATGATGGATGATGTGATGAACAAGAAAGGGACGTCGTTCTGGGTTTCATTGTGATTTGGTATTTTTGGTATTTTATTAGGATCCCCATTAGCTGTTCCAGCAGCTACTTTTTCTGGGTTCCACACAAAACATGAAACATGATATAATACAGAACATTAATAGACAAGAACAGCTCAAGGACAGAACTACATATTTTTTATTTTTAAAGGGAGACATAGCTACATATCAATACATACACAAACTATCCAGGTCCAATAGGGGGAGAGGCGTTGTGCCGTAAGGTGTTGCTTTATCTGTTATTTAAAACCAGGTTTGTTGTTTATTTGAGAAATATGAGATGGAACGGAATTCCTTGCAACCATGGCTCTATATAATACTGTACACTGTCTTGAATTTGGGGACTGTGAAAAGACCCCTGGTGGCATGTCTGGTGGGGTAATGTAAGATCAGGGCTGGGTAGGTTACAGTTACAAGTTACCTGTCCAGAATTATAATCAGTAACGTAACTGTGGCAGGTCATTGGTAAAAATAGCCATAAAACATACATTTTCTCAACAACAGGTTATGGTCAATAATATCAAAGGCTGCTCTGAAATCTAACAGTGCAGCTCCACCATCTGCTTGTTATCATTTTATTTCAACCAATCATCGGTCATGTGTGTCAGTGCAGTACATGTTGAGTGTCCTTTTCTAGAAGCTTGCTGAAAGTCTGTTGTTCATTTGTTTACAGAGAAATATGGCATGGCAGCACAGTTTGCTAAGAGCTGACAACAAGCTGATAGTTCAGCTGTTAGAACCAGTAAAGGCAGCTTTACCATTCTTGGCTTTAGCTTCCCTTCAGGCCTGAGGACAAAGCCTTTCCTCTAGGCTCAGAATAAAGATATGACAGATAGGAGTGGCTATAGAGTCAGCTACCATCCTCAGTAGCTTTCCATCTAAGTTGTCAATGACAGGTTTGTCATTATTGATCAATCATTTCTCCACCTCTCCCACAGTAACTTTACAAAATTCAAACTTGCAATGCTTTTCTTTCATTTGCATATTTTTTTAAATGCATGAATATGATGGCTCACTATTCGTTGTTGGCATTTCCTGCCTAAATTTGCCCACTTTGCCAATGAAGTAATCATTAAAATAATTGGCAACATCAAATGAATAAGCCATCTGATTGGATGAAAAGATCTGTCATGCTTTATATAATGGATCTTAGTTTCATATTCTTTTTGTTGAGTTTAGCCACATAATTTCTCAATTTGCAGTAAGTCAGCCAGTCAGATGTGCAGCCAGGCTTATCAGCCACTCCATTCGCCCCATCTCTTTAAACCATACAGTTTTTCACTTCCCTGTCAATCCATGGAGCCTTAACAGTTCTAACAGTCAATTAACAGGTACATGTTTATCAATAACTGGAATAATTAGTTTCATAAATGTATCAAGTGCAGCGTCTGGCTGCTCCTTAATAATCACATCAGACCAACAAATATTTCTAACGTCATCCACATGAGTCAGTGATTACAAGGCTGCCCCCTGGTGTTCATTATTCCCCATTTAATCTAAAACAATACAGAAGGCACGTTTAGATTTGAAAAATGGCTTTTATTTTTGGTAAATATATAACGTTTTAATATGGATAAATTCTGAAAGTGAATATCCCCTTGATCCTTAATGATAATTTCTTTATAGAATCACTTTAGCCATAATTAAAAAATAAACGGAAATAAAATCCATACAAATCCCTCAGTCCTATATAACTTAGTTACACCTTTTCTGGCATTGCAATTTAAGACACGTCCAACACAGTGTTTTGTAGTCAGTGTGGTGTCAAAGTACACAGAGACAAAGACCGTCCCAAAATGGTACCCTGTTCCCTGTGTAGTGCATCACTTTAGACCAGGGCCTACTGACAGCTTTCTGTTTCAGACAGGAGATCTATCTGATGAAGTGCCTTGTGTATTTGTGAAATAAAGTATTTACACTTTCTCAGAACAAGAGGATAGCAGAAAAACAAAGATTAAATGTAGGGCCGGAACAATACCATGCAGGAGTGTAGCTCCCCAGGACAAGAGTTGGCCACCGCATCACTGCTCTAAGATATCAGGGCTGTATTCACAAAAAGTGGGAGGACAGGGAGAGGTGGGGCTAAGTGGGAGGACAGGGAGAGGTGGGGCTAGGTGGGAGGACAGGGAGAAGTGGGAGGACAGGGAGAGGTGGGGCTAAGTGGGAGGACAGGGAGAAGTGGGGCTAGGTGGGAGGACAGGGAGATGTGGGGCTAGGTGGGAGGACAGGGAGAGGTGGGGCTAGGTGGGAGGACAGGGAGAGGTGGGGCTAGGTGGGAGGACAGGGAGAGGTGGGGCTAGGTGGGAGGACAGGGAGAGGTGGGGCTAGGTGGGAGGACAGGGAGAGGTGGGGCTAGGTGGGAGGACAGGGAGAGGTGGGGCTAGGTGGGAGGACAGGGAGAGGTGGGGCTAGGTGGGAGGACAGGGAGAGGTGGGGCTAGGTGGGAGGACAGGGAGAGGTGGGGCTAGGTGGGAGGACAGGGAGAGGTGGGGCTAATAAAAACTGACTAATCTTGAAAAGTTGGTTTTCAGGATGATGAAAGGTAGTTAATGATTATACTGTTCATTCATTCAAAATTAAAATATATTACTTTTTCAATGTGTAATAATCAGTTATCATGCAATTCAACTTTCCTGTTTCTTAAAAAAAAAAAAAAAGTGCTATATTTTTTTATTTGATGGGATGTTATTAAAACTTGAATGTTGATAAATCCAGTGACCTTTGGCAGCACTGACCTGTAACTATAGCAACATTCTCGTTTACATCCCGTTCTAAACTGTACACTCCACACGTGTTCAGCAGGACGCAACATTTTGGAACATGCTATCTAGAACAAACATGCCCCTGACATGTAGAATAAGGAATCACGTGGGCTCTATTCGTGACATTTCTATGTGCAACATTCAACAACGTTCGGCTACTGAACGTGGCCCTGTTGTACAAACCCATTTTCCTTGTGTGACCACTGCATAGAATCAATGCACAGCAGTACATGAAGTTGTACAAACACATATACAGTTGAAGTCAGAAGTTTACATACACCTTAGCCAAATACATTTAAACTCAGTTTTTTACAATTCCTGACATTTAATCCTAGTACAAATTCCCTGTTTTAGCTCAGTTAGGATCACCACTTTATTTTAAGAATGTGAAATGTCAGAATAATAGTAGAGAGAATTATTTCTTTCAGCTTTTATTTCTTTCATCACATTCCTAGTGGGTCAGAAGTTTACATACACTCAATTAGTATTTGGTAGCATTGCCTTTAAATTGTTTAACTTGGGTCAAACATTCTGGTAACCTTCCACAAGCTTCCCACAATAAGTTAGGTGAATTTTGGCCCATTCCTCCTGACAGAACTGGTGTAACTGAGTCAGGTTTGTAGGCCTCCTTGCTCACACACATTTTCTATAGGTTTGAGGTCAGGGCTTTGTGATGGCCTCTCCAATACCTTGACTTTGTTGTCCTTAAGCCATTTTGCCACAACTTTGGAAGTATGCTTGGGGTCATTGTCCATTTGGAAGACCCATTTGTGACCAAGCTTTAACTTCCTGACTGATGTCTTGAGATGTTGCTTCAATATATCCACATCATTTTCCTTCCTCATGATGCCATCTATTTTGTGAAGTGTACCAGTCCCTCCTGCAGCAAAGCACCCCCCACAACGTGATGCTGCCACCCCCGTGCTTCACAGTTGGGATGATGTTCTTCAGCTTGCAAGCCTCCCCCTTTTTCCTCAAAACACAACGACGGTCATTATGGCCCAACAGTTTTATTTTTGTTTCATCAGACCAGAGGACATTTCTCAAAAAAGTACAATCTTTGTCCCCATGTGCAGTTGCAAACCGTAGTCTGGCTTTTTTAATGGTGGTTTTGGAGCAGTGGCTTCTTCCTTGCTGAGCAGCCTTTCAGGTTATGTCGATATAGGACTCGTTTTACTGTGGATATAGATACTTTTGTACCGGTTTCCTCCAGCGTCTTCACAAGGTCCTTTGCTGTTGTTCTGGGATTGATTTGCACTTTTCACACCAAAGTACGATCATCTCTAGGAGACAGAACGTGTCTCCTTCCTGAGCGGTATGACGGCTACGTGGTCCCAAGGTGTTTATACTTGCGTACTATTGTTTGTACAGATGAACGTGGTACCTTCAGACATTTGGAAATTGCTCCCAAGGATGAACCAGACTTGTGGAGGTCTACAATTTGTTTTCTGAGGTCTTGGCTGATTTCTTTTGATTTTCCCATGATGTCAAGCAAAGAGGCACTGAGTTTGAAGGTAGGCCTTGAAATACATCCACAGGTACACCTCCAATTGACTCAAATTATGTCAATTAGCCTATCAGAAGCTTCTAAAGCCATGACATAATTGTCTGGAATTTTTCAAGCTGTTTAAAGGCACAGTCAACTTAGTGTATGTAAACTTCTGACACACTGGAATTGTGATATAGTGAATTAGAAGTGAAATAATCTGTCTGTTAACAATTGTTGGAAGAATTACTTGTGTCATGCACAAAGTAGATGTCCTAACAGACTTGACAAAACTATAGTTTGTTAACATGAAACCTGTGGAGTGTTTGAAAAATGAGTTTTAATGACTTCAACCTAAGTGTATGTAAACTTCCGACTTCAACTGTACATACATACATACATACATACATACATACAAATAGTGTCACTATATCCCAGAGAAGGCATGTCTGAGACTGAGCAGGATGTGTGTGTGTGTGTCCAGGCACAGGGTGTGTGTGTGTGTATGTGTTAGTCTACTCCCAAGGCTTTGAGCTGTCGTTCGATGTCTTCGTCTGAGATGCCGTCTGATTTGGAGGTAGAAGCGCTGGGGATATGTCTGCTGCTTGAAGGAGCACTCACCATCTGAAATCAATACAAACACACTGAATCAACTCAACACTGATTCTCCCAAGCATAACAATTCATAGTATTTCCACAGTACTAGTGTCCTGTCCAGGGGGTGTCCTGTACATCAAGCTGCCTCACTACAGAAACAGGAGATCGACTAGTGTCCTGTCCAGGGGGTGTCCTGTACATCAAGCTGCCTCACTACAGAAACAGGAGAGACTAGTGTCCTATGGGCCATTTTGGCTCGGACAAGGCTAACTTACTTTACAGAGTATTTCCATAGAGCTGCAGAATGACATCCCCAGTAGGAATCTAAACCTAACCCAGTAGGACCCTAACCCTCACCCAGTAGGACCCTCACCCAGTAGGACCCTCACCCAGTAGGACCCTCACCTAGTAGGACCCTCACCCAGTAGGAGCCTCACCCAGTAGGAGCCTAGCCCAGTAGGAGCCTAGCCCAGTAGGACCATAACCCTAGCCCAGTAGGACCATAACCCTAGCCCAGTAGGACCCTAGCCCAGTAGGACCCTAGCCCAGTAGGACCCTAGCCCAGTAGGACATGACACCTTCTGGAGTGCTTGCACCTCTTCATCTTTCATCCATTTTAAAATCTTTATTTCAAATGTCCATTGAAAGTTATTTTAAGTCCAGGACTAGGCTTTAATCAATATCTGGGAAACCAGCCCAGAGGATCTCTCACTCGCGTTTCCCAATATCAGGGTTTAGTCTCTAGATTTATTCTGCCTTTATTTAAATCAAGACCCACTGGTTGATGCTTATTTATAAAACTCTCTTAGACCTCACTCCCCCCTATCTGAGATATCTACTGCAGCCCTCATCCTCCACATACAACACCCGTTCTGCCAGTCACATTCTGTTAAAGGTCCCCAAAGCACACACATCCCTGTGAATTATAAGTCATGTTGTGTTGCTACCGTGATGTGTTGTCATGTTCTGTTGCTACCGTGTTGTGTTGCTGCCATGCTATGTTGTCGTGTTGTGTTGCTGCCATGCTATGTTGTCATGTTGTGTTGCTGCCATGCTATGTTGTCATGTTGTGTTGCTGCCATGCTATGTTGTCATGTTGTGTTGCTGCCATGCTATGTTGTCATGTTGTGTTGCTGCCATGCTATGTTGTCATGTTGTGTTGCTGCCATGCTATGTTGTCGTGTTGTGTTGCTGCCATGCTATGTTGTCGTGTTGTGTTGCTGCCATGCTATGTTGTCATGTTGTGTTGCTGCCATGCTATGTTGTCATGTTGTGTTGCTGCCATGCTATGCTGTCATGTTGTGTTGCTGCCATGCTATGCTGTCATGTTGTGTTGCTGCCATGCTATGTTGTCATGTTGTGTTGCTGCCATGCTATGTTGTCGTGTTGTGTTGCTGCCATGCTATGTTGTCATGTTGTGTTGCTGCCATGCTATGCTGTCATGTTGTGTTGCTGCCATGCTATGTTGTCATGTTGTGTTGCTGCCATGCTATGTTGTCATGTTGTGTTGCTGCCATGCTATGTTGTCATGTTGTGTTGCTGCCATGCTATGTTGTCATGTTGTGTTGCTGCCATGCTATGTTGTTGTCTTGGGTCTCTCTTTATGTAGTGTTGTCTCTCTTGTCGTGATGTGTGTTTTGTCCTATATTTTCATGTTATTTATTTATATATTTGTCCCAGAACCCGTCCCTGCAGGAGGCCTTTTGCCGTTTGGTAGGCCGTCATTGTAAATAAGAATTAGTTCTTAACTGACTTGCCTAGTTGAATAAAAGGTTAATGATTAGTAGATGTGCATTATGCATAGTTCTGGTTACATTTGGAACAGAAAGGGTTTTATCATAGACAAACTTCAAACACCAAAAGCCCCCCAAACAAAGTACATCACTGAGAAACTATTTAGTTTTTTTGTTTCTCACCTTTCCTGATATCTCGATGCCGATCTCATCCAGAACCTGGTTGACGATGCTATCAGACTCCTCCTCGTCTCCAGACTCGTCAAAGATCTCATCCAGGGTGTCGTTAACTGAGAGAAGGGGACATGAATCCTATAAGACGTCCCTTGTCATAACATCTGACACTGATATACGAGTGACACGGGGGAGAGGGTTCGTGTCCAAAATGGCACCCTACTATATCCCCTATATAGTGCACTACTGTTGACCAGGGCCCTATATAGTGCACTACTGTTGACCAGGGCCCTATATAGTGCACTACTGTTGACCAGGGCCCTATATAGTGCACTACTGTTGACCAGGGCCCTATATAGTGCACTACTGTTGACCAGGGCCCTATATAGTGCACTACTGTTGACCAGGGCCCTATATAGTGCACTACTGTTGACCAGGGCCCTATATAGTGCACTACTGTTGACCAGGGCCCTATATAGTGCACTACTGTTGACCAGGGCCCTATATAGTGCACTACTGTTGACCAGGGCCCTATATAGGGAATAGGGAGCCATTTCAGATGAAACCATTGTCACAGAGCAACAGGGCTCTGGTCAAACGTAGTGCACTATATAGGGAATAATATTATGCCAATTTAACAGTCTTATCGTCATGGAGAAGAACAACATTGAATATGTAACATAGATCTATTCTCACTCATTTCCTCTGACATCTCCATTTTCATGTTCTCCTTCTGGAAGTTCTGCATGGTCTGCTGCATCTTCTGAGGGTCCATCTTCTTATTGACAGCCTGCATAGTCTGAGATGGGAGGGGAGGAGGTTAATCATCTGTTTACACTTTGCAAAGGCAACATCCAGACAGACATATAGCCAGGCAGAGCCATAGACATAGACAGGCAGAGCCATAGCCAGGCAGAGCCATAGCCATAGACAGGCAGAGCCATAGCCATAGACAGGCAGAGCCATAGACATAGACAGGCAGAGCCATAGACATAGACAGGCAGAGCCATAGACATAGACATGCAGAGCCATAGACATAGACATGCAGAGCCATAGACATAGACATGCAGAGCCATAGACATAGACAGGCAGAGCCATAGACATAGACAGGCAGAGCCATAGCCATAGCCAGGCAGAGCCATAGACAGGCAGAGCCATAGACAGGCAGAGCCATAGCCATAGACAGGCAGAGCCATAGCCATAGACAGGCAGAGCCATAGCCATAGACAGGCAGAGCCATAGCCATAGCCATAGCCAGGCAGAGCCATAGCCATAGCCAGGCAGAGCCATAGCCAGGCAGAGCCATAGCCATAGACAGGCAGAGCCATAGCCAGGCAGAGCCATAGCCATAGCCAGGCAGAGCCATAGCCAGGCAGAGCCATAGCCATAGCCAGGCAGAGCCATAGCCAGGCAGAGCCATAGCCAGGCAGAGCCATAGCCATAGACAGGCAGAGCCATAGCCATAGACAGGCAGAGCCATAGCCATAGACAGGCAGAGCCATAGCCATAGACAGGCAGAGCCATAGACATAGACATGCAGAGCCATAGACATAGACATGCAGAGCCATAGACATAGACATGCAGAGCCATAGACATAGACAGGCAGAGCCATAGACATAGACATGCAGAGCCATAGACATAGACAGGCAGAGCCATAGACATAGACAGGCAGAGCCATAGACAGGCAGAGCCATAGACATAGACAGGCAGAGCCATAGCCATAGACAGGCAGAGCCATAGACATAGACAGGCAGAGCCATAGACATAGACATGCAGAGCCATAGACATAGACATGCAGAGCCATAGACATAGACATGCAGAGCCATAGACATAGACAGGCAGAGCCATAGACATAGACAGGCAGAGCCATAGACATAGACAGGCAGAGCCATAGACAGGCAGAGCCATAGACATAGACAGGCAGAGCCATAGACATAGACAGGCAGAGCCATAGACATAGACAGGCAGAGCCAGAGCCATAGACAGGCAGAGCCATAGCCATAGACAGGCAGAGCCATAGACAGGCAGAGCCATAGACAGGCAGAGCCATAGCCATAGACAGGCAGAGCCATAGCCATAGACAGGCAGAGCCATAGCCATAGACAGGCAGAGCCATAGACAGGCAGAGCCATAGCCATAGACAGGCAGAGCCATAGCCATAGACAGGCAGAGCCATAGCCAGGCAGAGCCATAGCCATAGACAGGCAGAGCCATAGCCAGGCAGAGCCATAGCCATAGCCAGGCAGAGCCATAGCCAGGCAGAGCCATAGCCATAGCCAGGCAGAGCCATAGCCAGGCAGAGCCATAGCCAGGCAGAGCCATAGCCAGGCAGAGCCATAGCCATAGACAGGCAGAGCCATAGCCATAGACAGGCAGAGCCATAGCCATAGACAGGCAGAGCCATAGACATAGACAGGCAGAGCCATAGACATAGACAGGCAGAGCCATAGACAGGCAGAGCCATAGACATAGACAGGCAGAGCCATAGACATAGACATGCAGAGCCATAGACATAGACATGCAGAGCCATAGACATAGACAGGCAGAGCCATAGACATAGACAGGCAGAGCCATAGACATAGACAGGCAGAGCCATAGACATAGACAGGCAGAGCCATAGACAGGCAGAGCCATAGACAGGCAGAGCCAGAGCCATAGACAGGCAGAGCCAGAGCCAGGCAGAGCCAGAGCCATAGCCAGGCAGAGCCATAGACAGGCAGAGCCATAGACATAGACAGAGCCAGACACAGACAGAGCCAGACACAGACAGAGCCAGAGCCAGACATAGACAGGCAGAGCCATAGACATAGACAGGCAGAGCCATAGACATAGACAGGCAGAGCCATAGACAGGCAGAGCCATAGACATAGACAGGCAGAGCCATAGACAGGCAGAGCCATAGACATAGACAGGCAGAGCCATAGACATAGACAGGCAGAGCCATAGACAGGCAGAGCCATAGACATAGACAGGCAGAGCCATAGACATAGACAGGCAGAGCCATAGACAGGCAGAGCCATAGACAGGCAGAGCCATAGACATAGACAGGCAGAGCCATAGACATAGACATGCAGAGCCATAGACATAGACATGCAGAGCCATAGACATAGACAGGCAGAGCCATAGACATAGACAGGCAGAGCCATAGACATAGACAGGCAGAGCCATAGACATAGACAGGCAGAGCCATAGACAGGCAGAGCCATAGACAGGCAGAGCCATAGACAGGCAGAGCCAGAGCCATAGACAGGCAGAGCCAGAGCCAGGCAGAGCCAGAGCCATAGCCAGGCAGAGCCATAGACAGGCAGAGCCATAGACATAGACAGAGCCAGACACAGACAGAGCCAGACACAGACAGAGCCAGAGCCAGACATAGACAGGCAGAGCCATAGACATAGACAGGCAGAGCCATAGACATAGACAGGCAGAGCCATAGACATAGACAGGCAGAGCCATAGACATAGACAGGCAGAGCCATAGACAGGCAGAGCCATAGACATAGACAGGCAGAGCCATAGACAGGCAGAGCCATAGACATAGACAGGCAGAGCCATAGACATAGACAGGCAGAGCCATAGACATAGACAGGCAGAGCCATAGACAGACAGGCAGAGCCATAGACAGACAGGCAGAGCCATAGACAGACAGGCAGAGCCATAGACAGACAGGCAGACACTGGTCCACACACACACACTCACTTTGGTAGTGGTAGCCATGGCCCCTGCCATCTTCATCTGTGAGTTCATGAGTTTGGTCTGAGAGGACATGGAGGTGACCTTTGAACTGACGGCGTAGGTCCTGTTCTTCTGTCTCCGTAGTTGAATCAGCTGCTTGGCCAGGATGGTACACGCCTCCTTGTTCCCGGTCTTAGCCATCTTCTTAATCTCCATCTCCTGGGAGATAGACCAAGATGGAAACCAAGACAACAATCTGGGGCTGACTAGCCTGGGTGCCAGCCCGTTTGTGTCACCATGACAACTTATTGTCACTCATTGTTATGTTTGGCATGAATGTAATGAAATCAAACAGGCTGGGGGTTTTCCACCTACACCCAGTGCATTCGCAAAGTATTCAGACCCCTTCACTTTTTCCACTTGTTGTTTCATTACAGCCTTATTCTAAAATGGAATAAATTCATTTTTTTCCTCAATCTACACACAATACGCCATATTGATTTTTACAGAAATACCTTATTTACACACTGGGGGCCAAAAGTTTGGAAAATTACTCATTCAAGTCTTTTTCCTTTATTTGCACTTTTTTTACATTGTAGAATAAAAGTGAAGACATCAAAACTATGACAAGAAAAACACTTGAATCAGTAATATTCCAAACTTTTGGCCCTGCAGTGCAAGTATTCAGACCCTTTGCTATGAGACTCGGAAACTGAGCTCAGGTGCATCCTGTTTCCAGTGATCATCCTTGAGATTTTTCTACAACTTGATTGGAGTTCACCTGTGGTAAATTCAATTAATTGGACATGATTTGGAAAGGCACTCATCGGTCTATATAAAGGTCCCACAGTTGACAGTGCATTTCAGAGCAAAAACCAAGCCATGAGGTCGAAGGAATTGTCCACAGAGCTCAGAGACAGGATTGTGTCAAGGCGCAGATCTGGGAAAAGGTACCAAAACATGTCTGCAGCATTGAAGGTCCCCAAGAACACAGTGGCATCCATCATTCTTAAATGGAAGAAGTTTGGAACCACCAAGACTCTTCCTAGAGCAACCGGGGGAGAAGGGCCTTGGTCAGGGAGGTGACCAAGAACCCAATGGTCACTCTGACAGAGCTCCAGAGTTGATCTGTGGAGATGAGAGAACCTTCTAGAAAGACAACCATCTCTGCAGCACTCCACCAATCAAGCCAGACAGAAGCCACTCCTCAGTAAAAGGCACATGACAGCCCGCTTGGAGTTTGCCAAAAGGCACCTAAAGGACTCAGATCATGAGAAACAAGATTCTCTGGTCTGATGAAACCACGTCTGGAGTAAACCAGGGACTGCTCATCACCTGGCCAATACCAGCAGCAGGGACTAGGAGACTAGTCAGGATCGAGGGAAAGATGAACGGAGCAAAGTACAGAGAGATCCTTGATGAAAACCTGCTCCAAAGTGCTCAGGACCTCAGATTAGGGTTTAAGGTTCACCTTCCAACAGGACAACGGCCCTAAGCACACAGCCAACATCTCTGGAGAGACCTGAAAATAGCTGTGCAGCGAAATACAGGTGTGCCAAGCTTGTAGCGTCATACCCAAGAAGACTCAAGGCTGTAATCGGTGTCAAAGGTACTTCAACAAAGTACTGAGTAAAGGGTCTGAATACTTGTGTAAATGTGATATTTCAGTTTTTATTTTTAGTACATTTGGAAAGAATTCTAAAAACCCGTTTTTGCTTTTTCATTAGTGTGTAGATTAATGAGGTGGAAAAAGGCTGTAATGTAACAATATGTGGAAAAAGAGAAGGGGTCTGAAAACGTTCAGAATGCACTGTATACTATCCATGACTCAGATACTCTGTATACAATACTAGACTTCACAGGCTTGAGAACGGACCAGCTGTTTTTCCTGTTTCTCCAGGGAACATCTGTCTCTGGTGACCTGTCTCTGGGTTCCTCTCAGCTCTTTGGTCTGCTCCTTTATCACATCTAGAGGTAGTGGTGGGAGAGAACACGACAAGATCAGTACTAGGCCTTGGCAAACTCTTACCCCTTTTCCACCAAAGCATTTGGAGAGCCGGTTCGGAGCCGGTGCCTACTGGCAAACCAGTTCTTTGTGTTTCGACAGCCAAAGAACCGGTTCTCGGCCAGGAAAATTGGTTCCAAAGCGGCACCAACTCTTTGCTGGACTAGAACCGTTCTTTTACCACGTCATGCTTACGTCAGGGGCTGGGGGCGGGGTTATTGTGGCCAACAACACGACGGGAAAGCCAGGAGAAACATCTGCAGAAAGACCATGTAGTCCGCCATTGTAATTGTTATGCTTGAAGTTGGCGCAAGCGTTTCTGGGAAAGCTAAGACGTATGGCGACGTACACAGTGACGTAACGACGTCGTTCGCTGGGCTCTCTAGTCAGTTGAAAAACAAACAGGTTCTGAGAAGGTTCGCAAGTTGAACCAACTTTGAACCAGCACCAGTTCCCAACCAGTTCTTTTTTGGTGGAAAAGGGGTAACAGAGTGAGAAACTATTTTATTGTTTATTTCACTTTTGTTTAAATTCAGAACCTTTTATTTGGTTAAGGGTGAATTGGTGTGAGAGATATATTATGTATAACCTGCCTAAAGGCAAGAGATCACTATGTGTTCAGGTAAGATCAGGGATATTGACTGTGTATTGAGACAGGCCGGTATTACCCTAATATCTGGTATATATTACCAGATATACCCTGGCATTATGTGGCTGAGCCATGAGACAGACAGACCACCAGATATACCCTGGCATCATGTGGCTGAGCCATGAGACAGACAGACCACCAGATATACCCTGGCATTATGTGGCTGAGCCATGAGACAGACAGACCACCAGATATACCCTGGCATTATGTGGCTGAGCCATGAGACAGACAGACCACCAGATATACCCTGGCATTATGTGGCTGAGCCATGAGACAGACAGACCACCAGATATACCCTGGCATTATGTGGCTGAGCCATGAGACAGACCGACCACCAGATATACCCTGGCATTATGTGGCTGAGCCATGAGACAGACCGACCACCAGATATACCCTGGCATCATTAAGCTTGGAATAAAAGAAAAAGGGCTACCTATAATTAAATATAAAGATATTTAGCTTCTTGCCAAGAAAAAGCCATATCTCAGACTGGCCAATAAAAAAAAAAGATGAAGGGCAAAAGAACACAAACACTGGACAGAGGAAGATATGGCTTTTTCTTTGCAACTCTGCCTAGAAGGCCAGCCTCCCGGAGTCGCCTCTTCACTGTTGATGTTGAGACTGGTGTTTTGTGGGTACTATTTAATGAAACTGCCAGTTGAGGACTTGTGAGGCGTCCATTTCTCAAACTAGACACTAATGTACTTGTCCTCTTGCTCAGTTGTGCACCGGGGCCTCCCACTCCTCTTTCTATTCTGGTTAGAGACAGTTTGCTCTGTTCTGTGAAGGGAGTAGTACACAGCGTTGTATGAGATCTTCAGTTTCTTGGCAATTTCTCACATAGAATAGCCTTCATTTCTCAGAATAAGAATAGACTGATGAGTTTCAGAAGAAAGTTCTTTGTTTCTGGCCATTTTGAGCCTGTAATCGAACCCATAAATGCTGCTCCAGATACTCAACTAGTCTAAAGAAGGACAGTTTTATTGCTTCTTTAAATCAGCACACCAGTTTTCAGCTGTGCTAACATAATTGCGTAAGGGTTTTCTAATGATCAATTAGCCTTTTAAAATGATAAACTTGGATTAGCTAACACAACGTCCCATTGGAACACAGGAGTGATGGTTGCTGATAATGGGCTTCTGTACGCCTATGTAGATATTCCATTTAAAATCAGCCGTTTCCAGCTACAATAGTCATTTACAACATTAACAATGTCTACACTGTATTTCTGATCAATTTGATGTTATTTTAATGGACCAATAAATGGCTGTTCTTTCTAAAACAAGTGTGTGTATATTATTTTACTGCTCTAGGAATATAACTATTGTTTGGATAACCTTATTTACTATAATGTATTGATTTCTACATTCATTTGTTTCATTTTTTACGCGATGCGCTGCAGAGAACATCGGAAGAAGAATTGTCACTGAATTATTGTAATATTTGTTTATGTGTCAATTAATCCCAAAAGGGATGGGTTGCCACGGCTTTGGCCTAAACATACGTTTCCTGTGCCAATTAAGCCCTATTAAAGAGAGAGAGAGAGAGATATTTTATTAATCCCAGAGAGAGGAGACAGGGGATTTTAGAAACAAAAGTCACCTTGTCCTGGATAGATAGATTTACACAGTTATCAGAACGTCACGCCAGGGTAAGCCTAAACGAAACACAGCTCTTATTTATAAAATCCCCTATGGGAAAAATAAATGGTGGAACAACAATTGGAACCATTTCCCAGTTTGACCGCTAGGTTTGATGGGTACTATGACGCGTCCACTGTGGGGCTCTATAGGTGAAGAGATTGAAAATACAAGTGACAGAAACAACTCGCACCGCAAAAAAGTACCAACAGCATGTACTGCTATGTTATGTGTATAATGACTCTGTGGTACTCTATACTATTAAAAGTCAGATAATAACACTTCCCTGTGGGTGGGGGTTCAGATTAACGTTACCTCCTACTTAAGGAAAGAAAAATCAGCAGACCACAGGTAAATACGTTTATTCAACATTCTGACTTGTAATGTGAATGTTCAGGAATGCTGAGCCTACATGTTAGAGACAAGTGTGTAAGTATTTCACTCGGATTCTAAAAAGAGGCTAGACTGAGGCTAATGTTAGCTAGCTAGCTAGCTGAAATGCCGAGTCAGTGATGATTACACTTACCATCTACTGTCTTTTTCTTGAAGAAGCCGGCCATGGTTTCTGGCAATAACTTGGCCAAATAGTTATGATTCGATGATCTTTTAAAAGGGCTCTGTACCCTTATAAACCAGCCCTAGACACCGACGGTTTATTTCCTGGTTCGGAGAGAAGCAGGAAGTGCAGCACTTCATGGGGGCGTTCCAGACGGCGTAGAATAAAAGCGCTGCGCTCACACAGACTCGCCAAGTCTCCTGGGTAGAAAGCCAACCGCCAGGTGGCAGTAGGTCGCTTGTTATAACCACGGCATAGCACAACTGCATGGAGATAGCCAGCCAGCCAAACAGAGAGCTCTTTAAAGACTGTAAATGGCTTCCAGCTGGCTAGATCTGTCTGTTCATGATTTGGGAAAGGGTCTTGAATTGTAATAAGTATGAGGTTTTCTTGCCAAGTGGGTGTTTTCTCCCGATAGTGCTATTATGCAGCGTTCTTAACAAGCGAGCAAATGGGGAAATATTGCTTGTCAGCTGGGTCAATGATTTGTGTTCGTTCAAGTGGTTTGAACTTGTTGAAAACGCCGATTGGCTAATGGCAAACAAGCAGCATCAACCATAAATTACAGCTTTCATGCACGCAAACAAATTATAGTGTTCAAAAACCATATTCTTTGTTTGCTGAAATCCACCAACTGTTTCCTTGTTGAGATTCAATTGGCACATTAGCGTTTGCTCTGAGTTGCCATCATGGAACACCAGCAATGAGCAACAGTTGGTGTATTTGAGTCACGTTTATTGAATAAGTATGGATTCCAGCAAACAAAGAAAGGCACACAACTACAGAAGACAAACATAGGTACACGGTAAGGGTTTCATCATTTAAATAGTATTGAGGTTGGGTGAATTGATGTAATCTGAGCTGAATTACACAAAGCCTGGTCTTTGATCCACTCCATTGGTAGAGTCAGGAACTTCCTTCACCATGGAGTGGAGTTTAGTCAGCTAAGCATGTGGGAAAAGTCAGAGCTCAGAGATAATAGATGTGTTTCACACTAGTAATTACCAGTTGGAGGGGCGTTCGAGTGGATTTGACCCAGTGGTATGCTGATATATACACATTTAGGAGATGTTATGAACTCAGCGTTAGTTTTCTCTGTGTCTGTTACACTATATAGGGAGATGATGTTAGTTGATAGCAGGCCAAATCTACTGTTCCAGTTGAAAATCAAACACACACACACACACACATCATTATTATTGTAGATTAGGGTGTAGCAGGGCACAGTGTCTGGATCAGTCTCAATATTTCACAACAGTACTTTATTGTCCAGTCCATTAGTACTTCTTGACCCTAGTCTTTCCAGGAACCTATCAACACACAGTACCATTCCTGCTATCCCTAGTCTTTCCAGGAACCTATCAACACACAGTACCATTCCTCCTATCCCTAGTCTTTCCAGGAACCTATCAACACACAGTACCATTCCTCCTATCCCTAGTCTTTCCAGGAACCTATCAACACACAGTACCATTCCTCCTATCCATAGTCTTTAAAGGAACCTATCAACACACAGTACCATTCCTCCTATCCCTAGTCTTTAAAGGAACCTATCAACACACAGTACCATTCCTCCTATCCCTAGTCTTTAAAGGAACCTATCAACACACAGTACCATTCCTCCTATCCCTAGTCTTTCCAGGAACCTATCAACACACAGTACCATTCCTCCTATCCCTAGTCTTTCCAGGAACCTATCAACACACAGTACCATTCCTCCTATCCCTAGTCTTTCCAGGAACCTATCAACACACAGTACCATTCCTCCTATCCCTAGTCTTTCCAGGAACCTATCAACACACAGTACCATTACTCCTATCCCTAGTCTTTCCAGGAACCTATCAGCACACAGTACCATTCCTCCTATCCCTAGTCTTTCCAGGAACCTATCAACACACAGTACCATTCCTCCTATCCCTAGTCTTTCCAGGAACCTATCAACACACAGTACCATTCCTCCTATCCCTAGTCTTTCCAGGAACCTATCAACACACGGTACCATTCCTCCTATCCCTAGTCTTTCCAGGAACCTATCAACACACAGTACCATTCCTCCTATCCCTAGTCTTTCCAGGAACCTATCAACACACAGTACCATTCCTCCTATCCCTAGTCTTTAAAGGAACCTATCAACACACAGTACCATTCCTCCTATCCCTAGTCTTTCCAGGAACCTATCAACACACAGTACCATTCCTCCTATCCCTAGTCTTTCCAGGAACCTATCAACACACAGTACCATTCCTCCTATCCCTAGTCTTTCCAGGAACCTATCAACACACGGTACCATTCCTCCTATCCCTAGTCTTTAAAGGAACCTATCAACACACAGTACCATTCCTCCTATCCCTAGTCTTTAAAGGAACCTATCAACACACAGTACCATTCCTCCTATCCCTAGTCTTTCCAGGAACCTATCAACACACAGTACCATTCCTCCTATCCCTAGTCTTTAAAGGAACCTATCAACACACAGTACCATTCCTCCTATCCCTAGTCTTTCCAGGAACCTATCAACACACAGTACCATTCCTCCTATCCCTAGTCTTTCCAGGAACCTATCAACACACAGTACCATTCCTCCTATCCCTAGTCTTTCCAGGAACCTATCAACACACAGTACCATTCCTCCTATCCCTAGTCTTTAAAGGAACCTATCAACACACAGTACCATTCCTCCTATCCCTAGTCTTTAAAGGAACCTATCAACACACAGTACCATTCCTCCTATCCCTAGTCTTTCCAGGAACCTATCAACACACAGTACCATTCCTCCTATCCCTAGTCTTTCCAGGAACCTATCAACACACAGTACCATTCCTCCTATCCCTAGTCTTTCCAGGAACCTATCAACACACAGTACCATTCCTCCTATCCCTAGTCTTTCCAGGAACCTATCAACACACAGTACCATTCCTCCTATCCCTAGTCTTTCCAGGAACCTATCAACACACAGTACCATTCCTCCTATCCCTAGTCTTTCCAGGAACCTATCAACACACAGTACCATTCCTCCTATCCCTAGTCTTTCCAGGAACCTATCAACACACAGTACCATTCCTCCTATCCCTAGTCTTTCCAGGAACCTATCAACACACAGTACCATTCCTCCTATCCCTAGTCTTTCCAGAAACCTATCAACACACAGTACCATTCCTCCTATCCCTAGTCTTTCCAGGAACTTATCAACACACAGTACCATTCCTCCTATCCCTAGTCTTTAAAGGAACCTATCAACACACAGTACCATTCCTCCTATCCATAGTCTTTAAAGGAACCTATCAACACACAGTACCATTCCTCCTATCCCTAGTCTTTCCAGGAACCTATCAACACACAGTACCATTCCTCCTATCCCTAGTCTTTCCAGGAACCTATCAACACACAGTACCATTCCTCCTATCCCTAGTCTTTAAAGGAACCTATCAACACACAGTACCATTCCTCCTATCCCTAGTCTTTAAAGGAACCTATCAACACACAGTACCATTCCTCCTATCCCTAGTCTTTCCAGGAACCTATCAACACACAGTACCATTCCTCCTATCCCTAGTCTTTCCAGGAACCTATCAACACACAGTACCATTCCTCCTATCCCTAGTCTTTCCAGGAACCTATCAACACACAGTACCATTCCTCCTATCCCTAGTCTTTCCAGGAACCTATCAACACACAGTACCATTCCTCCTATCCCTAGTCTTTCCAGGAACCTATCAACACACAGTACCATTCCTCCTATCCCTAGTCTTTCCAGGAACCTATCAACACACAGTACCATTCCTCCTATCCCTAGTCTTTCCAGGAACCTATCAACACACAGTACCATTCCTCCTATCCCTAGTCTTTCCAGGAACCTATCAACACACAGTACCATTCCTCCTATCCCTAGTCTTTCCAGGAACCTATCAACACACAGTACCATTCCTCCTATCCCTAGTCTTTCCAGGAACCTATCAACACACAGTACCATTCCTCCTATCCCTAGTCTTTCCAGAAACCTATCAACACACAGTACCATTCCTCCTATCCCTAGTCTTTCCAGGAACTTATCAACACACAGTACCATTCCTCCTATCCCTAGTCTTTAAAGGAACCTATCAACACACAGTACCATTCCTCCTATCCATAGTCTTTAAAGGAACCTATCAACACACAGTACCATTCCTCCTATCCCTAGTCTTTCCAGGAACCTATCAACACACAGTACCATTCCTCCTATCCCTAGTCTTTCCAGGAACCTATCAACACACAGTACCATTCCTCCTATCCCTAGTCTTTAAAGGAACCTATCAACACACAGTACCATTCCTCCTATCCCTAGTCTTTAAAGGAACCTATCAACACACAGTACCATTCCTCCTATCCCTAGTCTTTCCAGGAACCTATCAACACACAGTACCATTCCTCCTATCCCTAGTCTTTCCAGGAACCTATCAACACACAGTACCATTCCTCCTATCCCTAGTCTTTCCAGGAACCTATCAACACACAGTACCATTCCTCCTATCCCTAGTCTTTCCAGGAACCTATCAACACACAGTACCATTCCTCCTATCCCTAGTCTTTCCAGGAACCTATCAACACACAGTACCATTCCTCCTATCCCTAGTCTTTCCAGGAACCTATCAACACACAGTACCATTCCTCCTATCCCTAGTCTTTCCAGGAACCTATCAACACACAGTACCATTCCTCCTATCCCTAGTCTTTCCAGGAACCTATCAACACACAGTACCATTCCTCCTATCCCTAGTCTTTCCAGGAACCTATCAACACACAGTACCATTCCTCCTATCCCTAGTCTTTAAAGGAACCTATCAACACACAGTACCATTCCTCCTATCCCTAGTCTTTAAAGGAACCTATCAACACACAGTACCATTCCTCCTATCCCTAGTCTTTAAAGGAACCTATCAACACACAGTACCATTCCTCCTATCCCTAGTCTTTCCAGGAACCTATCAACACACAGTACCATTCCTCCTATCCCTAGTCTTTCCAGGAACCTATCAACACACAGTACCATTCCTCCTATCCCTAGTCTTTCCAGGAACCTATCAACACACAGTACCATTCCTCCTATCCCTAGTCTTTAAAGGAACCTATCAACACACAGTACCATTCCTCCTATCCCTAGTCTTTCCAGGAACCTATCAACACACAGTACCATTCCTCCTATCCCTAGTCTTTCCAGGAACCTATCAACACACAGTACCATTCCTCCTATCCCTAGTCTTTCCAGGAACCTATCAACACACAGTACCATTCCTCCTATCCCTAGTCTTTCCAGGAACCTATCAACACACAGTACCATTCCTCCTATCCCTAGTCTTTCCAGGAACCTATCAACACACAGTACCATTCCTCCTATCCCTAGTCTTTCCAGGAACCTATCAACACACAGTACCATTCCTCCTATCCCTAGTCTTTCCAGGAACCTATCAACACACAGTACCATTCCTCCTATCCCTAGTCTTTCCAGGAACCTATCAACACACAGTACCATTCCTCCTATCCCTAGTCTTTAAAGGAACCTATCAACACACATTACCATTCCTCCTATCCCTAGTCTTTAAAGGAACCTATCAACACACAGTACCATTCCTCCTATCCCTAGTCTTTAAAGGTGTTTGGGTTCTTCATCATCAGATTAAAGGTGTTTGGGTTCTTCGTCATTAGGTTAAAGGTGTTTGGGTTCTTCATCATTAGGTTAAAGGTGTTTGGGTTCTTCATCATCAGATTAAAGGTGTTCTATTTCCCTCTTCTCTATACTCTTTCTAGGAACTTAGTAAATCATCAATTAAATATATTATGATTCTCTCTCACATGATGCACTCACACACCCACACACACATTGCCTAGGCCTTAAACCATTATGATGGTTATTATGATTCTTTCCAGGAACTTATCAGCAATTAAATATTAAACTCTCTCACGATTCTTGGATTGATATGATCTGATTTCCATGAAGACACTGTTATGTTGCACGTCCACCTAAGACTGACCCCACGCCAGGGTGTCACCAGGGTTTTATGTTAATGGTAGCTCTAGTGTAATGGCGTTTCCATCAGGAGTGTAAGACTTGTGGGGAGCAGAATCAACTACCTCTGTTTGTAAGAAGGTGGTAAAGTCCACAGTTAGCCATTGATATGTGTCACGATGAGTGTAGAGGGAACGAGGCGCAGAGCGAGAGAACGGTGTAGACATATTTTATTACACTAATAAAACATACAAAACAATAAACAATAAGGAGAAGATGGAGGACAAGCTGAGGCAGAGCCAGGTGAGAGAGGTGTGGAAGGGTATGAGAAATATCACTGGCTTCAAAAAGTCAAACAGTGGGCAGACGGAGGGGACCCAGGACAGAGCCAATGAGCTGAACCAATTTTTTAACAGGTTTGATACTGGCCCTGTCCACCTCCCCTACAGCTCCCCAGACCACACACCCTCACGGCTATCCCACCCCCACTTTGCTCACAGCACCTCTGCTGAGACAATCAGTGACCCCACCTCCGCCCCTGCCCCCCCTGGACTGATCCTCAACACCCCCCTTCCCCCCACCTCCCCACCTGGGCTGGCTTTCACCACCAACCAAGTGAAGAGAGAGCTGGAGAGACTACACCAGTGGAAAGCGGCGGGCCCTGATGGCATCAGCCCAAGGGTGCTGAGGGTCTGTGCTGACCAACTGTGTGGAATACTCCAGCGTCTTTTCAACCTTAGCCTGAGCCTAGAAAGGGTCCCTGTGCTGTGGAAAACATCCTGCCTCGTCCCAGTGCCCAAGAAGGCACACCCCACTGTCCTGAATGACTTCAGACCTGTAGCGCTAACATCCCACATCATGAAGACCCTGGAAAGGTTAGTCCTCGCTCACCTCAGACCCCTGGTGTGTTCATCAATGGACCCCCTGCAGTTGCATACCAGCGCAACATCGGGGAGGATGATGCAATCATCTACCTTCTGCAGAGGGCCTACTCTCACCTGGACAACGCAGGTTGCACTGTGAGGGTCATGTTTTTTGACTTCTCCAGTGCCTTCAATACCATTCAGCCCCTGCTACTGGGTGAGAAGATGAGGAGGATGAAAGTGGAAGCACCCTTAGTCTCCTGGGTCACGGACTACCTGACCGGTAGGCCACAATTTGTGCGACTACAGAGCTGTGTGTCAGAACGGGCAGTTAGCAACACAGGGGCCCCCCAGGGTACGGTCCTGTCCCCCTTCCTGTTCACCCTCTACACCTCAGACTTCAGATATAACTCTGAAACATGCCACCTACAGAAGTTCTCGGATGACTCTGCTATTGTAGGGTGCATCAGGGGTGGGCAGGAGGAGGAGTACAGGAGCACAATCAGTGACTTTGTGTTGTGGTGTGAGCAGAACCACCTTCAGCTCAACATCAGCAAAACTAAGGAGATGGTGGTGGACTTCAGGAGAACCAAGGCACAACTGACTGCAGTCCCTATAAAGGGGATGGATGTGGAAATGGTTGAGTCATACAAGTTCCTGGGTGTCCATATAGACAACAAGCTGGAATGGGCTGGGGAGGCTCAGGTCCTTCAACGTGTGCAGTAAACTACTGCATACCTTCTACCAGTCTGTGGTGGCCAGTGCCATCTTTTTTGCAGTGGTGTGCTGGGGAGCAAACATCAAAGCCGGTGATGCTTCTCGGGTAAATAAGCTGATCAGGAAGGCTAGCTCTGTCCTGGGGATGAGCCTTGACACTCTAGAGGAGGTGGCAGAGAGACGGATCCTGGCCAAACTGCTGGCCATCATGGACAACGTCACCCACCCTCTGCACGCTATGGTTATGACGCAGAGGAGCACTTTCAGTCACAGACTGATCCCACCACGGTGTGCCAGAGAGCGCTACAGGAGGTCCTTCCTGCCGGCGGCTATGAGACTATATAATGCCTCACCGGGGTGCCGTGCCGTCGGCAACATAGATCTGGAACTGTTGGGGTGCTAGGACCTAGTTTAACAATTATGCATCCATCCGTGAGTAACTCTGGTCCGTCAGCACTCATCCACTCAGGACCTATTTATTCATACAGGTCTGTATATACATACTCATGTACAGTTGTTATATTATATCACATGCAATATTGTAAGTAATTATTGGACTTAACCTACGTAGGCATTCACTCAGGAATGCATATTAGTATCCTGTCAGTTGCACCTTTTCTCATTGCTTTTAGTATATCGAATGTGCAATAAGTGCAGTTGTCTGTAATTAAACCCTGCGCACTAAGGACTGTATTTTAAGGGAGTTACTATTATTATCCCAATGATATCATACACACATTTAGCTATTAAAGTATCTCTTCCTGTCATTTACCTGTACAGTTTGTGTAAACATGCAAGTATTCACTTATCTGTAAATATAACTGTATACCTAACTGTACAGCTAATTTAACCATGCAAAATTTTCACTTACCTGTTCATTTACCCAGTCTGTCTATTAAGTAAACTATTATTACCCTCGCTCATATCATACGCATTTGTAGCTACTGAAGTATTTCTCTGCCATCGACCTGTATAGTATAGTTAACCATCCAACATCCACCAATGTATAGTGTACATATTCAGCCAACCACTCATACTATGCAATGTCCTTTTATAGCTTTTTTTTGCACTCCAGATATCTTGTATTTCTATACTTTTTCATACTGCCGCTCTATGTATCATGTACCGTGTATCTGTCTTTTGTGTACTTTCGTTGTGGCATTTTGCACCTGCCCTGTGTTTTTGTTGTAGCTGCTTGACAATGAAATTTCCCCCCCGGGGGATCAATAAAGTATCTATCTATCTATCTATCTATCTATCTATCTATCTATCTATCTATCTATCTATCTATCTATCTATCTATCTATCTATCTATCTATCTATCTATCTATCTATCTATCTATCTATCTATCTATCTATCTATCTAAACGCACTGAACACCGTGGCGTTGTAGTGAACACACAAGACCGCGATACTTCCCCCCAACCAAAATAAATAAAGTCCAAAAATCTAAACAAAAAACAAGGGGAAAGTGCGGAGTACTGGGGTGGTTGTTGGTGGGGGCTCCGGGCGTGACGCAGGCAGTGAAGGCAGCTCCCTCCCTGCCTCCCTGTTGCACGCCCGGTCCTGTCCAGACCCCGGCGCGATGAATCCCCCCTCAGTTCTCCCGTGATGCACCAAGTCCTGTCTGGACCCTGGTGTGGGAGCACCCGACCCTGGAGAGGGGCTGACGTCCGGTCCCGGCCCGGACCCCGGTGGAGCGGACTGCTCCATCACTGGATTGGGAACCTGTGGAGCGGACTACTCCGGCACTGGAACGGAGCTGATGACCGGACCCAGACTAAGCACAGGTGTAGCGGACTGCTCCGGCACTGGAACGGAGCTGATGACCGGACCCGGACTGGGCACCGGTGGAGCGGACTGCTCCGGCACTGGAACGGAGCTGATGACCGGACCCGGACTAGGCACCGGTGGAGCGGACTGCTCCGGCACTGGAACGGAGCTGATGACCGGACCCGGACTGGGCACCGGTGGAGCGGACTGCCCCTGCACTGGAGCAGAGCAGACTTCCGGACCCACATCCCTCCCCATCTCTAGAGCAGGACTGGATTTCGTGCCCACCCTGGGCACCGACACAGAGATGGTTTCCAGCCCTGTAGTTGGGCTGGCTGTCGGCCCCAGACTGGGCACCGGCACGCTGCAGAGCTCCATAGCGTGGCTGTACGTCGTGTCCGACCTGGACACCGACGCTGAGGAGGGCTCCAGCCACCGAGCTGTGCTGGCCTCTGAAGACTCCAGGCGGTGGGCCGTAGTAGGAGACTCCGGGCTGTCGACCGTCGCTGGAGGCTCTGGGCTGTCGACCGTCGCTGGAGGCTCTGGGCATTGGACCGTCGCTGGAGGCTCCGGGCATTGGGCCGTCGCTGGAGGCTCCGGGCTTTGGACCGTAGCTGAAGTCTCCGGGCTGTGGAGGAGCACCAGTGGTCTGGTACGTGGAGCTGGCACTGGAGATGTCGGGCTAATCCCACGTACTGGAGATCTGGTGCGAGGAGCAGGCACGGGCTGTAGTGCCTGACTCTGGAGGTGAACCGGTGGTCTGGGGTGAGGAGCAGGCACGGGAGATGTAGTGCTGGACCCTCGACCGGGAGAGGAAGAGAGTTCCGAAGCCCGATCGGCTGCCTTGCCCCGCCCGGACAGTAGTGCAGAAAAATGCAACAGCTGTTCGATTGACCACACTACTGGTCCTGGACTGGACACCGGCCTGGTGAGGAGCTCCGGCCCCTCCTCCCTCTTTTCCTCGGGAAAGAGGTTAGCAAAACTCTTCATCATTGGGTTAAAGGTGTTTAGATTCTTCATCGTTAGGTTAAAGGTGTTTGGGTGCTTCATCATCAGGTTAAAGATGTTTGGGTTCTTCATCATCAGGTTAAAGGTGTTTTGGTTCTTCATCATCAGATTAAAGGTGTTTGGGTTCTTCATCATCAGGTTAAAGATGTTTGGGTTCTTCATCATCAGATTAAAGGTGTTTTGGTTCTTCATCATCAGGTTAAAGATGTTTGGGTTCTTCATCATCAGATTAAAGGTGTTTTGGTTCTTCATCATCAGGTTAAAGATGTTTGGGTTCTTCATCATCAGATTAAAGGTGTTTTGGTTCTTCATCATCAGATTAAAGGTGTTTTGGTTCTTCATCATCAGATTAAAGGTGTTTGGGTTCTTCATCATCAGATTAAAGATGTTTGGGTTCTTCATCATCAGATTAAAGGTGTTTTGGTTCTTCATCATTAGGTTAAAGGTGTTCTATTTCCCTCTTCTCTATACTCTTTCTAGGAACTTAGTAAATCATCAATTAAATATATTATGATTCTCTCTCACATGATGCACTCACACACCCACACACACATTGCCTAGGCCTTAAACCATTATGATGGTTATTATGATTCTTTCCAGGAACTTATCAGCAATTAAATATTAAACTCTCTCACGATTCTTGGATTGATATGATCTGATTTCCATGAAGACACTGTTATGTTGCACGTCCACCTAAGACTGACCCCACGCCAGGGTGTCACCAGGGTTTTATGTTAATGGTAGCTCTAGTGTAATGGCGTTTCCATCAGGAGTGTAAGACTTGTGGGGAGCAGAATCAACTACCTCTGTTTGTAAGAAGGTGGTAAAGTCCACAGTTAGCCATTGATATGTAGGGTCAGGTCCAAAATGATTGGCACCCTTGATAAAGATTAGCAAAAAAGACTATAAAATATATAATACAAATTCTGAGCTATATTGTATGCTTCAAAGATGTGTAAATTATATTATTTTATACTAATACAATTGCTTAGAAATATAGATTTTGTTCAACAAGTAATACTTTTTGTTCTCAAAAACCTGGGGGGCAAATATTATTGGCACCCGTTTTCAATACCTTTCAATACCTCACCTTGCGAGGATAATCTACCAGTGTATTATAATGACATGTTTATCTACCAGTGTATTATAATGACATGTTTATCTACCTGTGTATTATAATGACATGTTTATCTACCAGTGTATTATAATGACATGTTTATCTACCAGTGTATTATAATGACATGTTTATCTACCAGTGTATTATAATGACATGTTTATCTACCTGTGTATTATAATGACATGTTTATCTACCAGTGTATTATAATGACATGTTTATCTACCAGTGTATTATAATGACATGTTTATCTACCTGTGTATTATAATGACATGTTTATCTACCAGTGTATTATAATGACATGTTTATCTACCAGTGTATTATAATGACATGTTTATCTACCTGTGTATTATAATGACATGTTTATCTACCAGTGTATTATAATGACATGTTTATCTACCTGTGTATTATAATGACATGTTTATCTACCAGTGTATTATAATGACATGTTTATCTACCAGTGTATTATAATGACATGTTTATCTACCAGTGTATTATAATGACATGTTTATCTACCAGTGTATTATAATGACATGTTTATCTACCTGTGTATTATAATGACATGTTTATCTACCAGTGTATTATAATGACATGTTTATCTACCAGTGTATTATAATGACATGTTTATCTACCTGTGTATTATAATGACATGTTTATCTACCAGTGTATTATAATGACATGTTTATCTACCAGTGTATTATAATGACATGTTTATCTACCTGTGTATTATAATGACATGTTTATCTACCAGTGTATTATAATGACATGTTTATCTACCTGTGTATTATAATGACATGTTTATCTACCAGTGTATTATAATGACATGTTTATCTACCAGTGTATTATAATGACATGTTTATCTACCTGTGTATTATAATGACATGTTTATCTACCAGTGTATTATAATGACATGTTTATCTACCAGTGTATTATAATGACATGTTTATCTACCAGTGTATTATAATGACATGTTTATCTACCTGTGTATTATAATGACATGTTTATCTACCAGTGTATTATAATGACATGTTTATCTACCAGTGTATTATAATGACATGTTTATCTACCTGTGTATTATAATGACATGTTTATCTACCAGTGTATTATAATGACATGTTTATCTACCAGTGTATTATAATGACATGTTTATCTACCTGTGTATTATAATGACATGTTTATCTACCAGTGTATTATAATGACATGTTTATCTACCAGTGTATTATAATGACATGTTTATCTACCAGTGTATTATAATGACATGTTTATCTACCAGTGTATTATAATGACATGTTTATCTACCAGTGTATTATAATGACATGTTTATCTACCAGTGTATTATAATGACATGTTTATCTACCAGTGTATTATAATGACATTTTTATCTACCAGTGTATTATAATGACATGTTTATCTACCTGTGTATTATAATGACATGTTTATCTACCAGTGTATTATGACATGTTTTCCATGTTTATCTACCAGTGTATTATAATGACGTTTTCCATGTTTATCTACCTGTGTATTATAATGACATGTTTATCTACCTGTGTATTATAATGACATGTTTATCTACCAGTGTATTATAATGACATGTTTATCTACCAGTGTATTATAATGACATGTTTATCTACCAGTGTATTATAATGACATGTTTATCTACCTGTGTATTATAATGACATGTTTATCTACCAGTGTATTATAATGACATGTTTATCTACCAGTGTATTATAATGACATGTTTATCTACCTGTGTATTATAATGACATGTTTATCTACCAGTGTATTATAATGACGTTTTCCATGTTTATCTACCAGTGTATTATAATGACATGTTTATCTACCAGTGTATTATAATGACATGTTTATCTACCAGTGTATTATAATGACATGTTTATCTACCAGTGTATTATAATGACATGTTTATCTACCAGTGTATTATAATGACATGTTTATCTACCAGTGTATTATAATGACGCCATGTTTATCTACCAGTGTATTATAATGACATGTTTATCTACCAGTGTATTATAATGACATTTTTATCTACCAGTGTATTATAATGACATGTTTATCTACCAGTGTATTATAATGACATGTTTATCTACCTGTGTATTATAATGACATGTTTATCTACCAGTGTATTATGACATGTTTTCCATGTTTATCTACCAGTGTATTATAATGACGTTTTCCATGTTTATCTACCTGTGTATTATAATGACATGTTTATCTACCTGTGTATTATAATGACATGTTTATCTACCAGTGTATTATGACATGTTTTCCATGTTTATCTACCAGTGTATTATAATGACGTTTTCCATGTTTATCTACCTGTGTATTATAATTACATGTTTATCTACCAGTGTATTATGACATGTTTTCCATGTTTATCTACCAGTGTATTATAATGACGTTTTCCATGTTTATCTACCTGTGTATTATAATGACATGTTTATCAACTGTGTATTATAATGACATGTTTATCTACCAGTGTATTATGACATGTTTTCCATGTTTATCTACCAGTGTATTATAATGACGTTTTCCATGTTTATCTACCTGTGTATTATAATTACATGTTTATCTCCCAGTGTATTATAATGCCATCCTATTGGTTTGCCTTATTAGCCTATGCCTTACTGTGTAAAATGTGAGGACACATTTCCAAGTTGCTGGGGGATATGGCTGCGTTTACACAGGCAGTCCAATTCTGATATTTTTTTCACTACGTTTTTTTTACCAATCACATCAGATATTTTTCAGAGCTGATCTGATTGGTCAATTAGTGAAACAAAGATCAACATTTTGCTGTCTGTGTAAATAGCCTGTTTCAATTGTAACCTAGTTGTATTGATCTCCAGGTGCTAGTAACTACCTCGTACTGGGAGGCTTGGTTTTCCTTCTAAATACCCAGTGTGCAGCAGATCTATTTATTCCTGTACAGGTTGGCGTGGGAGCACGAGAGTTGGGAGGGTGTGGCTTAGCTCAAAATACAACAATTCCAGTTCAAAGTGTAACGGTGGTTTAGAGGGTGTGGATAGTGGACCAGGTGAAAGGTCAAAGTTGGACACAAGACAGAATACGGAGCTCAACAGGACGTGACTTTACTCAAGGACATGCAACCACCATCTCAATTAGTTCACGTGACAGACAGTAATTTATAAAAACAGGTCAGGCATTAGCCTATTAATCAAAGATCCAAGTAAACATGGAGACTCAGTTAGGCATGTTCTCTGCTCAGAGCAGTATGAGACCAAACAACACAAGCTTTCTAACACTTTACATTAGATTTTCAGATCTGGAATCTCTATAAAAACAATACATTCTTCACTATCAAACAGAATGCCCACAGTAGGTATTCTCTGCCCAGGTACAAGCCCTCCCTCCCTCCTTTTATCCTTCCTTCCTATATACGGTCTCTGCAGTGCCTCCTACATACAGGAGAAAATAACCATCACTGTCTCTCTCTTTCAGATGACCAGAAAAGAAGAAACCACGTAACAATTTGAACAATTTAACGTCAGTCATTAAAAAAAAAGACCTATGAGCCAATAGGATTGTAAGAGATTTGAAGAAGTGCACTGGGTTAGTTTCTGTGTTCATATATATTATTACAGACACATTATTCCAGTCTCTGTTTGAGATTTCATAGCCTCTATTTTAACACCAAAAAAACCCATCCATTTAAAAATGTATTTAGGATATGTCAATCTAACAAGCAAGGCAACCAAAAGCAACATTCTAAACAATGTTTTGGTTAGTTGCTATATATTATAAAGTAATCTCTAAAGCAATGCATTTGTAGATATAACTGCACTTTGTTAGCTAGCCAGTTTTAGAGGAACAATTCAATAGATGTTTTAAATGAAATGCCAACATTCCATACAAACAACGCAGTCCATCCACAGCCATACACTGGCTGGAATCAGTTGATAGGACTTAGACAAGTTGTAAATGCAACAAGTACTGATATTGTATAAAGAGACCTTTATGGTCTGTATACATACTGTATCTTAGAGGCTGTTAACACAGATCATCTGGGTATAAAACATGTACAAACTGTATCTATGACAATATTTTAGGTTGACAATAATGATATTAAACATCAGTTATTTTCCTGCACAAGAAGTAGAAGCAGGAAGTGCATCATCTTTGCCTGTTCTGCCATTCACTCCAATTACACTGGTTTGGATCCCTACTTTAACAAAATGGCTGCCATTATCATCCTATTCTGAGACCATGAGGGTCTATGACATAAACCCCTGCTTGAAAATAGCTGACTTACGGTTGTTAATGTCTCTGCGACAAGGAAACCGACGCTCTCCAGACAATCGGCCTGAGTAAAAAAAATGATTTGGCCAAAGACACTTGTTGCATTCTAATGGTCTACAGATGTGGCTAGTCGGACTATAAACCAGCCTTTTGGTTGTCTGTCCGTTATTTCCCCATTTACCTCCACATTAGAGGGATAAGATGTGCTGGATGTGTCCAGGAGGCCTTTTACAGAAAGGAGTTGAAAAACAGTGTCTGTCTATGGTTGTCTGTCAGTAAACTGCAGGTTGATGGGTGCAGCAGGACAGAGGAGGCCGTGGGTTTTGGCTTGGATTTCTTCTGTGACGGGACACACCCCAATCTGGAACCTCTGGATCAGCTGAGGGAAGAAGAGACCAACACAACAGGCATTAACCTCTGGATCACCTGGCACACTAACTTTGGGTCCCAAATGGCAGCCTATTCCCTACATAGTTCACCATTTGGGAGGAAGACTAACTCATGTAGACACTACCCCCCCACCGATTTGAAAATGTGTGTGTGAGTTATTTGTATATGTGTGTGTGTTTGTGTGTATATGTGTGTGTGTGCCTGCATGTCTATGTGAGGTTTCTCCACCTGTGTAAGAGCCAGGTGCATCTCCAGTTCAGCTATTCTCCTGCCGATGCAGCTTCTGATGCCATAGCCGAACGGGATGGAGCCGAAGTTATCCACCCGGTCCGTAGCGTCCTTCCTGATCCAGCGGTCTGGACGGAAGTTATCAGCTCCGGGGAAATTGTCCTCGTCCATAGAGGTGGAGTAGTGACATAGAGCCAACTGTGTCTGAGGAGGAGGAGAGGAAACAGGAAGCATATGAAGAGAGTCTGCTTCAGATCATTAGAGATATATTCATTCTAGCACAGCTTTAGATAGGATATATTCCTTCACAGCTGTGTGTCTGTGGGGGGGTAGAGTGTGTCTGTGTGGGGGGGTAGAGTGTGTGTCTGTGTGGGGGGTAGAGTGTGTGTCTGTGTGGGGGGTAGAGTGTGTGTCTGTGTGGGGGGGTAGAGTGTGTGTCTGTGTGGGGGGGTAGAGTGTGTGTCTGTGTGGGGGGTAGAGTGTGTGTCTGTGTGGGGGGGTAGAGTGTGTGTCTGTGTGGGGGGGTAGAGTGTGTGTCTGTGTGGGGGGTAGAGTGTGTGTCTGTGTGGGGGGTAGTGTGTGTCTGTGTGGGGGGTAGAGTGTGTCTGTGTGGGGGGGTAGAGTGTGTGTCTGTGTGGGGGGGTAGAGTGTGTGTCTGTGTGGGGGGTAGAGTGTGTGTCTGTGTGGGGGGTAGAGTGTGTGTCTGTGTGGGGGGGTAGAGTGTGTGTCTGTGTGGGGAGTAGAGTGTGTGTCTGTGTGGGGGGGTAGAGTGTGTGTCTGTGTGGGGGGTAGAGTGTGTGTCTGTGTGGGGGGTAGAGTGTGTGTCTGTGTGGGGGGTAGAGTGTGTGTCTGTGTGGGGGGGTAGAGTGTGTGTCTGTGTGGGGGGGTAGAGTGTGTGTCTGTGTGGGGGGTAGAGTGTGTGTCTGTGTGGGGGGGTAGAGTGTGTGTCTGTGTGGGGGGGTAGAGTGTGTGTCTGTGTGGGGGGGTAGAGTGTGTGTCTGTGTGGGGGGTAGAGTGTGTGTCTGTGTGGGGGGTAGAGTGTGTGTCTGTGTGGGGGGGTAGAGTGTGTGTCTGTGTGGGGGGGTAGAGTGTGTGTCTGTGTGGGGGGGTAGAGTGTGTGTCTGTGTGGGGGGTAGTGTGTGTCTGATGTGTGTGTGTGTGTGTGTGTCTGTGGGGGGGGGGGTAGTGTGTGTCTGTGGGGGGGTAGTGTGTGTCTGGTGTGTGTCTGTGGGGGGGGTAGTGTGTGTCTGGTGTGTGTGTGTGTGTGTGTCTGTGGGGGGGTAGTGTGTGTCTGTGGGGGGGTAGTGTGTGTCTGTGGGGGGGGGGTAGTGTGTGTCTGGTGTGTGTGTGTGTGTGTGTGTGTGTGTCTGTGGGGGGGTAGTGTGTGTCTGGTGTGTGTGTGTCTGTGGGGGGGTAGTGTGTGTCTGTGGGGGGGTAGTGTGTGTCTGGTGTGTGTGTGTGTGTGTGTGTGTGTGTGTCTGTGGGGGGGTAGTGTGTGTCTGGTGTGTGTGTGTCTGTGGGGGGGTTGTGTCTGTCTGGTGTGTGTGTGTCTGTGGGGGGGTAGTGTCTGTGTGTGGGGTGGGGGGGTAGTGTCTGTGTGTGGGGTGGGGGGGTAGTGTCTGTGTGTGGGGTGGGGGGGGTAGTGTGTGGGTGGGGGGGTAGTGTCTGTGTGTGGGGTGGGGGGGTAGTGTCTGTGTGTGGGGTGGGGGGGTAGTGTCTGTGTGTGGGGGGGGTAGGTAGTGTGTGTGTTACTACTGTATGAGTAATGTGAGACAGATGTAGTATATTGGTTCATAACACTCCCTTTGGAAGACTTGTTGGGGCACAGCCATCATTACTCTGGGTGGGATACACACTCTCTCTCTCTCTCTCTCTCTCTCTCTCTCTCTCTTACCCCTTTGGGGATGAAGTAACCACCAACCACCAAGTCATCCTGGGTAACACGACCATTGCCTGGCAGAACAGGAAACATTCTGGGGGAGAGAGAGAGAGGGGGGGGGGGTTATAAAGAAAGGGGGGGGAGAGGTATAGAGAGTTGGGAAGAGAGGTATAGAGAGTTGGGAAGAGAGAGAGATCGAGAGAGGGGAGGGCAAAGGAGAGACAGGGAGAAAGAGGGGGGAGGAGAGGGGGCGGTATTCAGAGGGGGGCGAGAGAGAGAGGGGGCGGTATTCAGAGGGGGGAGGAGAGGGGGAGGTATTCAGAGGGGGGAGGAGAGGGGGCGGTATTCAGAGGGGGGAGGAGAGGGGGCGGTATTCAGAGGGGGGAGGAGAGGGGGCGGTATTCAGAGGGGGGAGGAGAGGGGGCGGTATTCAGAGGGGGGAGGAGAGGGGGCGGTATTCAGAGGGGGGAGGAGAGGTGGCGGTATTCAGAGGGGGGAGGAGAGGGGGCGGTATTCAGAGGGGGGAGGAGAGGGGGCGGTATTCAGAGGGGGGAGGAGAGGGGGCGGTATTCAGAGGGGGGAGGAGAGGGGGAGGTATTCAGAGGGGGGAGGAGAGGGGGCGGTATTCAGAGGGGGGAGGAGAGGGGGCGGTATTCAGAGGGGCGAGAGAGAGAGGGTTACAGTCTTTTATTCAACTAGTTTCTATACATTGCTTTTCTTAAACAGTTGAAAGTGTGTGTGTGTGTGTGTGTGTGTGTGTGTGTGTGTGTACCTGAGTGTCTCCTTCACTAGTCCTCTGATGAGGGGTAGACGGGGGACGTCATCAGCGGTGGGGATGGTCCCGTGTCCCAGAGTTCTCGTTACCTCCTCATAGATCTCCTGCTGGACCTCAGGGTGACGGGCCAGGAGGTAGCAGGCCCAGGACAGGGTGAATGATGTCTAGAGACACAGAGAGAGAGAGAGAGAGAGAGAGAGAGAGAGAGAGCATTAGTTTGTTGCTGGATGTATTTGATACCTGCCCTCTGAGGATAATGAACGTAAAAGGTTCATTATCCTTAAGGGTCTTTTCCTGGTTAAAGACAAATCAACACCTTCTCCCTCCACCAGCCTCCCTCCACAGTTAGAAAGGCTTTATAGAGCAATCAGGTTACGAAAGTATTCGTAACCCTACCCCTACACAGATGCTTTATAAGCAAAGTCCTGTTTATACCTGGCACTAACGTGTCCTTTGTCCTGAATTTATCCACAATCTGATTGTTCCTTTATTGTAGCTGTTGTATCTACACATGGTATTAAAATGTATCTCCTATCCAGCGTCCCAGATGACATCACTAGCAGGGTTCATCCTGAGGTCAGCGTCCCAGATGACATCACTGCCAGGGTTCATCCTGAGGTCAGTGTCCCAGAGGACATCACTGCCAGGGTTCATCCTGAGGTCACCGTCCCAGAGGACATCACTAGCAGGGTTAATCCTGAGGTCAGCGTCCCAGAGGACATCACTAGCAGGGTTCATCCTGAGGTCAGCGTCCCAGAGGACATAACTAGCAGGGTGTGACCGCAGCAACAAGTTCAACAGACACACCCCCTCCAGCCTACCCCACCCCTAATGCTCACCATGTCCACCCCACCAGCAACATCTCCCTCTCCCCTACCCCACCCCTAAGGCTTTATAGAGCAATCAGAAAGTATTCGTAACCCTACCCCTACACAGATGCTTTATAAGCAAAGTCCTGTTTATACCTGGCACTAACGTGTCCTTTGTCCTGAATTTATCCACAATCTGATTGTTCCTTTATTGTAGCTGTTGTATCTACACATGGTATTAAAATGTATCTCCTATCCAGCGTCCCAGATGACATCACTAGCAGGGTTCATCCTGAGGTCAGCGTCCCAGATGACATCACTAGCAGGGTTCATCCTGAGGTCAGTGTCCCAGATGACATCACTAGCAGGGTTCATCCTGAGGTCAGTGTCCCAGAGGACATCACTGCCAGGGTTCATCCTGAGGTCAGCGTCCCAGAGGACATCACTAGCAGGGTGTGACCGCAGCAACAAGTTCAACACACACCCCCTTCAGCCTACCCCACCCCTAATGCTCACCATGTCCACCCCACCAGCAACATCTCCCTCTCCCCTACCCCACCCCTACTGCTCACCGTGTCCATCCCACCAGCAACATCTCCCTCTCCCCTACCCCACCCCTACTGCTCACCGTGTCCACCCCACCAGCAACATCTCCCTCTCCCCTACCCCACCCCTACTGCTCACCATGTCCATCCCACCAGCAACATCTCCCTCTCCCCTACCCCACCCCTACTGCTCACCATGTCCATCCCACCAGCAACATCTCCCTCTCCCCTACCCCACCCCTACTGCTCACCGTGTCCATCCCACCAGCAACATCTCCCTCTCCCCTACCCCACCCCTACTGCTCACCGTGTCCATCCCACCAGCAACATCTCCCTCTCCCCTACCCCACCCCTACTGCTCACCGTGTCCACCCCACCAGCAACATCTCCCTCTCCCCTACCCCACCCCTACTGCTCACCATGTCCATCCCACCAGCAACATCTCCCTCTCCCCTACCCCACCCCTACTGCTCACCGTGTCCATCCCACCAGCAACATCTCCCTCTCCCCTACCCCACCCCTACTGCTCACCGTGTCCATCCCACCAGCAACATCTCCCTCTCCCCTACCCCACCCCTACTGCTCACCATGTCCATCCCACCAGCAACATCTCCCTCTCCCCTACCCCACCCCTACTGCTCACCGTGTCCATCCCACCAGCAACATCTCCCTCTCCCCTACCCCACCCCTACTGCTCACCGTGTCCACCCCACCAGCAACATCTCCCTCTCCCCTACCCCACCCCTACTGCTCACCGTGTCCATCCCACCAGCAACATCTCCCTCTCCCCTACCCCACCCCTACTGCTCACCGTGTCCATCCCACCAGCAACATCTCCCTCTCCCCTACCCCACCCCTACTGCTCACCGTGTCCATCCCACCAGCAACATCTCCCTCTCCCCTACCCCACCCCTACTGCTCACCGTGTCCATCCCACCAGCAACATCTCCCTCTCCCCTACCCCACCCCTACTGCTCACCGTGTCCATCCCACCAGCAACATCTCCCTCTCCCCTACCCCACCCCTACTGCTCACCGTGTCCACCCCAGCCAGCAACATCTCAGTCATGTTAGCGTAGATCTCCTCCAGGTTCATCTCTCTGGTCACCAGCATGTGAGTCAAAAGCCCCCCCTTCACCTCCTCTCCTCGGGACACCAGATCCTGGATCTCCCCCAGACGCTTATCTACATGGATCTGGCCTGGGGGGGGATGGTGAAGAGAAGAGGGGGGAAGGAGAGGATGGGATGGGAAGAGGGTTATGGTAACATAGGGTTGCAAAGGGTCAGAAACTTTCCGGTAAATTTCTGCATGATAAGTTAAGACCTGGAATTTGGGGAATTTTGCTTAAATTCATCAAAAAGGTTAGATTATAACAGTGAACCTTTTTTGTGGGACACATAAGGCAATTCTAGGTCTTGGGGCATATTTTGGTTAAACTATCCCCAATTCAATGGGAGTGCAACCCTCTGCATGATCAGTGCATTCTTCCATCACATGTACAGCTGATTCTCCAGATCTTGCACACTAATGAGATGCTATTGATCCCCACACTACTACACTGTCTGAGACAAGGACTACATGCTTTCTGGTAAGTTTTGATTACAATACTGGGTGGGGTGAATATATTTTATATGACATACATGATTTTTTGTTAACTAGTAAATAGTAGCCTACAGCAAAGTGTGTGTGATGGCGTGAATAGATTATAGAGAGCCAGGCGCAGGAGGTAGCGTGAACTCAAGGATGACTTTAATATCCAACTCACGCATACAAAGTCCGAACAGGAAATAAGTACAACTGTTCATTAAGACACAACGGTGATAACACGTTCACAATAAACAATATCCGACAAGGACATGAGGGAACAGAGGGAACATATATACATGAAGTAATGAGGGGAAATGAGAACCAGGTGTGCGTAATGACAAGACATGACAAATGGAATAATGAGTGAGAGAGCGGCAGTGGCTAGAAAGCCGGTGACGACGATCGCCGAAGCATGCCCGAACAAGGGGTAGAGGCAACTTCGGCAGGAGTCGTGACAGTACCCCCCCCTTGACGCGCAGCTCCAGCTGCGTTCCGACACCGGCTTTGGGGACGGCCCGGACGGCGAGGCGCCGGGCGCTCTGGGCGGCGACGGTGGAAGTCCCGTAATAGGGAATGGTCGAGAACATCCCCCCTCGGCACCCAGCACCTCTCCTCCGGGCCATACCCCTCCCACTCCACGAGGTACTGAAGGCCCCCCGCCCGACGTCTCGAATCCAAGATGGAACGAACGGAGTACGCCGGGACCCCTTCGATGTCCAACGGGGGTGGGGGGACCTCCCGCACCTCAGACTCCTGGAGCGGACCAGCCACCACCGGCCTGAGGAGAGACACATGAAACGATGGGTTAATACGGTAATCGGGAGGGAGTTTTAACCTGTAAGTAACTTCGTTTACTCTCCTCAGGACTTTGAATGGCCCTGCAAACCGCGGGCTCAGCTTCCGGCATGGCAGGCGGAGAGGTAGGTTCCGGGTCGAGAGCCAGACCCGATCACCCGGTGTGTATACTGGGGCCTCACTGCGGTGACGGTCCGCGCCTATTTTGTGTCGACATACTGCCCGCTGGAGATGAACATGGGCAGCTTCCCATGTCGCCTCCGCATGACGGAACCACTCATCCACCGCAGGGGCTTCGGTCTGGCTCCGATGCCACGGTGCCAGAACCGGCTGGTAACCTAACACACACTGAAATGGGGTTAGGTTGGTAGAGGAGTGACGGAGGGAATTCTGTGCCATTTCAGCCCATGGCAGGTACGTCGACCACTCCCCCGGCCGGTCCTGGCAGTAGGACCTTAAGAACCTACCTATATCCTGATTTACCCTCTCCACCTGCCCGTTAGATTCGGGGTGAAACCCAGAGGTAAGGCTGACGGAGACCCCCAGGTGTTCCATAAATGCTTTCCACACCCTAGATGTGAATTGGGGGCCCCGATCAGACACTATATCCTCTGGTACCCCGTAGTGCCGGAAGACATGAGTGAATAGGGCCTCCGCAGTCTGCAGGGCCGTGGGGAGACCGGGCAGAGGCAAGAGGCGGCAGGACTTGGAGAATCGATCCACAACGACCAGGATTGTGGTGTTCTCCTGAGAAGGTGGAAGGTCTGTAATGAAGTCTATTGACAAATGTGACCATGGCCGTTGTGGAATAGGTAAAGGAAGTAATTTACCTCTGGGAAGGTGTCTAGGTGCCTTACACTGGGCGCACACCGAGCAGGAGGAGACATACACCCTGACATCCTTAGCCAAGGTGGGCCACCAATATTTCTCAGAAAGGCAGCGCACTGTCCGACCGATACCGGGATGACCAGAGGAGGGTGACGTGTGGGCCCAATAGATGAGCCGGTCACGGACAGCAGACGGCACGTACAGACGTCCAGCGGGACAGGACGGTGGAGCTGGCTCTGTGTGCAATGCCTGTTCAATGTCCGCGTCCAGCGCCCATACCACCGGCGCTATAATGCAGGAGGCCGGTAGTATGGGGGTGTCATCCATGGGCCTCTCCTCTTTGTCGTACAGCCGAGACAGTGCGTCTGCCTTAATGTTCTTAGTCCCTGGAATGTAGGAGATGGTGAAGTGAAAACGTGTGAAAAACATGGCCCACCTGGCCTGACGAGGATTCAGCCTCCTTGCTGCCCGGATGTACTCCAGGTTACGGTGGTCAGTCCAGATGAGGAAAGGGTGTTTAGCCCCCTCAAGCCAATGTCTCCACACAGTCAAAGCCTTGACTACAGCCAACAACTCCCGATCACCTACATCATAGTTTTGCTCCGCCGAGCTGAGCTTCTTTGAGAAGAAGGCACAGGGACGGAGCTTAGGTGGCGTGCCCGATCGTTGGGATAAGACTGCTCCTACCCCTGATTCGGACGCGTCCACCTCTACTATGAACTGCAAAGAGGGATCCGGATGGGCCAGCACCGGGGCCGCGGTGAAAAGAGCCTTCAGCTGCCTGAATGCCCTGTCCGCCGCAGCGCACCAGCGCAGACGGGACGGACCCCCCTTTAACAGTGAAGTAATGGGAGTCGCCACCTTGCCAAAGCCTCGGATAAACCTCCGGTAGAAATTGGCAAACCCTAAAAACCGCTGTACCTCTTTAACCGTGGTGGGAGTCGGCCAATTACGCACGGCTAAAATGCGGTCACTCTCCATCTCCACCCCGGAGGTGGTAATGTGGTATCCAAGGAAGGAAACGGACTGTTGGAAAAACAGACATTTTTCTGCCTTGGCATACAGGTCATGCTCCAGCAGTCTTCCAAGTACTTTACGGACTAGGGAAACATGCTTGGCGCGTGTAGCGGAATACACCAGAATGTCATCGATGTATACTACCACCCCGCAACCGAACATGTCCCTGAAAACATTGTCAACAAAAGATTGGAAGACCGATGGTGCATTCATCAACCCGTATGGCATGACTAGATATTCATAGTGACCTGAAGTGGTACTAAATGCCGTTTTCCACTCATCTCCCTCCCGGATACGAACCAAATTGTATGCACTCCTGAGATCTAGTTTAGTGAAGAAGCGCGCCCCATGCATTGATTCAATCACCGATGAGATGAGAGGTAGAGGGTAACTATACCTTTCTGTGATCTGGTTGAGGGCGCGGTAATCAATGCATGGGCGCAAACCACCATCCTTCTTCTTCACAAAAAAGAAGCTCGAGGAGGCGGGTGAAGTAGAGGACCGTATGAACCCCTGTCGTAGGGACTCAGAGACATATGTTTCCATTGCCTCCGTCTCTACCTGCGACAGGGGATACACATGACTCCTGGGAAGTACAGCGTCTACCTTGAGGTTTATCGCACAATCCCCTGGGCGATGAGGTGGTAATTTATTAGCCTTTTTCTTAGAGAAGGCTTGAGCCAAATCTAGGTATTCGGGGGGAATGCGCACGGTGGGGACATTCTCTGGACTCTCCACCGTGGTTGCACCAACGGAAACACCTACACACCTCCCCGGACACTCTGATGACCACCCCGTTAGAGCCCTCTGTTTCCACAAAAAGGTGGGATTGTGAGTACTTAACCAGGGCAGTCCTAGTACCACCGGGAATGCAGGAGAATCAATAATGAAGAATTTTATTTTTTCCTTATGATTCTCCTGGGTGATCATTACTATGTCTCCTGTGGTCTCCTTAACATACCCAGACCCTAACGGTCGACTATCTAACGCTTGAATGGGAATGGGGATGGACACGGGCGTAAGCGGGATCCCTAATCTACTAGCTAGAGTACTATCCATAAAATTCCCAGCTGCGCCTGAATCGACTAGCGCCTTACACTGGGGAATAGCACAAAATTCAGGAAATGACACTGGAATGTAGAGGTGTGTAACAGAGGACTCTGGGTAAGTGTGGTGCGCTGTTACCTGGGGTGATGCCAGAGTGTCCTGCCTGCCGCCTCTATACCCAGTACTCTGGAAACAACGCGTCGCCGAATGTCCATGGCGACCACAGGATGAACACTGGACCCGACTCCCGCGACGATTCCGAACGGCCGTTCCACCCATTTCCATTGGGACTGGATCTGGTGTGGATACGGGTGGTGAGAGCGGACCCCCCACTGGACGTCCGCGAGATGCCAGCAGATTGTCCAGTCTTATTGCCATATCCACGAGCTGGTCAAAACTAAGCGTGGCGTCCCGGCAGGCTAGCTCTCGACGGACGTCCTCGTGCAAACTGCAACGGAAATGGTCAATGAGGGCCCGCTCATTCCACCCTGACCCGGCCGCTAACGTCCGGAACTCCAGCGCGAAATCCTGTGCACTCCTCGTCCCCTGTCGTAAGTGGAAAAGGCGTTCACCCGCCTCTCTTCCTTCTGGTGGATGGTCGAAAACGGCTCGGAAGTGGCGGGCGAACTCCCCGAAGTTGTCCAACGCTGTTCCCTCTCTCCAAGTTGCGTTGGCCCACTCCAGGGCTTTCCCAGTTAGACAGGAGACGAGGGCAGATACTTTCTCACGGTCCGACGGAGGAGGGGATATAGTGCTGAATGCCAGCTCTAACTGAAGCAGGAACCCCTGGCACTGGGCGGCGGTTCCGTCGTATTCCCGGGGAAGGGAAATGTGTATTCGTCCGGTAGGTTGTGGAGGAGTGTGGATACCTCTGTTAGATGGCACCGTATGCGCTAACGGTGAGGCTCCACTGTCTGGTCGGTTGTGCTCCAAACGCTGGACAGCCTGGAGAACCCGATCCATTGCCTCTCCTAGGCTGGTGAGCATGGTGGAGTGCTCCCTCACTCTCTCCACTACCCCGGTCATATTACTAGCTCCTGCTGACTCCATTTGATCGGTCGGATATTCTGTGATGGCGTGAATAGATTATAGAGAGCCAGGCGCAGGAGGTAGCGTGAACTCAAGGATGACTTTAATATCCAACTCACGCATACAAAGTCCGAACAGGAAATAAGTACAACTGTTCATTAAGACACAACGGTGATAACACGTTCACAATAAACAATATCCGACAAGGACATGAGGGAACAGAGGGAACATATATACATGAAGTAATGAGGGGAAATGAGAACCAGGTGTGCGTAATGACAAGACATGACAAATGGAATAATGAGTGAGAGAGCGGCAGTGGCTAGAAAGCCGGTGACGACGATCGCCGAAGCATGCCCGAACAAGGGGTAGAGGCAACTTCGGCAGGAGTCGTGACAGTGTGTTTACATCATTCTGCTAGTTAGTGAGTCATTTATCAGACTCTCTCATCCAGAGAGACTTACAGTAGTGAGTCATTTAACAGACTCTCATCCAGAGAGACTTACAGTAGTGAGTCATTTAACAGACTCTCTTATCCAGAGACACTTACAGTAGTGAGTCATTTAACAGACTCTCTTATCCAGAGACACTTACAGTAGTGAGTCATTTAACAGACTCTCTTATCCAGAGACACTTACAGTAGTGAGTCATTTAACAGACTCTCTTATCCAGAGACACTTACAGTAGTGAGTCATTTAACAGACTCTCTTATCCAGAGACACTTACAGTAGTGAGTCATTTATCAGACTCTCTTATCCAGAGACACTTACAGTAGTGAGTCATTTATCAGACTCTCTTATCCAGAGACACTTACAGTAGTGAGTCATTTATCAGACTCTCTTATCCAGAGACACTTACAGTAGTGAGTCATTTAACAGACTCTTATCCAGAGACACTTACAGTAGTGAGTCATTTATCAGACTCTCTTATCCAGAGACACTTACAGTAGTGAGTCATTTAACAGACTCTCTTATCCAGAGACACTTACAGTAGTGAGTCATTTAACAGACTCTCTTATCCAGAGACACTTACAGTAGTGAGTCATTTATCAGACTCTCTTATCCAGAGACACTTACAGTAGTGAGTCATTTAACAGACTCTCTTATCCAGAGAGACTTACAGTAGTGAGTCATTTATCAGACAGTCTTATCCAGAGACACTTACAGTAGTGAGTCATTTATCAGATGCTCTTATTAGTGCATTCTTCTAGACAAAAGGGTTCTTCTGCTGTCCCCATAGGAGAACCCTTTTTTGATCCAGATAAAATCCTTTTGGGTTCCATGTAGAACCCTCTGTGGAAATGTAGAACCCCCTACCTGGAACCAAAAGGGTTCTACAAAGGGTTCTCCTATGGGGACAGACAAATAACCATTTGAGGTTCTAGTGTAGGTGAGACATTACTCCTCAATAAAGTATCTATCAGCGTCAGAGCTAGAAGGATAAGTGCTGGAGTTCACAAAAGACAAGGGTGTTAGTTTAAATATATATCTTTTTTAAATATTCCTTACACATCAATGACTTTTGCTGCAGATGTCAACATCTTTGACACCCAGTGATGGGGATGGGATTGCCCTACTTTTTAATGTGACATGGGTCTGTCTGTCTGTCTGTCTGTCTGTCTGTCTGTCTGTCTGTCTGCCCCTTCCAGTCCCCTTGTATCTGGATCCTGCATTACAGACGTTTCCAGCTGGTCTGGAGAGAGAGGCCATCTCTTCACATAAAGAGCCATGTTCAATCCCAACCATGTTCAACCTCTCTATTCCTTTTCACATGGTATGATGTTGACCTGAACTGCTTTCTTTTCACCTTTTGACCTGGTCCTTTTCAGCACAGGTCCAGTAACTATAGTGGTGTTTCTGAGGGCGGCAGGTAGCCTAGCGGTTAGAGCTTTGGGCCAGTAACCGAAAGCTTGCTGGTTCGAATACCTGAGCCGACAAGGTGCAAAACCTGTCGATGTGTCCTTGTGCAAGGCACTTTACCCTAATTTGTTCCAGGGGCTGACCCTGTAGGGAATAAGAATTTGTTCTTAACTGACTTGCTTAGTTAAATAAAATAAACAAACAAGACCATTACAGCTCGGGTTACACAGTTCCAGAAACTTTCACAAAGTTGTGGATTTTTCTAAATTCACAGGATTCCCTTCCTGAGTATTCTAATTCCAACAGTCCTCCAATGAGAATTTCTGAAAGACCTGGGAACTTTGGGAAGGTTTCTGAAATTGTGCAAGCCTAGAAACATGTAGTCCCCCCGCTCCATGGTAAAGCCTAGAAACATGTAGTCCCCCCGCTCCATGGTAAAGCCTAGAAACATGTAGACCCCCGCTCCATGGTAAAGCCTAGAAACATGTAGTCCCCCCGCTCCATGGTAAAGCCTAGAAACATGTAGTCCCCCCGCTCCATGGTAAAGCCTAGAAACATGTAGACCCCCGCTCCATGGTAAAGCCTAGAAACATGTAGTCCCCCCGCTCCATGGTAAAGCCTAGAAACATGTAGTCCCCCCGCTCCATGGTAAAGCCTAGAAACATGTAGTCCCCCCGCTCCATGGTAAAGCCTAGAAACATGTAGTCCCCCCGCTCCATGGTAAAGCCTAGAAACATGTAGTCCCCCTCTCCATGGTAAAGCCTAGAAACATGTAGTCCCCCCGCTCCATGGTAAAGCCTAGAAACATGTAGACCCCCGCTCCATGGTAAAGCCTAGAAACATGTAGACCCCCGCTCCATGGTAAAGCCTAGAAACATGTAGTCCCCCTCTCCATGGTAAAGCCTAGAAACATGTAGTCCCCCCGCTCCATGGTAAAGCCTAGAAACATGTAGTCCCCCCGCTCCATGGTAAAGCCTAGAAACATGTAGTCCCCCTGCTCCATGGTAAAGCCTAGAAACATGTAGTCCCCCCGCTCCATGGTAAAGCCTAGAAACATGTAGTCCCCCTCTCCATGGTAAAGCCTAGAAACATGTAGTCCCCCTCTCCATGGTAAAGTTTCACACATATTTTTTTAATATTATTTTTTTATTTAACTAGGCAAGTCAGTTAAGATAAATTCTTACTTACAATAATTAAACCGGACGATGCTGGGTCAATTGTGCGCCGCCCTATGGGACTCCTGATCACACCCGGTTGTGATACAGCCCGTGATCGAACCAGGGTCTGCAGTGACGCCTCTAGCACTGAGATGCAGTGTCTTAGACCGCTGCACCACTCGGGAGAGATCTAGGATCAGCTTCCCCTCTCCCAATCCTAACCTTAAACCATTAGGGGGGAAAATGCTAAAATGACCCAAGATCAGCGTCTCAACCAGCGTTTCACAAACTGGGTCCTGGGACCCTAGTGGGGCGTTTTGTTTATTCCACTACACAGTTATTCAAATAATCACAGCTTGATGATGAGTTGATGATTTGAATCAGCTGTGTAATGCTAGAGCAACAACCCTGGTTTAGAGGCATCTTCACAGTGACAACACTCACTGAAACTAAAGAGTCTGTCCAATGAGTTACAGAAACACAAAAGTCTGAGTCTTTTTAGGTCAAACACTGGGGTAAATCACCAGTGTAAATGTAGCATCACTGAAACTTACTGAAACTGAAGAGTCCGTCCCAGGAGCTGCAGAACTCCTCCCAGGGTCTGGGGATGATGGTTCTGAGCCACTTAGGGATGGCTCCGGCGTACATGGTCATTTTGAAGGAACTAAACATCAGGTGCAGAGCTGCGATGTAGTCCTGGCTCTTCTGAGGAATCTCATTCTCCAAGCAGCCCAGACGGTCCTCGTACAAGATGGCTGCCATACCTGGAAGAGGAGGAAGATTACTGAACTGAAGATCACTGAACTGAAGATCAAGATCACAGGAAGGTTAGGGTCTATTAGCTGGCAAGACAATTAGAAATGGCTGCCACACCTGGAAAGGTATTTTTCCATCCTCAATAACAGACTTACCACAGACTATAAATAGATACAGTACGTAGCCTACATAAAACCTCTGATATATAGATACAGATACAGTACCCATCCTCCCTGTACCCATCCTCCCTGTACCCATCCTCCCTGTACCCATCCTCCCTGTACCCATCCTCCCTGTACCCATCCTCCCTGTACCCATCCTCCCTGTACCCATCCTCCCTGTACCCATCCTCCCACTACCCATCCTCCCTGTACCCATCCTCCCTGTACCCATCCTCCCTGTACCCATCCTCCCACTACCCATCCTCCCACTACCCATCCTCCCTGTACCCATCCTCCCTGTACCCATCCTCCCTGTACCCATCCTCCCACTACCCATCCTCCCACTACCCATCCTCCCACTACCCATCCTCCCTGTATCCATCCTCCCTGTACCAAATACCCACCTTCCATTGCGTATTTGAAGAACAGATCGTTAATATTGAGTACAGTGAGTCCGTCTGTCTGCTGGCTCCTCAGCGTATCCACTCTCTTCACCAGGTCACCCACCACAGCATTCACATCGTCAGAGAACTGAGCCACATCCTTCGGTCTCATGATCAGTTGACGGAGGATGCTACGCATCTTCAACCAGTCCTCCCCCTCCCTGCAGAGAGAAGGGAAGAGCAGGAGGTGAGAGACAACTTCACTAGGCTTTAAAGCAGGTCCCAACATCAGACATGTTGTTGTTGATGGAATTTAAATGACAAATTAATACAATGACATACATGTTTTCTTTGTTGATTCAAATTATTTCATATAAGGATAAGAATGAATAAATATGTAATAAATATAAATACAAGGATATTTTATGGTGTTGATGAATAGAAGGTTTAAAGGGTTTTGTCAATTAATTCATAGTCAAGGTTTAAAAGAGTGAATACATTGAGCTTCTAATGTTGATTGTGTCATTACTGGTTTATAGTACAATATGTACCAGCTATGGAACTATTACTGGTTTATAGTACAATATGTACCAGCTATGGAACTATTACTGGTTTATAGTACAATATGTACCAGCTATGGAACTATTACTGGTTTATAGTACAATATGTACCAGCTATGGAACTATTACTGGTTTATGGAACAATATGTACCAGCTATGGAACTATTACTGGTTTATGGAACAATATGTACCAGCTATGGAACTATTACTGGTTTATGGAATAATATGTACCAGCTATGGAACTATTACTGGTTTATAGTACAATATGTACCAGCTATGGAACTATTACTGGTTTATAGTACAATATGTACCAGCTATGGAACTATTACTGGTTTATGGAACAATATGTACCAGCTATGGAACTATTACTGGTTTATGGAATAATATGTACCAGCTATGGAACTATTACTGGTTTATAGTACAATATGTACCAGCTATGGAACTATTACTGGTTTATGGAACAATATGTACCAGCTATGGAACTATTACTGGTTTATAGTACAATATGTACCAGCTATGGAACTATTACTGGTTTATAGTACAATATGTACCAGCTATGGAACTATTACTGGTTTATAGTACAATATGTACCAGCTATGGAACTATTACTGGTTTATAGTACAATATGTACCAGCTATGGAACTATTACTGGTTTATGGAACAATATGTACCAGCTATGGAACTATTACTGGTTTATAGTACAATATGTACCAGCTATGGAACTATTACTGGTTTATAGTACAATATGTACCAGCTATGGAACTATTACTGGTTTATAGTACAATATGTACCAGCTATGGAACTATTACTGGTTTATAGTACAATATGTACCAGCTATGGAACTATTACTGGTTTATGGAACAATATGTACCAGCTATGGAACTATTACTGGTTTATGGAACAATATGTACCAGCTATGGAACTATTACTGGTTTATAGTACAATATGTACCAGCTATGGAACTATTACTGGTTTATGGAACAATATGTACCAGCTATGGAACTATTACTGGTTTATAGTACAATATGTACCAGCTATGGAACTATTACTGGTTTATAGTACAATATGTACCAGCTATGGAACTATTACTGGTTTATGGAACAATATGTACCAGCTATGGAACTATTACTGGTTTATAGTACAATATGTACCAGCTATGGAACTATTACTGGTTTATGGAACAATATGTACCAGCTATGGAACTATTACTGGTTTATAGTACAATATGTACCAGCTATGGAACTATTACTGGTTTATAGTACAATATGTACCAGCTATGGAACTATTACTGGTTTATGGAACAATATGTACCAGCTATGGAACTATTACTGGTTTATAGTACAATATGTACCAGCTATGGAACTATTACTGGTTTATAGTACAATATGTACCAGCTATGGAACTATTACTGGTTTATAGTACAATATGTACCAGCTATGGAACTATTACTGGTTTATGGAACAATATGTACCAGCTATGGAACTATTACTGGTTTATGGAACAATATGTACCAGCTATGGAACTATTACTGGTTTATGGAATAATATGTACCAGCTATGGAACTATTACTGGTTTATAGTACAATATGTACCAGCTATGGAACTATTACTGGTTTATAGTACAATATGTACCAGCTATGGAACTATTACTGGTTTATGGAACAATATGTACCAGCTATGGAACTATTACTGGTTTATGGAATAATATGTACCAGCTATGGAACTATTACTGGTTTATAGTACAATATGTACCAGCTATGGAACTATTACTGGTTTATGGAACAATATGTACCAGCTATGGAACTATTACTGGTTTATAGTACAATATGTACCAGCTATGGAACTATTACTGGTTTATAGTACAATATGTACCAGCTATGGAACTATTACTGGTTTATAGTACAATATGTACCAGCTATGGAACTATTACTGGTTTATAGTACAATATGTACCAGCTATGGAACTATTACTGGTTTATGGAACAATATGTACCAGCTATGGAACTATTACTGGTTTATAGTACAATATGTACCAGCTATGGAACTATTACTGGTTTATAGTACAATATGTACCAGCTATGGAACTATTACTGGTTTATAGTACAATATGTACCAGCTATGGAACTATTACTGGTTTATAGTACAATATGTACCAGCTATGGAACTATTACTGGTTTATGGAACAATATGTACCAGCTATGGAACTATTACTGGTTTATGGAACAATATGTACCAGCTATGGAACTATTACTGGTTTATAGTACAATATGTACCAGCTATGGAACTATTACTGGTTTATGGAACAATATGTACCAGCTATGGAACTATTACTGGTTTATAGTACAATATGTACCAGCTATGGAACTATTACTGGTTTATAGTACAATATGTACCAGCTATGGAACTATTACTGGTTTATGGAACAATATGTACCAGCTATGGAACTATTACTGGTTTATAGTACAATATGTACCAGCTATGGAACTATTACTGGTTTATGGAACAATATGTACCAGCTATGGAACTATTACTGGTTTATAGTACAATATGTACCAGCTATGGAACTATTACTGGTTTATAGTACAATATGTACCAGCTATGGAACTATTACTGGTTTATGGAACAATATGTACCAGCTATGGAACTATTACTGGTTTATAGTACAATATGTACCAGCTATGGAACTATTACTGGTTTATAGTACAATATGTACCAGCTATGGAACTATTACTGGTTTATGGAACAATATGTACCAGCTATGGAACTATTACTGGTTTATAGTACAATATGTACCAGCTATGGAACTATTACTGGTTTATGGAACAATATGTACCAGCTATGGAACTATTACTGGTTTATAGTACAATATGTACCAGCTATGGAACTATTACTGGTTTATAGTACAATATGTACCAGCTATGGAACTATTACTGGTTTATGGAACAATATGTACCAGCTATGGAACTATTACTGGTTTATAGTACAATATGTACCAGCTATGGAACTATTACTGGTTTATAGTACAATATGTACCAGCTATGGAACTATTACTGGTTTATGGAACAATATGTACCAGCTATGGAACTATTACTGGTTTATAGTACAATATGTACCAGCTATGGAACTATTACTGGTTTATAGTACAATATGTACCAGCTATGGAACTATTACTGGTTTATAGTACAATATGTACCAGCTATGGAACTATTACTGGTTTATAGTACAATATGTACCAGCTATGGAACTATTACTGGTTTATGGAACAATATGTACCAGCTATGGAACTATTACTGGTTTATGGAACAATATGTACCAGCTATGGAACTATTACTGGTTTATAGTACAATATGTACCAGCTATGGAACTATTACTGGTTTATGGAACAATATGTACCAGCTATGGAACTATTACTGGTTTATAGTACAATATGTACCAGCTATGGAACTATTACTGGTTTATAGTACAATATGTACCAGCTATGGAACTATTACTGGTTTATGGAACAATATGTACCAGCTATGGAACTATTACTGGTTTATAGTACAATATGTACCAGCTATGGAACTATTACTGGTTTATGGAACAATATGTACCAGCTATGGAACTATTACTGGTTTATAGTACAATATGTACCAGCTATGGAACTATTACTGGTTTATAGTACAATATGTACCAGCTATGGAACTATTACTGGTTTATGGAACAATATGTACCAGCTATGGAACTATTACTGGTTTATAGTACAATATGTACCAGCTATGGAACTATTACTGGTTTATAGTACAATATGTACCAGCTATGGAACTATTACTGGTTTATGGAACAATATGTACCAGCTATGGAACTATTACTGGTTTATAGTACAATATGTACCAGCTATGGAACTATTACTGGTTTATGGAACAATATGTACCAGCTATGGAACTATTACTGGTTTATAGTACAATATGTACCAGCTATGGAACTATTACTGGTTTATAGTACAATATGTACCAGCTATGGAACTATTACTGGTTTATGGAACAATATGTACCAGCTATGGAACTATTACTGGTTTATGGAACAATATGTACCAGCTATGGAACTATTACTGGTTTATAGTACAATATGTACCAGCTATGGAACTATTACTGGTTTATGGAACAATATGTACCAGCTATGGAACTATTACTGGTTTATAGTACAATATGTACCAGCTATGGAACTATTACTGGTTTATGGAACAATATGTACCAGCTATGGAACTATTACTGGTTTATAGTACAATATGTACCAGCTATGGAACTATTACTGGTTTATGGAACAATATGTACCAGCTATGGAACTATTACTGGTTTATAGTACAATATGTACCAGCTATGGAACTATTACTGGTTTATAGTACAATATGTACCAGCTATGGAACTATTACTGGTTTATGGAACAATATGTACCAGCTATGGAACTATTACTGGTTTATAGTACAATATGTACCAGCTATGGAACTATTACTGGTTTATAGTACAATATGTACCAGCTATGGAACTATTACTGGTTTATGGAACAATATGTACCAGCTATGGAACTATTACTGGTTTATAGTACAATATGTACCAGCTATGGAACTATTACTGGTTTATGGAACAATATGTACCAGCTATGGAACTATTACTGGTTTATAGTACAATATGTACCAGCTATGGAACTCTGGGAAAGAGATATTGTGCACTTGTGAAACATTCTATTTTGTACCCATGTACATTGCTGATGATTTTATGCAAAAGATTCATTACAACTAACTTAACTCGATATTACTTCTCTATGTGAATCATTTCTATATTTCCCTCTTTTCAAGGGTGTAACATTTTGGGTCCCATGATGTCACAAGTCGTAGGTCAGACTCACGCTGAGATAAGTCCGGTAGATCGGCCCCTCATGTCTCGGTACTCCTTCCAGGACTCCATGTTGCCTCTCTGAGGGGCCACACCCTCCGTCCTCAGCACCTCGGCCACCAGATCCCGCCCTGCGATAGACACAACCAGCTGGGGCCCGAAACGAGACTTAAAGATCTTCCCATACTTCTGAGTGTGTTCCATCTGGGGAGAGAGGGAGGGGAGAGGGACCTTTATAGTACTGGAGGAGACAATGAGACCCATCTGGGGTGAGAGAGGGGAGAGGAACCTTTATTTTGTAATAATATGTAATGCAACACCTCTGTCTCTGCATGCAGTCTTGTTTTGCCGTGTGAACTCTGTCTGGGGTTGCCGTGTGAACTCTGTCTGGGGTTGCCGTGTGAACTCTGTCTGGGGTTGCCGTGTGAACTCTGTCTGGGGTTGCCGTGTGAACTCTGTCTGGGGTTGCCGTGTGAACTCTGTCTGGGGTTGCTGTTTGGGGGTTTAAGTTGACAGAATGTGATGCCTGTGTTTTGATCTAGTCACACTAAACTAATCCTCATCTCTATCTCACAGAGTTTGGCAACAGGAGTTTGGCTATACAGCACAAAGAGATCTGGGAACAGGCTACCAAGACATAGACAGGCAGTGTTATTAGGCTACATTCAGAAATTGTCACACTAAACAAATCCTGTCTTCTCCCGATCTATCTCTCTGTCTGTCTTCTCCTGATCTATCTATCTCTCTGTCTTCTCCTGATCTATCTATCTCTCTGTCTTCTCCTGATCTATCTATCTCTCTGTCTTCTCCTGATCTATCTATCTCTCGGTCTTCTCCCGATCTATCTCTCGGTCTTCTCCCGATCTATCTCTCTGTCTTCTCCCGATCTATCTCTCTGTCTTCTCCCGATCTATCTCTCTGTCTTCTCCCGATCTATCTCTCTGTCTTTTCTCTATCTCTGTGCAGAACAATATATGTAAAGGTGACTGTTTTCCTGACACCATTTCCCTAACCCTAACTCCTTCTAAGTAATGGTTCCATGTCCCTTTTCCTAACACAGTGATGGTTATGCAACGCCCCCCCCACTACTGATTGGCTATTCAAATCCGATCCCCCCCCTCCCTCCCCTACACACACACAGCTTTGTCCTCAAGCACAAATGCCCCAAAGGAAGTACTGAAACAATTGTCATGTTGAAGGCAGTTGTATTATGTACAACGGGCATTCGCTCACAACTGATTCATTCAGCACACAGCCAGCACTCTAAAAAAAGTATATTTTCACCAAACGATGTGCAGTGTAGCCTGTATGCCTTCAGTAGCCTAGTTGTGTCATTGACCAGGTAGCAGGCTTCTGGACGGCAGGTAGCCTAGCGGTTAGAGCATTGGGCCAGTAACCGGATGGTCGCTGGTTTGAATACCCGAGCCCACAAGGTGAAAAACCTGCCGATGTGCCCTTGAGCAAGGCACTCAACCCTCATTTGCTCCAGGGGCTGACCCTGTAGGTAGGCCGTCATTGTAAATAAGAATTTATTCTTAACTGACTTGCAAGTTAAATAAAAGGTTAAATAAATAAAAATAAAATTCTTCAGTGTAGGCTACAGGAATACAGAACACATGTTTTCCTATGGTCACAGTGTAGGCTACAGGAATACAGAACACATGTTTTCCTATGGTCACAGTGTAGGCTACAGGAATACAGAACACATGTTTTCCTATGGTCACAGTGTAGGCTACAGGAATACAGAACACATGTTTTCCTATGGTCACAGTGTAGGCTACAGGAATACAGAACACATGTTTTCCTATGGTCACAGTGTAGGCTACAGGAATACAGAACAGATGTTTTCCTATGGTCACAGTGTAGGCTACAGGAATACAGAACACATGTTTTCCTATTGACTAACAGGTAACAATGTGCGGTCTTCTTCACTAATGACTTATAGTAGACAGGCCTGTCTGACATGCCACAGTAGCTGATTTCCAGTCAACTGCAGGTCTATACAGACAGGGAAACCTCAGATGAACCCCGCGGACAAGGAGGAAGGAGTGTTTATGCAACGGGGAGGGAAAGTAATTCTACACCAGACAGAGAGGCTCAGCTAGAGTTGACTGCCTGGACTAATACACATATGGATAGGTAACGTTAGGTCTATAATGCGAACGTCTACCAACCCAAAGGTTGCGTGTTAAGATTTCATCACGGACAATTTTAGCATCTTTACAACTAATTACTAGCCATAACACATTGGAATTCGTAATATATCATACGTTTTGCAAATTCATAACATTTTGTACGCATTGCAATTCGTAACAAATCTTACGAAATGGATAATGGACATCCACAAATTAATAGATACCATACGAAAGGTAACATAAAGTATTGTAATGAAACAGGCAGGGAGGTCTCGAACCCTCAACCTTCTAGCCCGAAGTCCAGCTTATAAACCCAGGGTCGTTACAGTCGTTACACAACTCGCTCCTTTCGCTACTCAACGTCTTACAGGAACGCGCTCACTGGCCAAGCACATGCGCTGTCGTGGATGCAAGGTCCGATCACTTCTGACACTATTGCAGTGAAACAGGCCTCGAACCCTCAACCATCTGACCCGAAGTCCAGCGCGCTATCGACTGTGCCACAAAGGCATGCTCAAGCGGCATACTGGATATCCGTACTTATAAACCCAGGGTCGTTACAGTATCATTCATACCAAGTCCAGGCAGAAAGTACTTTTTGTATATCTTTGGTATAAAGCGGGTATACCCCTGCTCACTACTGCTTATCACATTACATTTGACTGTCTTTATAGCAACCAATGATATTGTCGATATCCATTTCCACCCACTTGTTTTTTATCAATGAATGCAATTGACAATTTTCCTGTCATTACCCCCACAATCTAGAAATATTTCTAAAGAAAATATATATTGAAGCTACACATTAAATATGACATTTCTGTGTAAAGCACTTACCTTTTCCCAATATAACTACTGTAAAAAGTATACATATATAACTATTTCAACAAGAAATGGCATGTTTGATGGTAGCCTTGGAAAAACAGTTTGTCGAATAAAAATGGTCACAGCCAATAAGTTTATGGTTCCTGACTAAATTACGAAAGCATTTCTGTTGATACGTTTTTTTCCAAGAAACTTAGAAACTGCCAAAAGTGCCCATAGTTGCAAAATCACTAAAATATTCAATCTCAAACAAAAGACCCAGTGGCCTACCTGTATTTCATGGATTCTGCTGAAACCGTCCCGGTAAAAGAACTCGATCAGGTTGCTGATGGCGCTGGGTCCCGGCATCTCCTTCAGACTCTTGATCCGACTCTCCTTAGCGACCACCTCTGCCCGGGCCCCCGGTATGACCGAACACTGCGGGAGAGTCTCTTCTCCGGTCGGGCAGATCCGGAGCGACTCGCTGGTCGCAGATTTGTACAGCGCGCGTGAATTACTGGCAAACCTCTTACTCAGCATTTCTCCCAAAACACTCATGCAGCTCAATTGGAAGATTTTATTCTGAAGTGCCATCTTGTAGTTTCTGTTGTAATGATATTGTAGGCTGTATTTTTTTATGCAAGAAAAAACTCACCAAAAGGTAGCCTACCTAATCTGTTAATAAAACTCGAATGAATTCGCATCTGCTTTGCGCCCAAATGCAGGTTCCGGGCACGTGAGAGAGCGACGGGTGGTTCTGACTCCTGAATGGACTGAGATTGTTGGAGACAGTACCGAGAGCAGCTGTCTTTTAAAGAAGAGTTTATGTAACCCTCGGATTGGAAGAGGATTGGATGTTCAGGGCGCGGGGAGGTTGTGGGCGTTCCACCCCCAAAGAGAGGGAGAGGGAGAGGGAGGAGTAGAATACAACTCGGATCAAAATGACACTTTAGGTCACAGATCAATCAACAGGTGTCGCAGGAGTAGACCTTGTTTGACATTTTACCTAACCTCAGTTAGACTAAGACTTGTTTGGAGGCGTTTTAGATGTCCTGCTATATTAGACCAAGGTGAAAAACAACCCCAGAAGGAGGTTCATAAATAAATTGTATTTATCAGGCATCTCTGTCTCTCTCCCCCTCTCTCCAATGGCTTTATTAGCATAGGAAATATATGTTAACATTGTCAAAGCAAGTGAAGTAGAAAATAAACAAAAGTGAAATAAACAATACAAAACATTACACTCAGAAGTTCCAAAAGAATGGTTCCAAAAGAATAAAGACATTTCAAATGTAATATTATGTCTATATACAGTGTTATAAGGATGTGCAAATAGTTCAAGTACAACAAAATATAGGTTGTATTTACAATGGTTTTTGTTCTTCCCTGGTTGCCCTTTTTTTGTGGCAACAGGTCACGATTCTTGCTGCTGTGATGCACACTGGGATTTCACCAAGTAGATATGGGAGTTTATCCAAATTGTATTTGTTTTCAAATTCTTTGTGGGTCTGTCTAATCTGAGAGTGCAGCTCAGTTTCCACCTCATTTTGTGGGCAGTGTGAACATAGCCTGTCTTCTCTTGAGAGCCAGGTCTGCCTACGGCGGCCTTTCTCAATAGCAAGGCTATGCTCACTGAGTCTGTACATAGTCAAAGATTTCCTGAATTTTGGGTCAGTCAGTGGTCAGGTATTCTGCCACTGTGTACTCTCTGTTTAGGGCCAAATAGCATTCTAGTTTGCTCTGTTTATTTGTTAATTCTTTCCAATGTGTCAAGTAATTCTCCTTTAGTTTTCTCATGATTTGGTTGGGTCTAATTGTGTTGCTGTCCTGGGGTTCTGTGGGGTCTGGTTGTGTTTGTGAACAAAGCCCCAGGACCAGCTTGCTTAGGGGACTCTTCTCCAGGTTCATCTCTCTGTAGGTGATGGCTTTGTTATGGAAGGTTTGGGAATCACTTCCTTTGAGGTGGTTGTAGAATTTAACTGCTCTTTTCTGGATTTTGATAATTAGCAGGTATCGGCCTAATTCTGCTCTGCATGAATTATTTGGTGTTTTACGTTGTACACTGAGGATATTTTTGCAGATTTCTGCAAGCAGAGTCTCAATTTGGTGTTTGTCCCATTTTGTGAATTCTTGGTTGGTGAGCGGACCCCAGACCTCACAACCATAAAGGGCAATGAGTTCTATAACTGATTCAAGTACTTTTAGCCAGATCCTAATTGGTATGTTGAATTTTATGTACCTTTTGATGGCATAGAAGGCCCTTCTTGCCTTGTCTCACAGATGGTTCACAGCTTTGTGGAAGTTACCTGTGGTGCTGATGTTTAGGTAGAGGTATGTATAGTTTTTTGTGCTCTAGAGCAACGGTGTCTTGATGGAATTTGTATTTGTGGTCCTGGCAACTGGACCTTTTTTGGACCACCCTTATTTTTGTCTTTCTGAGATTTACTTTCAGGGGTCAGAAGATCTAGATACTGCTGTAGGCCCTCCTTGATTGGTGACAGAAACACCAGATCATCAGCAAACAGTAGACATTTGACTTCAGATTCTAGTAGTGTGAGGCCGGGTGCTGCAGACTGTTCTAGTGCCCTCGCCAATTCATTGATATATATGTTGAAGAGGGTGGGGCTTTAGCTGCATCCCTGTCTCACCCCAACATTTCTGTCTGTCGTACGGTAATTTGGTAAAAAGCCAATTTGACATTTGCTCAGTACATTGTTTTCACTGAGGAAATGAACTAGTCTGCTGTTAATGATAATGCAGAGGATTTCCCCCAAGGTTACTGTTAACGCATATCATCTCTCTCTCTCTGAGAGAGGCTCCTCGTGTGTGTGTGTTTGTGTGTGGTTTTGGGGAGGGGGCAGGCAGTGCTACAGCGGGGCAGCTAGGTGGACACTTTCCCATGCTAGGATGGCCTCACCCTGTCTGCTGCTGGCACTGAGGAAAGGAAGTCTCCCCTTGGAACCTCTTCAAGAGAGGGGCTGAGAGGCTGAGGAGAGGATTGAGAAAAGGACTGAGGAGAGAGGCTGAGGAGAGAGGACTGAGGACAGGACTGAGGAGAGGACTGAGGACAGGACTGAGGACAGGACTGAGGACTGAGGAGAGGAGAAGAGAGGTTGAGGAGAGGACTGAGGAGAGAGGCTGAAGAGTGGACTGAGGACAGGACTGAGAGATGATGAGGAGAGAGGCTGAGGGGGCTACCAACCCTCCTTGAGGAGGACTAAACCCTGGGTTAATACCAAAACAAAGACCCCATCCACCTCCCTCCCTCCCTCCCTCCGCATTTTTAATTAGCTGTTAATTGTCACAGACGAAATTGAATTAGCTGTTAATTCGTTTTTCTTCGTAGGAGAAATTAAGTTAACCTCTAAGTAATTGGAAGCAATACATGCAGGACATTTTGTTAAAAGTAAAGGCGTTGGACAAAACATTTTAGAGAACCAAAAGTATTGTCATTTTAGGGGACCAAAGTATTGTAATTTTAGGGGACCAAAGTATTGTGACAAATTCACTTATATGTGTATTAATGTAGTAAAACGTTTTTGATCCCATATTTCTAGCACACAATGATTACATCAAGCTTTTGACTCATACTCACAAACATCATAACCCCAAGACATGCTAACATCTAACCATTATAACATCATAACCCCAAGACATGCTAACATCTAACCATTATAACATCATAACCCAAAGACATGCTAACATCTAACCATTATAACATCATAACCCAAAGACATGCTAACCTCTAACCATTATAACATCATAACCCCAAGACATGCTAACCTCTAACCATTATAACATCATAACCCCAAGACATGCTAACCTCTAACCATTATAACATCATAACCCCAAGACATGCTAACCTCTAACCATTATAACATCATAACTCCAAGACATGCTAACCTCTAACCATTATAACATCATAACTCCAAGACATGCTAACCTCTAACCATTATAACATCATAACTCCAAGACATGCTAACCTCTAACCATTATAACATCATAACTCCAAGACATGCTAACCTCTAACCATTATAACATCAATGGTGACAGTTACATGTTATCCTACTACCAGTCACTATTCAGCCCTGTTTACATGGTATCTGACCTGTATATACAACCACTCCAGTATCCCTGCACATTGAATAAGGTACTGACCCTGACCTGTATATACAACCACTCCAGTACCCCTGTACATTGAATAAGGTACTGACTCTGACCTGTATATACAACCACTCCAGTACCCCTGTACATTGAATAAGGTACTGACCCTGACCTGTATATACAACCACTCCAGTATCCCTGCACATTGAATAAGGTACTGACTCTGACCTGTATATACAACCACTCCAGTACCCCTGTACATTGAATAAGGTACTGACTCTGACCTGTATATACAACCACTCCAGTACCCCTGTACATTGAATAAGGTACTGACTCTGACCTGTATATACAACCACTCCAGTACCCCTGTACATTGAATAAGGTACTGACCCTGACCTGTATATACAACCACTCCAGTACCCCTGTACATTGAATAAGGTACTGACCCTGACCTGTATATACAACAACATTGCATTGTTGTCATCTATTATCTAGTATAATCTATATGATTACAATGATCACTGCGTTGTCGAGGAAGAGCGCTCAATAACACTCTACTGTTTTACACCTGTTGTATCCTGTGCACATAACAAATAAACTTTGGCAGTAACCACCGTCTCCCCCACCATGACGTTAAAGCCAATGGATCTCTCCAGTTTAATCTTGGTTCCAAACAGGATTAGGCTTGCAAAATTCTGTGAACTTTCCCCAAATCCCTTGGTTTTCATCACACCCTGGTTTGACCCTAGGGTGAGCAGCTGTTGCCTGTGTAACAGCTAATTACTAATAAAGTCATTAACTCAACTAAACACAAATCGGCTTGAGGACGTTGGCTGAGCCTGGGTGTCCTGAGGACGTTGGCTGAGCCTGGGTGTCCTGAGGACGTTGGCTGAGCCTGGGTGTCCTGAGGACGTTGGCTGAGCCTGGGTGTCCTGAGGACGTTGGCTGAGCCTGGGTGTCCTGAGGACGTTGGCTGAGCCTGGGTGTCCTGAGGACGTTGGCTGAGCCTGCTGCTTCCCTGATCCCTTAACATCTGATGACAGACACAGCGTTCTGTCCCTGGCCCTCGGCTCATTCATTCACTGGAAAAGAAACCAAACACCAAACGCGTAACAGCGTTTAGGAGGGTAGAGACGTGACAGCGTTTAGGAGGGTAGAGACGTGACAGCGTTTAGGAGGGTAGAGACGTGACAGCGTTTAGGAGGGTAGAGACGTGACAGCGTTTGGGAGGGTAGAGACGTGACAGCGTTTGGGAGGGTAGAGACGTGACAGCGTTTGGGAGGGTATGATGACAGTAACAGTGTTGAGGAGGGTATGATGACAGTAACAGTGTTTAGGAGGATGACAGTAACAGTGTTTAGGAGGGTAGGATGACAGTAACAGTGTTGAGGAGGGTAGGATGACAGTAACAGTGTTTAGGAGGGTAGGATGACAGTAACAGTGTTTAGGAGGGTAGGATGACAGTAACAGTGTTTAGGAGGGTAGGGTGACAGTAACAATGTTTAGGAGGGTAGGATGACAGTAACAGTGTTTAGGAGGGTAGGATGACAGTAACAGTGTTTAGGAGGGTATGATGACAGTAACAGTGTTTAGGAGGGTATGATGACAGTAACAGTGTTTAGGAGGGTAGGATGACAGTAACAGTGTTTAGGAGGGTAGGATGACAGTAACAGTGTTTAGGAGGGTATGATGACAGTAAGTGTTTAGGAGGGTAGGAAGACAGTAACAGTGTTTAGGAGGGTATGATGACAGTAACAGTGTTTAGGAGGGTATGATGACAGTAACAGTGTTTAGGAGGATGACAGTAACAGTGTTTAGGAGGGTAGGATGACAGTAACAGTGTTTAGGAGGGTATGATGACAGTAACAGTGTTGAGGAGGGTATGATGACAGTAACAGTGTTTAGGAGGGTATGATGACAGTAACAGTGTTTAGGAGGGTATGATGACAGTAACAGTGTTTAGGAGGATGACAGTAACAGTGTTTAGGAGGATGACAGTAACAGTGTTTAGGAGGGTATGATGACAGTAACAGTGTTGAGGAGGGTATGATGACAGTAACAGTGTTTAGGAGGGTATGATGACAGTAACAGTGTTTAGGAGGGTAGGATGACAGTAACAGTGTTTAGGAGGGTAGGAAGACAGTAACAGTGTTTAGGAGGATGACAGTAACAGTGTTTAGGAGGGTAGGATGACAGTAACAGTGTTGAGGAGGGTAGGATGACAGTAACAGTGTTTAGGAGGGTAGGAAGACAGTAACAGTGTTTAGGAGGGTAGGATGACAGTAACAGTGTTTAGGAGGGTAGGATGACAGTAACAGTGTTTAGGAGGGTAGGATGACAGTAACAGTGTTTAGGAGGGTAGGATGACAGTAACAGTGTTTAGGAGGGTAGGATGACAGTAACAGTGTTTAGGAGGGTAGGATTACAGTAACAGTGTTTAGGAGGGTAGGATGACAGTAACAGTGTTTAGGAGGGTAGGATGACAGTAACAGTGTTTAGGAGGGTAGGATTACAGTAACAGTGTTTAGGAGGGTAGGATGACAGTAACAGTGTTTAGGAGGGTAGGATGACAGTAACAGTGTTTAGGAGGGTAGGATTACAGTAACAGTGTTTAGGAGGGTAGGATGACAGTGATCCATAACAGACTTGGTTGAGAAACAAAAAAATATAGAAACAAATCCCAAAAGATCCTGTTTTATTTAATGAATTACATGGAAACATTGTGAAGAAAACAAACAACACATTATGAATGAAAAAGATCAAGGTCACATTTAGTATTTCTCTCTGGACGACACAAAACGCCCTTAAACTGACTGAGGTTATGGTGGTTCTGAAACACACAGGGAACATATACTGTTGGTCCTGCCAGGGCCTGTAGTGGCTACCTCTAGCCTGGCTTCAGTCTAGGAATCACTTCTAAAGACCCTGGATGCGTCCCAAATGGCACCCTATTCCCTATATAATGCAGCAGATTCTACGGGCCCTTCCTGAAGCGCCTGAAGAGCGGGTGGATGTTGTTACCCATGTGGGCCTTGCTGCCTCTAGAACGATACTCCATGTAGACAGAGTCATCTGCCCCAGACATGGAACTCATGGTACCTGGCCTCCGCTGGAACTGAAGGGGGAGAGAGAGAGCATAGAGTTTAGAATATAGAACTGGTTGGGAGAGAGAGAGCATAGAGTTTAGAATATAGAACTGGTTGGGAGAGAGAGAGCATAGAGTTTAGAATATAGAACTGGAGGGGGTAGAGAGCATAGAGTTTAGAATATAGAACTGGAGGGGGTAGAGAGCATAGAGTTTAGAATATAGAACTGGAGGGGGTAGAGAGCATAGAGTTTAGAATATAGAACTGGAGGGGGTAGAGAGCATAGAGTTTAGAATATAGAGCTGGAATGGGTAGAGAGCATAGAGTTTAGAATATAGAGCTGGAGGCAGTAGAGAGCATAGAGTTTAGAATATAGAGCTGGAAGGGGTAGAGAGCATAGAGTTTAGAATATAGAGCTGGAGGGGGTAGAGAGCATAGAGTTTAGAATATAGAACTGGAGGGGGTAGAGAGCATAGAGTTTAGAATATAGAACTGGAGGGGGTAGAGAGTAAGTTTAGTTATCAAACGCTATACACAATACAATTCTCGCATACAATATAATTTCCTGATAAAATATTGCCTAATGTGACAGTTTGTGATTCATAACTGTCTGACAGGAAGAAAGGTTTTTAATGCCTGACCATAACTTGACAGACCAGATGCGTTTCCCATGCAGGACAGACTTTAGTCAATCCAGAAAGGATGTCCACATTTCATTGATGATTGATTGATAAGAGGTGTGTATACCATTGGCCGTCCATTCTCTCCGATGACCACCTCCTCCTCTGCATCGAGGTCAGTAGCAGCCAGAACCTTCTGAAGCAGCTGATACTGCTCCTCTCTGGAGGAGAACATCAGATTATCCTCCTCCATCCCCGCCATTTTAGTGATCACCTGGAGGAGAGGAGGAGGAGGACAGAGAGGGGGGGCGGGGGGGGTATGGGGACAGAGAGAAGGGGGAGGACAGAGATTAGGTTGGATCAGTGCTCTGCGATCAGGTCAAATTATAAATACTTCTTTCTTGAGTTAGTTCCGGAACCTCAG